>VSDK01006318.1:499948-520154 GCA_009767595.1 Symbiodinium kawagutii | reverse complement strand
GGGCGTGGGCCCAGCCTTTTCCCGGGGGGGGGGGGGGGGGGCAACCGAAAAAAAAAAAAAATTTCGGTGCCTTTTTTTTGTTTTAGTTTCAGCCAGTACCTTGGTTCTGAGTCTTGGTCCGGTGCAGTTGGAGGGAAGGCAGTGGGCGCTGACTACTAGGTTAGTGACAAGTATGGGGATAAAGCCAATTGGAATATCAATGAATTTGTCTCTTACAAAAGTGATGTAGAAACGTGGGGACTGACGGCGTCCCTTTCTGGATTATTACTACTATTATTACTATTACTACTATTATTACTAGTATTACTACTACTACTATTATTATTACTACTGCTATTACTACTACTATTACTATTACTACTATTACTATTACTATTATTATTATTATTATTACGATTACTACTATTACTACTACTACTACTATTATTATTACTACTACTATTACTATTACTACTATTATTACTATTACTACTATTACTACTACTACTATTATTACTATTACTACTATTACTACTACTACTATTATTACTATTACTACTACTACCACTACTACTACTACTATTATTACTATTATTATTACTATTACGACTATTATTATTACTACTACTACTACTACTACTATTACTATTACTGATATTACTACTACTACTACTATTATTACTACTACTACTACTACTATTATTACTATTACTACTACTATTACTACTACTACTCTTACTACTACTACTACTATTACTACTACTACTAATATTACTATTACTACTACTATTACTTCTATTATTATTATTATTACTACTACTACTAACACTACTACTACTACTACTACTACTACTACTACTACTACTTGCTGCTGTTGCTGCTCTGCTGCTGCTACTACTGCTGCTACTGCTACTGCTGCTACTACTGCTGTTGCTGCTACTAATACTGCTACTGCTGGTTACTGCTGGTTCCTACTGGCTACTACTTGTTACTACTGATTACCTCTTGGTTTTCATGGTTGGTTACTGGTTGGTCAATCAACCTGGTTGGTTCATGGGATCCTTGGGCAGTGCCAGGCCACACAAGTCTTGTGGTCCAAACATGTGGAGCGCCTCAAAGTTCACTTGAAACGCTTGGTCGAGGAGAACGGGGTCTGCCCAGGGAGCTGTTGAGAAACAGCAGACTGGGATGATAACCATGATTGAGATGAACAAATGGTTGAAGATTGAAATGATCATTGGATGAATATTACCAGTCGGCTTTGATTTTCAATGATTTTACAACCGATTTGCCCGTGACTCCCCACTTCGGTGGTCTATTAGAATGCATCTCTGTTGTTTGAATTGGGACAGTAGTGAACAATTCCTGGAAATGAGTGACCAACAGGTCAAAAGCTATGAATTGACAAAAAACGTGTGTGGGCCAAAGACTGGGATATCTGGCTTTCCCAGACAAAGCTCCACCGCTAGGCTGCCTTCTTCCAGAAAGAGTTACGTAGTTTCTCATTCGATGGGTTGGATGCGAGAAGCAAAAAAACTTTATTGAAGCGGACGTCACGGCACACGTTCAGTCTTATGGAAACGCAGAAACACTGACACTGGATCTATACTTTTCTGACACAACAGAACTAAAAGGTCAATATGCCCAACGGGCTCCAAACCCCTTTGCATGTTTGCGACTGCAAGCGTCAAAATTGTTGGATTTGTTGTTTTGAACTGTAGGTATAAATATAGATCAATAACAATATCATACATATAGATAAATAAATAGATAAAGATATATATATATATGTACATAGCTACACACATATTTATAACATATATTTGGATTTCCCGTAGGAAAACCGCTTCCTCCCCCAGATGACACGTCTTGCTCAACTCAGCTAGGCCTACCGATTGACGCTCTCGGCGATGTGTCAAGCCGAGCTGCCTTTTGGCTCGCGGGTGGTTCATGGTTGGTTACTGGTTGATCATGATGGTGTAAGCCTCCAAACGATACAAAGAATCGGATTGTCACTGAACTGTTTGGTACCACAATTGAAGTGTTTGGTGCCACAATGGCATGGTCATCCGATTCTTAGCACCAATCAGCATGTTGTAGTGGGACACCAACCCATTGGGATGGTCTTTGCAGCAGTGTTTTGCTTGTTTGCTGCTGGGCACAAGAATGAGGATTGATCAGTTGAGACAATCGCTAAGAACCATTCGGTGCATGACGCTTAGAAGCACATGACAAGGCAGTAGTTCACCTGCCAACATGGCCACAGATTTTGCCACTCCATGTTGACTTTGGGACTCTCCAGAATTGCCACAGATTTGGCCACTCATGTGTGAGTGAAGGTTTTTCGGGCTTCGACTCTTGACTCACACTGGCATAGATTCGCGTAGGCTGGATGTGATATGGAAAATACTTTGGTGCCTAGGTTCTTGTCCATTTCTTGAGTAACATGTTTAAGGCTGAAACTACCGCTTTCAACGGACAATTCCACATCAATTGTGCTCAGTAACCACATGTACCTAACGTCGCAGCGGTGATTGACGAATAACATCCTGCACCAAAGAGTCATCACCTGCTACAGTTTAGGTGAGACCTTTGGTGTTGCAGGTTTCATTTGGTTCCGATCTTGTTCTTGTTGGTGGTGCCGGTGTTTTTCTGGAGGTTGTTACAGGTTGTGCAGTATTAGCTAAGCACTTGTATCTAAATACATGTAGGCCTTATTTGACCTGAGTGATCTCTAACCATGATTCATCAACTATTGACTACCTCGTTATCAACTGTGTGTAGCGAAGTATTTCTGGTGTGGTTGAGCTTGCCGTAGAGCAAAACAAGCAACTGGTGGTTTCCCGAGTGATTCCCGATATGAACTGGGGGTACCCTCGACTGGCCTGCTTTCCTCTCAAAAATGATTATGGATCTGCGCAATTTAGGGATACCCTGACTGCGAAGCCATAAGAAACCCTATGTGGTAGTCTGTACAGTTGTCGGACACCACTGCTTGTAACCCCGAGGACGGAAGTGGAGAAGCACAGTTCACGCCAGAGCTTGTTTCTTGTCAGAAATGGATTCAAATTTAATTCCTTGCCGAGGCAGGAATACAGCTTTCCACGACTTGTTTTGGGACTACAGTCGCATTTCGTATGCTGTGCATGTGTCTGTGAAATGCAGGGATTGCAGGAACAGGAGCAAGTTATTCTTGTTGCAGCAGCGACGGAGGTTTTTCGAGCAAGAAGCACAGTCACTCAAAGACAACGAGAAGGAGGTGCAGTGGATAGGCTTTGAAGTTAGCCAATGCGGAAGTGCATCAAAAAGCAAGCACCGAACAGGTACATAGATGGCAATTTTATTGGATTGCCGGTTTGCCCAGTTGCATTTTTCCTAATGTGAATGCATTCATCTTCATGGCTCAGGTAAGACTAGTTCCTTTTGTAGCTCAACAAGAGATGGTTCTTCATTCCAAACAAGCTACATGGATAATAGACACTGAACAATATGGATCACTTATCCATGACAAGTTTACCATCCCAAACAAGGACAGCAGAACCTCTTGAGGGTTGCTGCTACATGGGGTTCTCTGTGGTAATTCTACACCGTCTACATGACCTTCTCAGTGCTTGAAAAATCTGGTGGCATCATGGAGTGTGTTTGCCTCAAAGATGAGTACAATTGTATTACATATATATATATATACATATACATTAATTCATACGTACAAGTATATATGTATATGTTTATACATACACATTCGTAGTTTCTGTGCAGCGTGTAACTATTCACACAAGATGCACTTGGAAGGGCTTTGATTCAGACCACCATGCAGCATGGAGGGGCAAAGACTATATATTCTAGGACGATGTTTGGAATGTTCGCAGCTTGTTGTTAACATTGAGGCTGTGGCAAAACACCTGGTTCCTTGACTGTCAACATACCGGATTCGGCTTGCTAGTGGTGATGAGTCCGGTTTATTCCAATCCATGAATCCATGACTTGGGAACAGCTATCAACCAAGTACACCACGTCAGGATCGTCAGTACCAACCACCCATTGCTACTGTTGCTATAACTGTAGACCAACCAACCGTATCCACCGTCATGATATTTATGACACCCAGACAGTCCATGTTACATTTGGGTGATTTTTTTAAAGTTAACTGGTAAATGTTGGTAAACAAGTTGGTAAACATGGACCATACATTGAGCTTTTGGGACAGCTTGGGAGCTTGGGGTATGGTTTTGCTCGGTGGCATTGCTTAAAACGCTGGTGTCAGGAGTCGAAGCTTTGGGCGATGAAAATTAAGCGGCTGAAAGCATCTTTGGAACCTTGGCTGGCATTCCCGGTAGCCATGTTGTGGTGTCTCCTACTATCCTCTAGGAGGGAGCGATGAGCTTCCCCAGGGGTATCCCTGGCTCCCTGCAAAGAGTGAGCGGTGGGAGCTACCAGGGACGAAAGCCTATTCACCAAGTTCGTCACCAATTTATTTCTATTGACCTACATCTACTGGTAATAGATACTATTTAAGTAGTATTAACAATAGTACTCAAGTAATTCTACTGGTAATACTATCAGTGTTACCAATGAGTTCTACTGGTAACCCATAGTTGACGTTACTGAAGTATTTACTACTATAGGAATAGATGATTTGACCAGCTGCTCAGTCCATCAGGCTGCAACTTCCGCAACGACCATGGGCCAGCTATGGGGGTACCCCTCCATGCTGATGTTGCAGGGAGACACCAGCTGCTCAGCTGGGTTGAGGTCAGCGTTGTGGAATGATACTTCCAACAGTACCTGGATACTCAATGTATGGTATGTTTACTTACATTGAAGTCATTTTATCGGTACGTATATATGTATGTATATACAGATGTTGGTAAATATGTCATACATGGAGCATCTGGGGTATGAAGTAACATCAATATTTTTATCGGCTAAGGCGTGGTCAGAGTGGTTGGGGACGTGATTTACTGATCTCGCCCGTGCAAAGGCACAGAAGTGGATTTAGGTAATCAAAGGAATTCTTGAAGTAATTGATTTAGAGGACATTTGGGTAATCTTTCAGTAATTCTTGTAATCACCCCGCATGGTTCCAGGCAAAGTGGCAGAAAGAGCATCTTGGTAGCACTTGGTGATACGTGTTGTGGGAGGGCTCATAGGTTGAACCCAAGCCTGGAACCCATGTCAGTCCTTTGGGGAGCCTGTCCCAACCATCCAGTACACAGCACCAGTATAGCGATGACATGAACTGGTGCTGCTACGCTTTGCGGCAAAGAGCAAAGCAATTTCCATCTCTTTTTGATTTAGGGTTTTACTGGCAGCTGGAAATGATTGGGAGATCATTAGAACATTCCATTTCGAAGGGGAAAGCGGTTTGAAGCTAGCAGGTGCCTCGTAAGCACATGGCACTCCCTTTTTTTTCGAAAGAGGTGGCATCATGAGACGTACACTGCAATGGTGGAGCCTGTTTCACTAATGAGCAATCAACGAACCATCAATGAATCATCACGAACCATCAATGAACCATCAATGAACCATCCATGAACCATCCATGAACCATCAACGAATCACTCAGCTAGATTAAGTGAAGCAACTTAAAGATTGACGAAATTTGTGCGCAGCGGTGGTGTCAGGTACATGGCTGATGCTCTGGAGAATCTTGGATCCAGCTGCGCGGCGATTTGCCCTGGGGGGTAGGCGGGTTCACTTTTGGGGTGGTTTGTCAGGATCCTCAATCCCTAAACCTCATATGCTTTAATATGGTTTGATATGGTTCACTGTTAGGATTCTAGCGCAACAAAAATCTTGGTCAATGATTGATCATGGTTCTGAAAGGTTGACAAGGTAGCTGATCCGAATGACGATTCTGGTTAATGATTTATGATGATCCATCAATCTCGATCTACAGGTGGACACATCATGTATATATTGTTATCTAGATATGTGAATAGCGATGTAATCTATCCATCCCTTGCCAATTGATTTCCTGGCCTTTGTATAATGCATGTGAGTTCAATGACAATCACATCCAATTTTCTGAAACTATCGTAGCATGGTAGATTTTCACCCGAATCTCAAAACATCTACAATCCATCCGTCACACAAAACAACTAGTTGATTAGCTGACTGCAAAATAAATATGAATCATGACCGACACCTCATTAACAACACGGAGACAACTATTGTGTGCACCGCTATAGCTTGTTCTATCACGTTTTCAGCTTGGGCTTGATGAAACTGCATTAAACAAGCAAATAGAATGAAAAACAAAGAAGCAACACCAACAACCATGGCAAACACAAAAAGCACGAAGGAAAGCAAGAAAAAGCGGTTGTCCAAAAGCAAGACAAAAGGGCAGACTAAAACAACTTGATTTTCAAATGCAGGAAAAAGCAACAAAAAAGCAGAAAGAAAGGACATTTATTTGTTTTGTATTTTTCTCGCTTTTTTGTTGCTTTTCTTTGCTTTTTTTGCAGGTGTTTTAATGTTCCACTGTTTTTCCTGTTTTTGCCCTTTTTGCTCTTGTTTTTCTTTGCTTTGTATTTGCCTTTTTTCCTTCCGACTTTTGGCATTGTTGTTTGCGTTGGCTTTTGGTGTTGCTTGTTTGTTGCTTTATTATTTTTGCGTTTTTTCAAGTTTGTGGATTTTTGGAACCAGCTATGGTCTGGTGGACACAAGACAATTATTCATAGTGTTCAATTTGCTGCTTGTTAAGAGTTGTTCGCTAGTTGACTTACAAGCTGTTAATTAACTATTACGAGAGCCAGTCGGCGGGCTAAGTTGTGATGTGCCAAGGAAGTGAGAATCTCATGAAATGAGAGTCTCGGGGGGTGCTATCAATCATAATGGCATCATGGCCCCAGGTAAGCGTTGTCTATCAACCGCAGTTACTCCTAAGCAGTATTAGTGACCCATAAACCACAATTAGCCATGTTCAACCATTCTTAACCATTAATGTTGGTTTCTGATTAGTGTAACCCCCCCTAGAGTAATGAAAATAGATGAAACCAACAGGTAGATACTAATCAGAAACCAACATTAGCCGCAACGAACCAGCACTGTAAACCATCGGGTCGTGGCTCCTTAAGATGCCACCTTCCCCGAGGAAAGGCCGCCAGGCCTTTGCCATCCGTCAGCTGGTCGCTGCCAGAGCTGAGGCGCGGCCCAAGGGATGAGTTTTCGTATGGAGCTTATGGAGACCGGAACTCAATGATGGAAAAATATGGAAACAACATATTTAGATATAGATATATATGTATGTAGATATATATGTATGTAGATATATATGTATATATATGTATGTAGATATATATGTATGTAGATATATATATATGTATGTAGATACATCTATTATTTATACGTATAAATGTATGTATGTAAAGATATCACCCTTTTGGTTGATGACAAAATTAGTATACTGTATATTGTATAATCGCCAGTGATGGTTTTTTTATGGTCGCAGGTGATCGGTGACCTTGTAGGTTCATATAGCGCGGTAAGTCAATGTTGCCACATGCGAAGTAAGTAGTATATGTTTCATGTTCGATACAAGTACAGTTGACTACTGAGGAGGAATTTGCCAGAATCCATAGGTGCAGACCTACAAACCATCTAACTATAGTGCTACTTGGTTGGTACGATTATGATTATGAATTGAATCAACCGCAAATACATAACTATTTAGAATCTATGAGCCTGGTTTTACGAATACCTCAGGGAAGAGGTGAGCAAGGTTTTTCTCATTCTGGTAAGCTCTGCAATTTGCAGGACGAAACGAACGAAGATCCAGAAGCTGAAGAGGCCAAACTCGGGGCCAGGTATCAGGGCAAACTTGTTGGCAGCGTGACTCAGAATTGGAAACCGATTCTTCCAAGTGAGGAATTCCCGTCACTTTCAATCTGTTTATTGAACTTCCTTAAATGACCACACTGGAAGACAGCTCCATTCAGCAAGACCTTACAGGACCTTTTTCAGCAACTGTTGCCAATGGCAAGTCTTCTCCTGGTGCCAGGGAGCTGCAGTGAACAGTTTGGTATTTTTTCAGAATATTGGATTATGGTTGATAACGATGGTGGATAATGGTTATAAGAATGGTAAATAATTGTTAGCTAGCATTGGTTTGTAATCATGCCGTTTAATCCTCATTGATCAAAGGAAGTTTAAGTACGAAGTGCAGAATTTCTGTGTTACGGAGATTTGAAAATACATCACATCAACAATACATTACATCAAGAACACATCGCAACAGCTCAACAATACCTTGAACAATACATCACCTCAACAAACATCACCTCAACAATACATCACATCAACAATGCATCACCTCAACAATACATCACCGCAACAATGCATCACCTCAACACTACATCACCCCAACAATACATCGCCTCAGCAATACATCATCTCAACAATACATCACCTCAACAAACATCACCTCAACAATACATCACCTCAACAAACATCACCTCAACAAAACATCAGGTCAACAATACCCTCAACAATACATCGCTTGAACAATACATCACCTCAACAATACATCGCCTCAACAATCGCCTCAACAAAACATCACCTCAACAAAACATCAGGTCAACAATACCCTCAACAATACGTCGCTTGAACAATACATCACCTGAACAATACATCACCTCAACAAACAATCGCCTCAACAATACATCACCTCAACAAACATCACCTCAACAAACATCACCTCAACAAAACATCAGGTCAACAATACCCTCAACAATACATCGCTTGAACAATACATCACCTCAACAATACATCACCTCAACAAACATCACCTCAACAATACATCACCTCAACAAACATCACCTCAACAAACATCACCTCAACAAAACATCAGGTCAACAATACCCTCAACAATACATCGCTGGAACAATACATCACCTGAACAATACATCACCTCAACAAACAATCGCCTCAACAATACATCACCTCAACAAACATCACCTCAACAAACATCACCTCAACAAAACATCAGGTCAACAATACCCTCAACAATACATCGCTTGAACAATACATCACCTCAACAATACATCACCTCAACAAACATCACCTCAACAATACATCACCTCAACAAACATCACCTCAACAAACATCACCTCAACAAAACATCAGGTCAACAATACCCTCAACAATACATCGCTTGAACAATACATCACCTCAACAATACATCGCCTCAACAGTCGCCTCAACAAAACATCACCTCAACAAAAGATCAACTCACTTTCCGCAATGGCCGGGCTGTTTCAGGTGATGTTGCAGAAGTGTTGGATCATCGCTTTGTGTGGCCGGGGTGGCACTTTGAGCAGGTTGATGATGATTGAAGATCCAAAAATGGAGGTTAAGTCTCGCGCGAAATGCGTTGGATTTGTCACGAATCCATGTACTTTCGTGCAAAATGCGTGGTGCTTGATCGCGAAAGTAGCCTCGCGGAGCGGACGGGTCCCGGACGGTTTCGGTTTGCTTCGGTTTGGTTCGGGTTTGCTTCGGATTTGCTTCGGCTTGTTCCTTTTGACCCTTGCCAAAAAATGAGTATACAGAAGTTGGCATGTTGGTTTTGTGTGGCAGGAGTGGATTTGGTGCATCTGGAGCTGCTCTGGGATCGCTTTCCGCAATGGCAGGGCTGTTTTCACATGATGTTGAGCAAGTGTTAGATCTTGATTTTGCGTGGCAGGCGTGGCGTTTGTTGCGCGTGGAGCTGCTCTGGGATCGCTTTCGGCGATGGCAGGGCTGTTGCAGGTGATGTTGCAGAAGTCTTGGATCCTGACTTTGTGTGGCAGGCGTGGCAGTTGGTGCTCTGGGATCGTTTTCTGCAATGGCAGGGCTGTTTCAGGTGATGTTGGAACAGTGTTGGATCGTGATTTTGTGTGCCAGGTGCAGCAGTTTTAAGCATGTTGATGATCTTTGAAATTCCAAAAATGGAGGGAGCCTCGCGCAAAATTTATTTTATCATTATAGATTTGTCACGAAAGCAGATGTTTTTTCGTGAAAGACGCGTTGCGCTTGATGGCGAAGGTAGCCCTGCGGATCGGACGGGTGCGAGACGATCTCGGTTTCCTTCGGGCTTGCTTCGGTTTGATTCGAGTTTGCTTCGGGTCTGCCCAGCTTGCTTCGTGTAATTGTCGCCAAAAAATAGACTTGGGACTTTGCGCTGTTGATTCTGTGTGGCAGGCCTGGCATTTGGTGCATGTTGAGCTGCTCTGGGATCGCTTTCCGCAATGGCAGGGCTGTTTAGGGATAGAAATGATGTTGCAGAAGTGTTGGGTCTTGACTTTGTGTGGCAGGCGTGGCATTTGGTGCGCGTGGGGCTGGGATCGTTTTCTGCAATGGCAGGGCTGTTTCAGGTGATGTTGGAGACGTGTTGGATCGTGACATCGTAATACCTGGTAGTACGTTGTAGTACTGTGTAGTACCTTGTAGTACGTTGTAGTACGTCGTAGTATGTAGTAGTACCTTGTAGTCCCTAGTAGTACGTTGTCGTACGTTGTAGTACATTGTAGTATTTTTTAGCAAGTTGTAATACCTTGTAGTACATTGTAGTATTTCGTACTATTTTGTAATATTTGGTAGTACCTTGTAGTATTTTTGTTTTACCTTGTAGTACCTTGTAGTGCGTTGTAGTGCGTTGTAGTGCGTGGTAGTACCTCGTGCTACTTTGTACTACGCTGTAGAAGGTTGTGGTACGTTTTGCTCTGGTACGTTTCGTCTTGGTACGTTTTGTTTTGGTACGTTTTGCTCTGGTACGTTTTGTCTTGGTACGTTTTGTTTTGGTACGGTTTGTCTTGGTACGTTTTGTTTTGGTACGTTTTGTCTGGGTGCGTTTTGTCTTGGTACGTTTTGCTGTGGTACGTTTTGTGTTGGTGCGTTTTGCGTGGTAGGTTTTGTCTTGGTGCATTTTGTTTTGGTACGTTTTGCTGTGGTACGTTTTGCATTGGTGCGTTTGGTCTTGGTAAGTTTTGTCTTGGTACTTTTGTCTTGGTACGTTTTGTCTTGGTACGTTTTGTCTTGGTGCGTTTTTGTGCGGTAGGATTTTGTCTGACACGTTTTTGTTTGGTACCTTTTCGTCTGTTGTGTGGTAGGATCTTGTGTGGTACCATCTTGTGTGGTATGTTTTCGTGTGGTGCGTTTTTGTTTGGTAGGAATTTTTGTGGTCCGTTTTTGTTTGGTACGTTTTTGTGTGGCAGGATTTTGTGTGGCACGTTTTTTTGGGCGCTGTTTTTTTGTTGCGCTGTTGGCTTTGTTGTGGGGCTGTTCTGTCGGCGATGTCGTTGTGGCAGTCATTTTGCTGTCATGAGGTCGTTGCGCTGCATCCTATAGGCCCACATGCTGTCCCTAGAAGCTTTTATAAACCTGGAACCTTCCGCCCCCGCCTCGTGCGGGTACTACTTGTAATGGTCAACAATGGCTAGATCATGGTCAATTAATTGCTTGTTAATGGGATGGGTGGTGCTCAATAATGATTACCTCAGCAGTTTTTGACCTACACATCCGACGCATACTGGCAGTTTTCCACCTAGCCACATCAATCTATCGCTCCATGTGGTGCTCCATTGCTTGAAGTTGGTTTATGATTTCACTACATATGGCTACATCCCTTATGAAGACCACTTACCATAGTTAAAAACCAAAATACCTATCTATGGGGCACCCTGTAATCACTGCATAGCCATGGAATGTTTCATCCCTTGCTTTTCAGCAACGAAAAACACGTCGCGCAAGGACGTCGATCCCAAAGTTGCTGTGCCTTACCGTTTGGAGGCATGACCAGGGGTGTCCTGGGGGTGTTGGGAGCGAGCTCGAAGTGAGATGTTTGGTAGGGATGGGTCATCCAAAGATGGTGAGGAATGATATGTGAAGCAGTGATGAGTGGATAATAAGGATCATCACGATGGATAGATACACAAACCAGTGATACTAATATCATGATGCTGAATAGTGCCGATGATGATTGGATAGGAATGATGCCAATGATAATCAAGATGGGTACTGGGTACAGAGTACTGATATCATGATGCTGAAGAACACACAAGGATTATAAACTACAATCCAAAGACCAGAATCCTGATTTGGTCTGTTGGGATTGCTTCAGACCCTAAAATACATGATGCTGAACAAGCAACGGTGAGGGTTAAGACATCATGTTCAGAGGATGCTCCACAATGGGAAGGGTATTGTAAAACAACTTGGAATGATACTGTACGTGAAGTTGAGGAAGAATCGTGTTTGGTGAAGTTGGTGATGGTCATCTTGTGGTGGCTAAGAATCGTAGAAATATGCCACCTACCTCGGTACAGGCAGAATGGTGGTCAGTACCCACCACAGCCATCTCAAAGTCTGTTTTTTCTTCCAGGTGAGGAAAGCACCGTGCTTGGACGTACCGCCACGACAAATAAACTCCAGGATACCTGCTGTTGATAAACCAATTTCGGCCGGATAATGATAGGGGACAAACAAGGTCTTTCATGACAGAGGCTATCCGACGGTTAGCTATTTTTATCCATACTGCGTTTGAAGGGCATAAGTGTGGCGACTGGCTCCAAGGATCGTCGCCCCTTTGCAGATCAAATCACCTGTAAGGGCGGTAGTGCCCAGCAATTGAAATACTGTATGTGTTGAACTATGTCTTCCCCTGATCATATACTGTAATCAGCATATTTGCCAAATGAACCATCCAGGTTCCTTTTTATTTCAGTCATTTCAATCAGCTCCGTTGGGGCATACTGGCGGGGACCTCACAAATGAGGCGCCAGTGATTTTTTAATGGCAGATTTTTTTGGCCACAGCCATGATCATGTGGGTCGTGGTCATACACGGCGTTGAAAAGAGTTGAACAGTAGCGGTCCCTAGAAGGACTGTCTTGATTTGTTTGAATTTGATCAGTTTTACCAGGTTTTGATGCGGAGCCATGCAGTTTGGTTCAACCCTGGCATACCAAGTAACCCAAGCATTTCTTCATTTTCTAGTAGGGACATCTGTCAATTTCAGGGATCAAGTACTTTAAATTTTTTACCCTGTGCAGTAGAGAGTGCCTACGGTATGTCTACAGCAGTTTCGGACACGGCAGTCCGTCAAATGTCCAGAGATAGCCAACGCAGTGCTCTGTCCGATATTTTTGCAACAACATTTCCCTGAAAAAGGACCCAAATGTAGGTAACAATACATAGGGTTTGCTCACAGGAAAATCTCCGGGAAAGTGGATTATTGACATATTCTGACATTCATAAAGATAAACCAATTAGTTGAACTATGCGATATGGTGGTTTCTCAAAATAGGGGACCCCCGAAATCATCCAGTTTCTTAACCACTTATAGTAAAAAACCATCCATAACTTTGGGTCCCCACCATATATGGAGTACCTGGGTATAACAACATCACAACCTGCAAGTTGCAAAGACCACGACCTTGGGACATCTTGCCACGAGGCCTGTGCCATGGTCATGGACCATCTTTGGGACACTAGGGCGGAGCTTCAGGCGCTGGCACTGGCGAAGATCCAGCAGTTTGTTGATTCGAGTTACTAAGTACTGCTAGTTGGTTGCTGTTGTTGTTGGTTGGTGGGTTGGTTTGTTGATTCTTTCTTTGCTTGCTTGCTTGCTTGCTTGGTTGGTTGGTTGGTTGGTTGGTTGGTTGGTTGGTTGTTTTGTTTTGTTTTGTTTTGTTTTGTTTGTTTGTTGGTTGGTTGGTTGGTTCGTTCGTTCGTTGGTTTGTTTATTTATTATTTATTTGTTCGTTCTTATATTATACTATATATACGCCATTTACCTTAGTATCAAGCTGTATCAAGCCTAGCCAGTACCATCCAACCATCAACCCGGGTCAACCATTCTTACTACCTTCAACCAGGTGTTGCTGTTTGGTTATTGGGTCAATGCCCTGTACCCCACACATCCCAGTTTGCCATGGCCAATCACGGTTCGTCCACCTGCCGGGATGTCCACCTACTCATTTTTTTGGATGGTTCATATTGATCCAGCTCGCCGTCAAGCTTGTATGTCCCTTAGAATTGTTGGTTATCATTCCCTATTGTCAACCATTAACCAACTAGTTCACCATGGGTTGGTTCAGAGCAACCCTTACACCTTCTATTCTTGTTGCTTGTTCTTACCATGAATCAACCATTCATCAACCATGAATCAACCATTCATCCACCACGAACCAACTATTAATCGACAATTAATCAGCCAGTAAGCCACCATTAGTCAACCTTTAATCCTCAATCATCCATCAACCCATTTACCAACCCATCCATCAACCCATTCATCAAGCCATTCACCAATCATAAATCCACCATTGATTAACCATGGGTTGGCGGCACCAGGAGGAGGCATGGAACTTCCTCCACGGATTGGAAGAGGAAGTGCCCTGCACGGTGGAGACGGTGCAACTCTACGATGCCTGGCGCAGGTAGCGCCCCAGGTCGTGGCGGTAGCATGGGTGAACGCCGGTGAACTCAACGGGTTGGGTATGCTGATTTGATCTGGTTTGTGGTAAACGGAGCAGATTTGTGGTAAATGGAGTTGTTCTGGAACAAATATGTTCTTTTTGGTTCATTGGTTGATTGGTGAAGCTCTAGTGCCAATTGATTTGCAATTGAAGGTTTGATGTAGAGCTGAAGGAAGCCTCTGAGTTTGCTTGAACCCCACCAGTCGTGGGGTCAGAAGTTGGGATGGGTACCACATGTTTACGGGAAGAACCCCAAGATCATTTCAGCAGTACAGCGGAGACTGCGATGGGTGCAGCATCTTGAGAAAGGAATTGCCATGCTGCGGACATATGATTTGTGGTGTATCGACTGCGTTCCTGTAGGGTGAATCCATTTGATATACGGCTTCTTTTTGTTTGTGCAATTCACAATTTGGTCGTTCTCTGCCGCCCAGGCATCACAAACCATCTCGTACCACGGGGAGGATGCCAGGTAATTCAATGCAATTCATAGGTTCTTATCCCTGTTGTCGGCTGTTATCCCCTATTGTTGCTTGTTATTCCCTACCATTAGCGACCGCTGACCATCACCATCCCTAACCACCACTAGCTATCACCAAGCATTGCTAGCCACCAACGACAGGACCGGCCCTCACTCCATGGCCGTGAGGAAGACTTCCTCTCACAGCACGGCATCCTGGCGGCCGACAGCGCGTTGGTCACCACCAGCCGAGCCTTGCAGGAAACGGAGACCGCCCTGTGCCTGGGCTTTCCGCAAGCACCGGGCCCGGGGGCACGGTGGGTTGGTTGGTGGCTCCGGCCTGAAACGCGCGCTCGTGCACACGTCTTCCTAGCTGGAAGTTGGGGGTTGTGGTCCATTTCGTACAGCCTGTGCGGTGTTTGGTAGCCTTGGGATGGGGGTGGGATGGGATGGGGTGGGATGTTGCCGTTTGTGTGCACTTACGAGCCCTCCGTGTGGGATGTGAGCCAAGAGGCTTGTTAACGTTTGCATTTGCAAACTATGTTCATGCTCCCATCCTTCGCTCCGGTCGGCGGCTCTTTTAAACCACGAGTGCCAAAAGGACGATGAGTACCACGAGGACTACGAGCGTATTTGTCTCGCAAGGTTATCAGCCAAACCAAGCAGCAAGAAGTCCGTTGCATGTATTAGTGCCACGCATGGTTCATAAAACTTTCTCGGTTTTGTGTAAATGTCGTACGTCGAATGGTCACACAGCCCCGTGGTTTGATTCTTCATGAATCCCTGAACATCATTGAATGTTTAACATTGTGACGGCGCAAGGCGGCGGCGGAAGTTTCCAAAAAGAATAGCATATAGGAAGAAAGAGTTGTTGGAGATGAAGTGATGGTGATCTGTGTTGCTGTTCCGAAATGTTCGAATCCTGCATCCATCTGTTTCCAAGCATCAAACGAATTCAAACAGTGTTTTCGTCTGGATTCATTTTCACTGAGCCGTTTCAATTGCCAATCGCTATGCTGCAGCCAGACATGCAAACCAAATTCCGCATCGATCGCCAAAACATGCGCCAGAAATCCAATGATTTGCGAAAATCATCCAGTAAAAGTTTCTATTTCATACACTGCTGCAGCTGCCGTGAATGCAGATTGACCAGCAGAAGTGCTTTTTTTGTATCTGGTGTTTGTTGTTTCTGGCGTTTTTTTGTCTCTGGTGGTTTTTTTCTTTTATGATTCTTTGTATCTGGTGTTTTTTTTCCTCTGGTGATTTGTTGTCTCTGGTGATTTTTTCTCTTTGGTGCTTTTTGTCTCTGGTGTTTTTTGTCTCTGGTGTGTTGTGTCTCTGGTGATTTTGTGTCTCTGGTGTGTTGTGTCTCCGGTGACACTTACTTGGCTGTGACGCTTATGTGGCTGTGTTTACTATTGGTTGCTCATGTTTATTGATGGCTACCGATGGTTACTGATGTTTACTGATGGCCATTGAATGGTTCCTGATTTTTTACGCGTGGTTTACTAATGGTTGCAACTGGTTGACTATGGTTTATCCCGGTGACCGTCCCAGTCCACGTTCTTGAGGCGTGATGCGGAGTCCGGACGTGCCGCTCCAGTGGCTGCTGGACAGTCCCCAGGGTCCAAAGAGCCCAAAGGACCTAAGGTGTCCAAAGTTGGCACATGGAGGTGAAAAATTGTGACAAATTGTGGCTAGGAATGGCTTGATGATGGTTGGCCAGTGGTTGACAGCCAACAATAGTAGGAACTTGTTATTCCTTTGATACCAGTGAATCATGGTTTTTATCATAGTCCATTAGTGGAATCAGAGGCAAATGCCAATTAGTTGGTCGTGAATGGCGGTTAATTAGTGGTGAATGATGATTGGCGATGGATTTCTAATTTGTTGGAAATTTTTGAAATACAGAGTGACGGTAAGAATATTAGGGATTCTAAGAATGATTGAAGAGACATGTATACTTAGATGTAATTAAAGATACTGAACATTATATACATTTAATTATCAATAGTAGTTTTATGGTAGTCGCTACCAGCCAACAATCATTGATAAATATGATTGGACACAACCAAACTTGAGCGATGATGGCCAACGAAGGGAATGCTTGCTCTTGATTGCTTGTTGCAGTTGTTTTTCGGAAAAAAAACTTGATCATGGATGATGCACCAGCACAGCAGTATGGCCAATCTGCTCATGAGGTGGTTGGAGACCATGGATAACTATGAGGATCGAAATCCAACGTTTCTGAAAGCCGGGTGATATTTCATTTGATGGTTTTGTAAAGATACCTAACTAATTGGAATAAAGTTTGGAATATCATCATCCATTCTTGGAGTCCTCTCATTTCAAACAAGATTCAGTTCAGAACTGCAAAGAATGCCACCTAACACCCTCCCAAGACAAGGCAGGCAAGACGTGTTTACCAACATTCTTTGTGGGAGGGTCGGGGCCCCATATCAACCCCTGACTGCTAATGGGTGGTCAACCGTCAATCCCCAATGGACTGGGTGCGGATATTTATGCACAAACATGGGGAATAGTGAGTATGTAGGAACGAAGGCACAAGGATACCCTTATACATGCAGATACATGTCAGACAACTGGAATAGATGCATTGATTTGTGTGGAACATCTAGGAACATATACACTTTGAGTATTCGAGGCTCTTCGGAGAAGAGTAGAGTTGTGAATCCACCGGAGATGTTTGATTCACCATCTTGAATATATTGAATCCTGGTACTTTGAGGAAATCGACTCGTGTGATGTGGATGGGTTCTACGGTAGGATCTTATACCACATCATACCCAACACGGTAGGGTTACCCCTATTACTATCCGCCATTCACTGTCGTTTGACCACCATCATGAATGTGCAAAAAAGAAGAAACAAAACATCCTAGACCATTCTTTGCCACTGGTATGAAGCAAAATAAAACTCTGAGTCTACCATCATCTATTTTTTTAAGATGAACAAACATAAACCAACAAGCAGCATTGACCACTGGTTTTCCCATCATCTTCTGGTGGTCAGTAGCCTGGTTCCACACGGTCTAGCTGCACCAGGCGGTCGAGCCATCAGGGCCACCACCGTCAGAGGCAGGCCCCGGACACCATGATGGATCTCGGTCCAGCTATTTCTATGGCGGTGAGTTTACGACAGGGTAACCTTGGCTGATGGTGATAGCCACCAGAGACAGCTTGGTGCAACTGTTTTCACTCAGCTTGGAACGTCACGCAGAGCTGTGAACAGTTGCAACATTTTTTCTTTGTTTAGATATGCCTGCATAGGTGCTGTCCGAATTGCCCTGCAGTTCTTCATTTGAATGATTCTGGTGATTTTCTCATCCCAGAAATCAACAGGATCGTCGAGTTGTAGTGATGTGAATTCCCTTGGTCCAGTGGGGAATCTCGCTGGCGTGAGGCTGTGGCCACAGTGATTGTGCCTCCAAAGCCCAAGGTCAGGGCGACATGATGCGGAGTGGATGTGAGCGACATGTTGCTGGTGCTTAAATATTCTGGCGGCAAGTCTTGATAAAGATTCAATTTGCGTTCGATGATGTTTGATGACATCCTACTGTTTGATTTAATCCTTCGTATCGAATGCGAATTGCAAATTGCTATTTAAACAGATTTAAACAACATGGCCAACTTCAATCGTATCCTTTCACCACTTCTGTCTGTTTATAAGCATACTGTTGGTGGCTAATGGTTCCTATCGACTGCTGCTCATTGGCAAAGGATGTTGGTTGGGTTGCTGCAGTGTTGATGCTGCTCTGATGACGTAGGGGTAGCTGCTACGATCAGCATTATCAACCATTATTAGCATGTGTTTTCACATCTAATCTAATCATGCTTTATTGACCATCATGAACCATCATTACCCATCATTCGCCATCATGTAACAATTACGTATTCACCATGTTTTCCCATGATCAGCACTTGTTTAACCATCCTTAGCCATGATGCAACAACTTTTCGCTGTCAATCAACCATCATTAATGAGTAACAATTGATGGTTGGTTGCTAGCAAACCAGCTACTAACAATCGACCGTCATGTTTACAAACCATTTTGCCACCACTTAAAGCCCATTATGGTGAACTAATCAACCATCATGTTGGTTTTAAACCATCATACATCATCATTCCCCATCATTAACCATCCCTAGTTCTTTTGAGTTTGATTCTCTTTGTCCACGAGTTGTTTTGGAGGAAGACCGTTTGTCGCACCGGCAACGTTATATACCTTAATCACCGTGCCTTGATGAATTTTGTAAAGCGGCACGGTTTGATTACGTGACTTTGCGCTCATTTTCCGGTCGTTTTCTGAGTGTCATCGTTCATTTCACCTGAATCAGCCCGCTGAATCTGGCTAGCCTTGGGTGTGCAGACCTCTGGATTGTCCGAGCTGCGAGAGTGTACCATCATCAACCATCATTAAGCATCATCAACCATGACCACGAGCAATGAACCAGCATTGACCATCACAGGCGGAGCCGAAGCCAGCTGCTTCGCCGGCAGGCGAGCGATGGCTCGGGAGAATCATGGTAGTGCCTGCCCTGGCAATGGAAAATCACTATTTTTGGAGGGGAAACCCTATGAATCAGCTAGAAATGGTGGATTTTTGGGAGATCCTTAGGAATCAGCTAGAAATGGTGGATTTTCGATTGGCAGGTCAGTTTACCAGAGGGTAACTATTGATGATGTTTAGTCATAGTGAAAATCCTGTCAGTATAGGAAACTGCCATGGCTAAATTTGGGGTGAGCAAAAGAATTGTGGCTAGCAATTGGAACATGAACGATGAATTCATGTTTGTACCCATTCATGAAGGCTTTTCCTTGTGCTAACCAAGCATGGCAGTGGGTCAACAAATGATTAACCCCCAAAATCGATGTACCATTTTTGTCGTTGATTCTCCATGCCTTATGCAAACCATTCATCAGTGGCTCACTATCACTGTAGTTCAAAAACTGCTGAAAACCCTGATGCGGCATCATTACCAACCATTCACCATAACCATTCATCAGTGGCTAACCATCACTATGGTTGTCAAAAGCCCTGAGAAACAATCATTACTAATCACTATTACTTCCTTACCAAGGAGGATCCAATGGTCGGTCAAAAACGCCTGAAAATCCTGATCAAGCATCATAAGTCATCATAAGTCATCATAAGTCATCATAAGTCATCATAAGTCATCATAAGTCATCATAAGTCATCATAAGTCATCATAAGTCATCATAAGTCATCATAAGTCATCATAAGTCATCATAAGTCATCATAAGTCATCATAAGTCATCATAAGTCATCA
>VSDK01006318.1:471527-492487 GCA_009767595.1 Symbiodinium kawagutii | reverse complement strand
GAACCGTTTTTCTGCGCACAGCATTTTTCCAACCAGTAACTTCATGCGGGTTTGTGGATTGCCGCTGTGCCGCTGTGCTGGGACCTCGGTGTCTGAGGTGAAGGCAGGGGCCTCCCTCCGCCTCGATTTATTGTGGGGGGCCAAGGGGACGGCCCATGCGGTAGAGCCAATCACGGAACGCCACGACGGATCCGTGGTTCCTGACAGACTGTTGGAATGGTTCGAGGTATGGTTGTTTAGATTCTAAAGCAATCTTACTGGTTGTTTGCTGTTCATGGTTAGATGCTTGTGAGTTAAGCATGGTTGATGGAAGCCAGATTTGCTGATCGCCATGGTCAACGATAGAGGATGCTAAGCATCGTACATTCACCATGGGCTTGCTACCGACGGAGAATTGTCAAGAATGGAGAGCTAGTGGTAGATATCAATTAGCGATGGCTACTCATAGCCCCGACACTCCATGTATGGTAATATACCTACTGAATTTTGGACTATCCTATAGGCAGACGTTGGCGAACATAGGATCATACATGGGGATCTGGGTCATGACTGTAAGTATGTACCATCCAGGCGATGCACAGCTTGCCCATATCCTAAGCATGAACCACAACATATGTTCGTCCAGAACCCTTGCTACCTGCCCGGCACCTTTGCATTTCCAGCACAGAATGGCAACATGTTTAGGGGGTAGTCAGGCAAAAGATACTTTTGGCGAGCCACGAAGGATGGAGAGACACAAGATTTGTACTAGATGTGAGAAATTTATACTTTCATCATTTAAGGGAGTCGGCTTTTGTTTGGGGCACATTGACCCTGCTTTGCGTTTCTCTTGTTTCAGCACCGCACCACGTGATCTGAGGTGATGTGTTCTAGCAGACATGACCCTGAAGCTGTACGCAGAGAGTGGGGTATGAAGGTGGGGATCACCAGCCGAATCAGTATTGCCACCAAGAATGATTGGTTGGAAAGTCTTTGAGAATTTATATTCATGTGGCACAGAAGTAGCTGATTTCCAAGAGGCATATGCGGATGTCACAGATGTCCATGAAATCTTCTGCACTCCCTGACAGAAGCAGAATTGTACTCGTTTTAGTGTGAAAACCACATGCGCACCGTTGACAAGGATCCTCGTTCGTAGACTAATTTTGAGATAATTTGGGCATGTTCAGAGCTCGTGTGTTGATTTGTCCTTTACAGTTTCTCTTGTTCTTGTGCTTCATTACTTTGAGGAAGTTGGGTTTGAATAATTGTTTCAAACATGCTGTGAAAAGGCTTGGCTGGCATCTTCCATGCTGTTGGTCCCTCGGAATTCTCCTTGATAGGGGGCTGCCCATAACTATGATATCCCCACCAGTATCCATCCCAGAATTGCAATCCATGCAGTCACTGTTACCCATGTCGTCCCATGTGGTCAGCAGAGGCAACAATGGATGGTTGAGGTTGTTTGCACACACATGGTTCTGCTTATTAAACCAACTTACAACCTAGCAATCATGGTTGTACAAGCAATCATGGCAACTTTTGGATACCCTCCAAACCCACCAAAAGCCCTGGTTTTTTCTGACGTTCCCATGCCTTTGGCTGCCAACATGCCTTGGTACCCCCATCGCCCCAGGATCTCCACGTGGTCCACGACTGGGACTGTTGAGCGACCCGATGTCTTGGGGTAGCACGTGTCGTGTACAAAGCTGTGGAATCAAGCACTTGATTTTTTTAAAATTCGTATTTACATGTATACGCAGAATTTACATGTATACGCAGATAGGTACTTAATTCATATAACACACAACTATATTTTTGGATATATGCAGTACGTGTGTGATATCGATGTGTATCTATTCGTGTAAGTTAAGATACAACATGAATACAGGTCATGTTAAACTCATGTCCAATATGCATGCATATACAAGTATGCATACATAGATCTTTACGCTGATCGGTGTGGGTACATCTATAATTATTCTCTAAGTGTAGCACAAACAAATGAGATTGACCGAGTCGCACAATCAGTGCACCAGGATTCGACTTGCCTACGGTCAAATTTAGTCTTTAATCCGGAATGACGTTCATTAGGTTGTTGTCTTTGTAGAAACCGGTATTGTTTCTTGTAGACACAGATTACTCCTAGCAATCATCATCGATCAACCATGAATCCTAACCATGGGTATCAATCGTCAGCAGTCTTATCAATACTGATTGGCCATTATTCCTCACCTCATTATTGATAAGACTGCTGCTCAGCCACTACAATTGATCAAACATGATTAGCCACTATCTCCAACTTTATTGGAATGAAATCATGCTTGGAATAATGATCACCCATGATCCCTAATTGTCACAAATCATTAATTACATCAATAATCAGGGATATGATCTATCAATAATGATCTATCCCTAATCAATGATCATGATCCCTGATTAATTGACATACATCATTAATTACATCAACAATGATCTATCCCCAACCATGATCTATCATGTTTTCATTCCAGCTCTCCAGCAGGATGTGGCTGCGACCAAGGCTTTGAGCGAGGCGGTGGTCAAACACCTGGAGGTTGACTACACATATGGCTATGGGTCAATATGAATGAACCAATAACTAGCTGGTTTAATGATGGTTAATAGTAGGGGATGATAAGTAGCAACTATAGGGGATATACTAGCTATATATGGCTATCGGTCAATATTGACCAACCAATTTCATGGGGGATAATCACCAACAATGATAGGGAAAACAATGGTTAATGATAGGGGAACCAGGGGAACAGGGTCTTGAACCACTGGTATATAGACATAGAACCATATATAGAATATGCATGTATATCCTTGCAGAACTGAAATAGATTCTATAGCATACCATTAAGATTGCACTATGATATTGATAATATCTTGTTTCCTCAGATGTGGATACCCCAGAAATCATACGTTCCTTCGATTAAAGGGGTTACTTAATTGCTTATGCTTGGGATGGTTTAATGATATTCAATGGGTACCGCCGCGTTTGGACCAACATCAGCTTACCTTGTGACATTTCTTCAGTTTGTGTTGGCCCACTAATTTGAGAGTAATCAGACGACAGGGGTGCGTGGCAGAAAGGAATGCTCTTGCCCTTTACATGTTGCTATGGGTGGTGCGGTGCATTCCGCACTTGTGGCGCTGGTCGGTGGTGGGTGGGATCCAGATCACTTTTCTTTTTCTGAGCACACAGATTGTCTGGCAACTGGTATTTTCACAGATATCCTATATATATATATATCTATATTTATATCTGTATGTGTATATATAAATAAATAGATAATTATATATATATATACATATTCATATTTATATCGACTCCGTCAGGGGCATGGTCCTTCTGTTGAGCAGTGCCCGTTCGGGTGTTGACAGCCACAGATTTGCGTCCTAAACGAATGTACCCCATGAGTTTTTTTTGCTATGCGAACACCGTCATTTTTTTCCATGCTTGGGGGATACAATAAAGATGCTTAGTTTATAGCCATAAATGATGAATCTTGGATGATTTGGGGGTACTTGTTTGTTCCCTGCTATTCCATAGTTCTTAGTTATGCCGGTTACGCTACCTTATGATCACCGCGGATGGCTAGTGTCACGGCTGTGAATCATCTGTAAGGTTACCAGCAATTGCTATGGTGCACTACTACAGCTCATAAAGATTGATTATGATGGTTGGTTATGATGATCAATGACGGTGAATCATGGTTAATGATGCTTGAGGATGGTTCAAAATATGTATGTTTCGCAAAATAGGGGTACCCCCGAAATCATCCTTGTAAAACCATTTGTAGTAATAAAGCAACCATATTTTTAGGGGCCCTCTATGGCTCGAGAAACCACCATATTGTATCGTCTTATTGTTGGTTATCATCCCCTATTACTAACCATTAGAATCCCCTATAAAACCATAGAAAACCACAGAAAACAATAGAAAACTATAGAAAACCATAGAGACCCAAGGAAAAGTCTGTTGATAATAATGGTCCACTACAGCTCCGGCTATGGTTCACCATGTCTGGGGGCAGGTGGGAGCTGCCTCTTCGCATGCTTCGCATGCTGCAGGTGCTGCAGCACTGGGATGGTGGCTTCTCAAGCCATAGGGGACCCCCAAGAATGGTTGGTTTATTGTTTTATATGGTTACTGTAATATAAAGGAAGCTTTGCGACCCCTATTTTGAGAAACACCCAGTTATGGACCAACCCAGTGGCACGCCACAGAAGTTGTTGAGATGGAGGGTTTGATGTATCAAGTAAGTGGGTAAGCAAAAGTTGCAGCTGCACAAGGAGATAAAACCAGAGGAACATCCCTTGAAAGAACATAAATGAAACCAGAACCAGTACTACATGTAGATATACGTGTTTAGTGCCGTCTTTACGTACAAACATCTGCACAATTTCATGCATAGACGCACCTACAATAATAGCCGCAGCTACATGTGCCCATCTACATGCTACACATATAGAAAAATGGACTTGGTGGAGGATAGAAATACCTGTGGCTATGGGGTCAATACCCTTTTACCCCTGGTGAACCTCCCAAAAATGACTAAAACTAGTCTAGCTGTTGGGATGTTCACCTACCCCTTCATGGATGCTTGGTATCAACCCATAGGAACGTGTCAACTGGTACATACAAAGCCCTCAGCATCTCTCGCTGTGTCAAGGTCTTCCTCCCAGTCGCGTCGCCATGTGAGCAGGCGCCGAGGGGATGTAACCCTGGCTGGTGATGTGACTGGCTGGTGGTTGAACGGCAAAGGCCATGATGGACCATCACTTATCAGATTTGAGAATCAATCATCATCATTCATCATCATTCATTATCATTCATCATCATTTACCATCAATCATCATCATTCATCATCGTTCATCATCAATCATGATAATGAGCAACAATGAGCTGGCGGTTTATTTTGGATATATTTAAGGGGCGCGGGTTCGTACTTCCCCCTGCGTTTTGGCTCGTTTATCCCCCTGAAAATCGTCTCGCCTATCCCCCTCAAATCTTTTCGTTGCTACAGTACTCATTGTTCTACTGCTTGGATAGCATAGTCTTCCTGTTGGACCAGCTTGAGTTTCTATATAGGCATGTGTTCAGGAACCACAGGTAAGCCATCTCACTTTATCCTTGCATGTCTTTGTGAAGCAGTGTAGCACGTGTGTCCGTGTCTGTGTAGCATGTGTGCTGGTCTTCTCGAAAATTAGCATGCCCCAACCCACCCCACCCCATGCCATCAGAAGCGTCACAAGTAGGTAGGGGGATGCCAAAAGTCAGTGGGATGGGTGAGCCCTCGCGGGGATGGATGAGAAAGGGGGCCCTCTGCCATATTTAAGGTGATGCCTCAAATGTAGGCTGAAACATGCTGCTGGTTCTCCGCAGGAATGACCAATTCAGTGGTCCCACATGGGGACCCCTTTTGAGCTATAGCAGCTATAGCTGCTGAGTGAGTTGAGGTTTCAAATGCACCAACATTGGAGATCATGGTTCATAAAAGGTTTCAAACTATAATAGTTCACCATACAGGAAACCATGCCTTCATATATGAAACCATATAATAGATACAACTATATATGTATTGGTTTACCATGCTTTGCCCTCCATAGTTTGCTATGTCCAGCTATAATCAACTGGAGATCATGGCAAGCCGCGCAGGTCAGTGACACGAGGCACTGGAGAGGGCCGTTGTGAAGCGCGAAGCTGACGCTGAATCGATCTGGGTCAAGAAATGTGTGGCATCGAGCGACCGCTATGAACAACGATGAGAAGTGACCAGAATCAACCATGACTGATCCATATTGACTAGAATCCAACCATGATAATCCACTATAAATCAATATGTAATGTGTATTGGAAATAAGATAGGACAAAAATGGATCGAACATTATCAATCATTCTTGTTAGTCGCATAAAAATGGAGAGGACAAAATCCCCACTCCATCCTACCTGGCCTGATTCAAACCAGCAACCAGCCACAGGACTTCTCAACAATGCTATACAAAGCCAACCGAGCCATAGTACATTGGAATCGACTTGGCATTGTATACAGCCAGAATTGATAAATCAGGTAGATGCATGGATGGGCGGTTGCCACAAAAACACAAATCAAAGAGTGCATGTCATACAAAAGGGTGTTGATTCTTAGCTAATGGTTTTCAGATTACTATTGCTGCTCCTTTTTGGAGGTATAAGATAGACTTAAGGCACCAGGAGAGGTGTCTCAAGACGCCAGCATTAGAATTCTAAATTGGTGCTCTACGGAAAGTAGTGCTTTAGTGTAAGTCTGCAGTCTGCGAATTGTTGCCTATTGGCATTCCACTATTACTGTATGCGGTATTTATGCGACTATACTGGTGATGATTAGCTGTCAATACAGGTATCGTGATGATATTGACCAAATGCTGCAACAAGGGTGGGGTATTCCGGTGAGTCTGTGCGGAAGTGCCGGCAGATTCCAATAGTGGGTCAGGTGCTGGGTTCAGCAGTTTGAACCAACCAGGGAACATAGCTGGGATGCAACCATGGTGAGTGACCGTATGAGGTGGGTGATAAGCCAGTGGAGGTGCACATCCAAGTCTTCCTTCCGCATAGATCAAGTCGTATCAAGCCATTGGGCCGGGGGTTTTTGACAAAGCTGCTGCCAATGCTCCGGCACTCAGTGTGGTAGCCTGCTCACTTCTTTGCTGGTGGGGGGGTTCAAACACTTTTATGCTACCTAGTGTTTGGAAGAGCTAATCTTTTTTCAAAGGGTTAAAGCCACCAAGCAGTTCGATCCGATTGGGAAGACGATCAAGTCATGGTCCTTTTGTGAGATATTTACGAGTAGTTTTGCCAGACACACACAGGTGCTAAGCTCAGCTTATCATCGCTGGTAAGATTTTCAGTGAAAATTCTTTGATGATAAGCTGATGATAAGGGATGATAGGCATAACATGATGGATAAGCTGCTGGTTTCAGAGAGTCGGACGCAGATCTTGACACATCTCCAGCGGCTGTACAGCGTGTCTCCGCGAACAGGCGGGCGCGCAAAAAGGTGGCGGAATGCTTTCACCAGGTCATGTATAGACATGTTGCATCATGATTCGTGTTTTAAGATGATGGATGAATCAGAATGACCCCCAAATTGATGCCGACCCCCGACCACCCAAAGCATGATCAGGTCCAAATACCACTTACGGACTACATCACTAGTGAAAAAACACACACTAGTGATGTGCTTATTGCAGATGGTTTGGGTATCAGCCACATTCATACCTTTTGATCAATCTCGAAGGTCTTTAACCTCTTGCAAAACCTCCTCCAGCGGCTATCCACAACTCTGGTAGCAGCATTTGATTGTTTGCCTCAGCTATTTCTTTCACTAGCTGGCGTATGGTTTGAGGTCCTACTGCACTTTCCTATCAAAATTCTACAAAGGAAAGGACAGTTGTCAAAGTGTGTTGTTTTCAAGAAGGGTTTTGGTTTATGACCAGTTCAGGTCCCCTTGAGGATTTCACCAAACACAAAATAGACCGCTGGCCTGTTTTCTTGACTTGGGCAGCGCTCAGTCACAGGAAGGTAGTAAACGACCGTTTTGCAATTGCCCGGCCACACCTCGCACCAACCAGCGACAAAATGATTTGGTGGTTGTGGCAGAGTGTCACAGCGGCCTGATCAACCGATGCCATCACTTTGTGTCATAGTGCTGGCTCAAGACGCAGATGAGCAACGGATACAAGCCTTGGTACCCACACTGCACGTCAGTGTTTCCTAGCTGAGCGCAGTCAAAGCAATAGTCAGGAAAGAAGACCAGCCCAACATGCGCCCATAACCAGCTCTTTGTATGAAGCAGTGCAGACCATGTATCATCAGAATGCGCTGCATCAACAATCTTGTCACCAGTTCCGGTACGTTGTCTGCAGCTTCTCTTTGTTCGTATAGCACGGACTCTCAACTTGTAACAACTAGGGAGTCTAGGGATATTAGTGACTGCAGTGATCAACCATCATCTTCAAGGGACCTTCGCAACTCCGGGGATCCTGCCCCATGGGGCGAACAGGCGGCCAGCGGCCTGTCAGAGCTAGGGTTGGATCCCGTTGTGCTTGTGGGCCCTGTGTCTAAGGTGGTTGGATCTCCACCAACTTTTTGGATGTTCATATGAGTGAGTACTATATGACATGATCGAGGTTCAGCAAGGGAACTTCTTCACCATTGATACAGCTAGCAGTCGGACTTCAATTGCAGGTTGGTAGGATTATCATTGGCCCCCTTAGCCACCCCCTTCCTTCAATCCTCCAATGATGACCAGCCACAGCCCACGAGTTTACAGTCTGACACTGTACGCTGGACATGCAGTTGACCTACAATTGGATCATGGCCATGCTCAAGCAATAGTGCCAAAGGAAACGGTAGTGGTTGGGAATAGTTTATGTTGATTAATGATCTTCAGTCTAGTTTGATATAGGAGAAGCTCTAGTCTATGTTTGTTAGGGCTGCAGGTCTATACAAATGGAACCGGAATCTTTGTGTGATTGATGCTTCTTGGAGCCAATGGTGCTAGTACGGTGATCTTGAACGTTGGTTTCCATTGATGCCTTTGTCAACTCTCAACGGTTGATCACTGCATCCAGTACGATGATTTGATAAACACTAGTCAAAGCGACAAGTGTCCATCAGTTGATGATGTGGTAGCTAAGAATTGGCCATAGACTACTTATGCAGTACTGTGGTTGATCATCAACCAGTGGATGATGAACGGGGTCCCAATGAGTTGTTCGTATTTCCAGCCGCTGCTTCGAACGACTCATTCATGTTGATCCACGGTTGTCAGAACTACGTTCATCCCAGGAACTGTTGATGAACACCATTGGTGCTGATTAAACTGGGAAAAATTGGTTGAACCAGAAGAAACTCAAGAGTTTATCAACCAATCCTGTTTATCAACCGGCATCCAATTTCTGCTGATCAAATGGTTGAAGGAACTGTTGATGACAACAGTTGATCATTTAGCCACTGGATGAACCATTGGTGTTGATTGAAAGTCTGTCGATTACCATGGTTGATGATCAACCATTCATCAACCATTTGTTGATCAACCATCTATTAACCATTTATTAACCATATATATTACTTGTTAATCATCATCAACCACCTATTATTAACAATTTGTTGATTACCCGAAGAAGACCTCCATAGGTTGAGAACTGTTGATTCCGTAGGTGCCTTTGGAGCCTTCGCAGCTGCGGCCAACGCGGCCGGATCGGAGCAGGGCACCCCAGGGAACGGCACCGGGGTCTGGCGCTGGCGGACACTGCCATGGAGGGCGCTGGGCTCATGGATGGTGGTTGCCATGGTACTGACGTTCATGATACTTGTGGATGGTGGATGGTTGATGTTTGATGGTTGCAGGTGTTTGTTAATTGAAACAAATGATATAGTTGAATGTTGGTCATCAATGGTTTATACTTTCTATATGATGGTTGCAACAGTTGTGGTTTATGGTGGAGGGTTGTCAATTGGTAGTGATTAATTGTGGTTCGTGGATGGTATGGGTGTGTGATAGTTCATAGTTCTGATTGAACTTGATCCATAATGATAAGTTGGAGCCTCCCAAGAAATGAAGGATTGTACTGCATAGACCGTATAATATACAGTACCAGAAGCATTTGGAAATTACAACTTCTTGAATGTACCTTTCTTGCTGATGATACTTTGCACGTTTGATGCGCTTCATATTTGTATTCCTCGAAAGTGTGTGATGGCAATCTGTGTCTACATCTTCTAGGCAATGCAAACACAAAGTTTTTGTTCCTTCACGGGTGCAAGAGAGCCCCTCCCACCCCAAACAAAGAACCTATGGGAATGGGCTTTGTCGGGTTCGACGTTCCTGTTGCTCCACGTTGCAGCACCAAGGCCATCAAAGAATGGCAACTATTCTTCCATTCGACGTGCCGAGGCGGGCTAGAGCCAAATGGTCTTTTCAGCAGGTCACATTCCAAACATGCGCAGAACATCAGCGCTACTTGGGCGGATGTTGGCCACCAAATCTTACACCTAGAAGAGGCAATGATCTAGCAGCAGCAGTAGTAGTAGCAGCCGTGGTGGTGGTAGTACTAGCCGTGGTGGTGGTGGTAGCTGCGGTGGTAGTAGTAGCCACCGTGGTGGTAGTACTAGCCGTGGCGGTGGTGGTAGTGGTATTGTAAGTGATAGCGGAAGAAGTGGTCATGGTCACATTATATATTGTAGTAGAAGTAGCAGCACTAGTGATCGTTGTCTCGTTGTTACTGTGTCTGGTCTGGGTGATTGTTTCAGGACTCTGTATGATTTGGCATCATTCACCCTGTTAAGACATGGCACATGTTAGAATGGAACTATGTGCCAATCTCATGTTGCATGGAAATGAGAATTTATGAGTGATCAGTGCTCAGAGTATTGATCCATCAAACCATAAAATGTCGTACTCACAATGAGAATTCTATATCAATCAAACAAAGCAGTGCAGTTAGCAGTAACCTAGCTACGCCGACGAGTTAGACTTAAGCCATGATAGCTTTGTCCTTTCCCGGTAGCTCGTGAATTATACGAATCTGTTTGGACCAGCTTGGATACTTTTTCCCTGGCGCTCTAGCTAGCCAGTTGCATTGGTTCATTCACTATGTTTGGTGGCTTAGCTAAGCACGCCAATGATACTTATTTATTTTAAATGGTATGTGGTACACTGCACTACATACTGTTAGTACTGGTGAATTATATTGGCTAGCTTGGTTTAATTGTATCTCCAGCATAACTTACTCATGAACACCAGTTTGTTTAGTCCAACCCAAAACTATGATTACCATTGGTTACACATATCATGTTTAGTGAAAGTTTAGTGTATATCATAGTTAGTTTGGCTAGTTATGGGGGTGATTTTTCTACGTCTACACCATTATTTATCTCATGAAGCCGGTGAATTATTGATTATGACTATTTGCATAAAGCTGGATATGAGCGAGATGATCAGCCATTACAAGCTAGTTACCATGGCAATGAAAAGTCACCCTTTGTTTGGGGAAACCCTTGGAAATCAGCGACAAATGGTGGATTTGCCAGTTCACCAGAGGGTAGCCACAATGAACCGTTAACGTAGTACGATTATCCAGCCACTAGTTTGCGATTAATTAGGCACTAGTTAGCCACTAGTTAGCCATAATGAGCCGTTAACCTACTACGATTCTTCATGATTGAGCTGATCCCAGGCCAGTTCTGTCCACGCCCAGGTGCCAGCTGCGACGCGGCCTCGGAACTCAGTACGGCCGTGTACCGATGAGAATTGGAACACCGGATCAGGTGATGCATCAGTCAAGGTAGCTATGAAGTGATACTCCAGGTATGTGTAAATGGTATGTATCTACATTGGTTCTAGCAGATGCGGCAATGCACGCGTTTCTGCTTTACACCTCATGGCATGAAGTTATACGAGGTCGCGCGTATTCTTACATTCGAAATACAATTTGTTGTTCTGCACTCAGTGGAGAGCACAATGCTCAGTAAGAGCTTGAATCCTAGTAGGGGTCTGTCCATGAATGGTCCCTCCAACCCACCTAGAAGAATATCACATGATATTTGCTGAGTATTTTCTGTAGGGGCTCGAGCATTTTTTCGGGTGTACAACAAATCTTTGTGTCGATTGGCACCTGCATTGTTGCTTGGTGAATATCATCACTACTGCAGGAGTTGCTTAGAGCAACACAAGCAATGCTGTTTAGGATACATGGCACCGATGTATCAACCCATATGCATCAAGCATCCGCGAAAACATAATTTTGTCAACCATTACATCATCCATCATCACTGATATCAACCATTTTTCAAGCCATTGATTGTAGATCATGCATGATTAACCTCCAACGAACCATTAATCAACCATTAATTCATCATTCATCAACCATTACTCTTTATCCCCTATGAACCATCAATTGACCATGATTGTCAGTGATTATCCCCTATGAACCACTCATTAACCATTGCTAGTTTTATATCACCAGTTTTATCCAGTTTTCATATCAAGAGATTTGCACATCAAAAGACCCGCCCTTGAGGTCGTCCAGGGCAACGCCGTCCAGACCGGCCCGGGACACCCGGACCGGGCTCAGGATATTCCAAGGGGTGCCCTGGTTTTTGAAGGGGTGCCATATGTCGATGTATTTGTGTATATGTATGTACCAGTATGTGTAGACGACTATGTAGTTGTACATCTGCATATATCATGGAGATTCATGGAGAATGGTATTGTGTGTGAATACCTTTACACATTTATACGTATACACGCACGTATGCGTACATTTTTTGGGATTCGGATAGTCACATGTTTTTGACCGTGAGGAACAAATAAGGCTAGGTATTGAAAAACGAGACCAGACACCCACGACTGCCTCAATCCAATATGAGTATAAGCACACACTTGTATGGATAATATATATATATATATATCAATCTTTTATTGACTTTTCCAGATTGGTGATACTGTACCAGCACAAGCTTGATGGCGGAGGTTGTATGAATAGATGACGCGGGGTTGTTACATATATAACTTTCAAGTGGCGATCATGTTGTTGTGATTGGTTTGCTCGAACACCTGCTGATGCCTACAAAAGAAGGCGCCTGACAGTCGAGTGGTAGAAGTAGTAGTAGCAGTGGAAGTAGGGGCAGGAGCAGTCGTATACATGGGTGTTTCTCAAAATAGGGGTCTCCCCAAATCATCCAATATCAACCATTTATAGCAATCAACGAACCGTTTTCGGGGGTTCCCTATTTTGAGATACCGCCATATAGTAGAAATAGTTGAAAATAGCAGGAACAACAGTAGTTGTAGTAAGGTATCTACTATCTGCAATAATCTTCTATTCTCTTTTCTTAAGGGTATTACTACTTGACGGATCTACTACAAGTTTTCTTAAATCAGTTGCTACATAGGAGATCCCTTACTGAGGTATCTATTAAGGGTATTACTTGTAATAGCACTACTACTTAAGTATACTACCTCCTCTCTTTGCTTAAGGGTATTGCTTGTAGCTTGACTTCTAACTCAGGGATGGGTGCTCTCAGCTGTGAGGCTCCTTCGCTGAGCCTGGAAGAGGTCCGCGCGTTGTTGGAGGACGCGACAGGATGGCTCCACATGGGGGGTTCTCAAAATAGGGGACCCCTAAATCATCTAGTTACAACCATTTAGTAGTAAACCATAGTAAACCAAGCATTTTTGGGGTTCGCTATTTTGAGACTCCACATTAGGCTGGTTGCCAGGTGCATTCAAGGTGATGAATGGTCTTCAGGTCCACTGACCAATAGGCCACTGCCCCAGAGTGGGTACCACCCGCAACCTGATTTTCTCATGAAAGGGATGGATACTACCGATAATTGGGCAGTTTTGCGGTTAGATGGTTAGGTACAAGAATAAGCAAAGTGACCAAAAACACTACAGGGTGAATCATCATGATAAATCATGATACCAGCCGCCAGCCCAGCAGGTTGTAAAGTTGCAAGGCTGAATTCATGTCCATTGAGCTGGCCATATTAACCCTGTGCTTGGCGGTGCTTCAACTGGTTCACCTGGTGATGAGTCAACTCTATGGCGGCTATTCTTGCAGGACTTGCCACTACTGAGAACAGCATGAAAGCCTCCAAATCCCTAGCTTTGTCCACAAAGGTTGTATCCACAAGAACTGATGGTGCTTTCCTTGGGTGGAAAGGGTACACACAAGGTGAACACCTTTCGCTTAGCCACAATCTTTTGGCCACCCCATTCAAACGGACGAACGGCTCCACGGCCCACTATTCCAAATGTATGGCATTGTAAGAGTGGAAAAAATGTAATATGCAAAAACTATTTGGATAACTTCAAGTTCCGGTCCAACTCGCTTTTGATTGCTTTATGTCAAACTAGAGTTAAGTTGTCAATGTTGTTTGTTGCAAGACCTTGAAAGTAGACCTGAACCATTTTAAACGCCCAGTTGACCTGGTCAGAATAGTTCAATGTTATTGTTTTTGATAAATGTCTAAGGCCCTGACCGTTAGAATGAAATTTGATAAGATTCGATACAAAAACAGTTTGTTTCATGTCCAATTTAAGTTTCGATCATGCCATGAAGTTGCACATGCATTGCGCGGGTACCAAACATGATTTTCCATGCTGAAAAAACATGGTAGTGTACTTGTTCAGCTGTGAGCCCGAAGTTGTGGACTATCAAAATGAGATTGGGGCCCAACAAAATCGCAAGCCAAACTGCATGATTCTACTTGCAGTAGTTGTTTGGCGAGCATCCCTGGGATGAAATATGTCTACATAGTGATGGTGCGGGCATTAGAAATTGGCGTCTGAAAGTTCCACTGGAAGAAAACATCTGGGGCTTTCTTAAAACAGGGAACCCCCCAAAGTGGCCGGTTTACTACCACAAATGGTTGATATTTGGTGATTTGGGGGGTACCTCTATTTTGATAAACACCCATGGAGAACTTTGCGCTTAAAACCTCCCCTTGCACCAAGCTCTCAACGCCGGCAGCTGCGAGATGCAATTATTTGTGATGTCTCAGATCCATGTCATGGCCAGTTGATGTGATTTCTCTCTCGCTGCATGCTGTCTCTGGGTACCTTGCAGGCCCCCTATCAGTTGAGTGCCGCCTGGTTCCAGCTAGAGTTCACCCACCGATAAGTCAAGGATTGCCGGGTACACTACTCGTGTTTCAAATGAAGCAAGACCCATCACTTGGGAAAGTCTTCGGCAATGCATGGCTGCTGTGATTTTCAATAAAACTTGTAAGTTCATGGAGTAGCGTCTCAAACTCACAAAAAAACTCTGGTCGTTTTACACATTCTTCAAAAATTCCGCAGAATTAACAACAATTGGCTGATTGATTAACCTTCCCACCTAGCAGCCAGCCATACCCTGCTGATTGATTGACCAAGATTTTTCACAGGGGTCAACCACCAACCAGACCTGCCTTGAACAGCAGGAGCTTCGGACCGTGTCTAGCAGCGCGAAGTTCCAAAAGGCTGGGGCCATGCCAGTCATGTGAGGGGCACCAGAGATGTCGGCGACGCCCAGTCACATGCGATTGGTTGGAAGCATAGATATGAGGGGTTCTCGAAATAAGGGACCCCAAAAATGGTTGGTTTGTTGCTATAGATGGTTTCTGTTGGGGGGCACCCCATTTTGAGAAGCAGCCACATATTGTACATCGACGACATATATAATGTGCACAGTCATACGTGCTTCTATTCACATTTATTTTGCGTATTTGCTCAAGACATCTCAAAATACATTGATGCATATCAGAATCACAAATGTATGACTCTACTTACGTCTATATGGGGGTTCTTTGGATTGGAAGCCCCAAAAAACGGATGGCTTACAGTAATGGGTAATGGGTTATATACTAACTAAAAAGATTCTTATGGGATGATTTGGGGGAACCCCCATTGTAAGAAACCACTATATGTACATATTTACGTACGCATAGCTATATTAGCTATGTACCAGCTGGATGCATGGATCTGCAAGTGTGTAATTTTATCATCTAAAGATTGTTCAAACAAATGGTGATAACGATGGGTAAAAGAAGTGATTTGGGGTTTAGGATGGTTTAAGGTCTGCAGTGTTCAGGGTTGAGGGTCTCTTCAGTTCAGGGATTCAAGAAGAACGGGCCTGTGCAGGATTTCAAAGGACTAATTTCTGGGAAAGTCTTGTGAATACGGCAAAGCCCAGGCGGCCGTATCATTTGTACTGGCCGCAGTGCCAGAGGTACGCGGAGCAGCTCTCAAATAATGATCAATCTTCTCCCCCAAGTTTTGGGGGAATCATCTACCATGAGCCAGATCCATGTTGGCATCATTTGCCAGGCTGAATGCCTCTCGTGTTGAATGATGGTAACCACGACTCGTGGAGCGACCAATGGTCGTGGAATGATCTGCTGATCCACCACTATTTACAATGAACCCTTGTTTGCAATCCATTCCAAATCAACCAGAATGGAAACCGCCCACTTGTTCACAATTCACTGGTGATTATTGTTTAAGTAATGATCACCAACCCTTGTTCACATTCACAGTTGAAAATTAAAATGGTAATCATCAACCAGAATGACAATCATTATGAACTCCATCTGCATCACAATGGTTTCACCACCGTTGTTAATCCACCCACCAGTTCTGCCGCCAACAGCGGGTGGGCGAGAAGGACCTACAACATCTTCGAAGCCTCGACTGGGGCGCCTTCAAGAAGCGTGAGGCGGCGTTCCAAGTGGGTTGGCCGCCAGCATCACTGCCACTGGAAAGTAGCATAAGAAACGAGGATTGCTAGGTGATGCTAGGTGTACCACTAGTGCTGTTGACTGTCCTAGTGTACCAATCCAATAGTGCTGCTGACTAGGCAAGATCTCTGGGATGAAGAGAAAAAACCTCGGCTTGTTTTTCACTTTTCTAGAGGTTCCCTTCAATTCTCCCGCATGTCGCTTGTGCAGTGAATCTCTCCGTGCTGCTTGTAGCATCCCCAATGCTTGTCATGGTCAGACTGTCGGTTTGCTTGTCGGCCATCAGGCAGTTGCAAAACTGCTGTCCATATTTTGGAAAGTACCTTGGCTTTGGTAAACGGGAACCGTGCGTGTGGAACAAGAGATAGTTACAGAGCAAATGAGAGAAAGGAACAACCAAGACAAGTTTGAACAAGAACCGATGTTTTATGTCCTTAGGACGGTGGTGCAGATCAACTGTGCCTTGCTCGTAATCGCAGAAGAAGAGTTCAACTTTTAGGGATGTCGCTGCTCATTCTAAGTTGTTTGTCGAAGACAAACACATTTTGCCGCTGACAATAGATCTGCCCCATTGAAGTGCCAGATTTCTTGCTCCCAATTTAGTCCAGCCTCACATCTGCAGTCAGAAGACCATTTCATGCAATGAAACATCATGGTCAAATTATGGCCATTCCCCCTTTATGTCTTACACTTCGGTTTGGTTATTTTCCAGCTCCAGTTTTGACGTTTCCGTCTTGTCTTATCTCATTTGATCTTGTTCAATCCTGTTCGAATATTCGAGTGTTCATTCCATTTTATCAAAATTAAACTTGTTCGCCCGAGCCTTAGGGTTTGCCCCGCATGGGTCTGAGAGCATTTCCCAACGCTCAAATTCCTGCACAGGGCCATTGTTTTTTGACTTCTGAGTTATCAAACCCTAAACCTCAAACCCTAAAACCAAAACCCTCAAACCCTAAAACCAAAACCCTAAAACCCTAAAATAAAAACCCTAAAACCCTAAAACCCTAAAACCAAAACCCTAAAACCCTAAACCATAAATCACTGCGCATAGCCAGTGTTTTCGCATCTTGTCCAAGCCATCTCGACCTTGTACAACATGCTCCATTGCAGTGGCGCTTTATGTGGTGGGGCGAACGTTAAGGCTGGAGGGAACTTGTTTCATTATTGTTTACTCCTTTTCCATCCTTTTCCACTCTTATTTGCAGCTTATTTCGTCTACGATGGCTGAAGGACATTGATTCTGCCATGGCCTCCCACTCGCTCCCTGCGCGCGCCCCCCGAGGCGCCCTTGAGACGTTTCGGCTTCGGCATCGACGGTCAAGGCTTTCCGCATCTCTTACAGGTCGTGAAGGCACGGGACTTCGAAATGTGGCGATGGCTAAGTGGTGGTTTCTCAAAATTGGGACCCAAAACATGGTTGGTTTGTTACTAGAAATGGTTAATATGGGATGATTTGGGGGGTCCCCTATTTTGAGAAACCACCCAGTGATGATCAATTGAAGAGCAGATCCTTTTCTAGTCAAAGTCGATGTCAAACATGCTTTAACGCGCAGAACAGGCGCGCGTCATAGACCGTCGGAGAGATACGTGTTTGCAACATGTCAATTAGAATGGATTGTCGTTAGTTGAAGAAAACTACGCTACATTATGTTTGCTAGTATATTTTAGACATAATGATGTAAAAGGCCTTTGAACCTCATTTGAGCAGAAAACATTGACATTCTGTGAACAAGTTGTTTGGTGTCGACATGATCATCCACACTGGAAACATAAGCAAGATCACAACTTTATTGGCTTGAAAAGAAACACATGCAAGACCTTGCTTCAACATTTGATTGTAGCTACAAAAGAGGTGCTGCAAAGTCCTGACGTGGATCTAAGCAGGTGTGTGAGGAGCCTGTTGGTGTACGTTTACCAATTCCATGGATTCCATGGATTCCATGGATTCCATGGATTGTGATGACGTGAGACTTCCAGACTGCTACCATCAAGCGCGACAAACTTCACCAGTGGAGCACGGGATCGCCGCTCTGGCTCAAGTCGGCGGGGTGCTCCGTGTTGCCAGCGAGGCAGCGCCAGGAGTGGGGCCAAAGCTTGGAGGGTTCACAATGGTCACATTCCTGGAAGCTGATAAGGGTTCAGTTTCCGAACTTGGAATACAGTTTTGGTAGGGTTTATGTCAGTTTGGAGGGTAGTTCATAGTTGCTAATTGCTAATTGTCAACAGTTGTTAAAACCACCTACCACAGGTGGAAAACCCCGACCACAAAACCTGTTGAAACTTCACAATTTCCATTTTTTTGAGATATGTCACCTCAGATTGGTGGTTGAACCACCCCTATGTAACCTCAAAAAACCAGAATGAAACAAGAGTGAGGTTCCACCACCACCCAAGAAACCCCCCAGGTTGGTGGTTCCACCTCCACCTCACTCTGCCGCGCTGCTTGCAAGGCGGCGACCCATGACTGGGCGCTCCCGCGCCCGTTCGTGGTTTCTGGGGGCCGCTGAGCAGCGAGCGAAACACCGAACTCGTCGTCGAGCTGTTGGGATGTTCATGTGGAGCCCATGGCTGGGGGTTTTTCATTGGGAGCCCATGGGAGCCCCCAAATGTTGGTTTATTCGTGTTAATTATGAATTACTAAAACCTAGATGATTGGGAGTGTATCTAAGATATTTTGAGAAAACGCCATTTGGTTGGTTGGTCAATATTGATCCAAGTCGCCATGCAAGTTGCCACATTTTGAGTTGCAAATACTCCAAGGTGGACCTCTCAGCTTAGGCTTTCCCACGTTCCCGCTTTCTCCTGCTTAGGCCTGGTTTCACATTCAACTGGCAAAATGCTACGAGGCACTGATGGTACTGGGTGGAATGGCTCTCACTTGCAGATGGAGCTGCAACACACGAGAGGGCTTGTGTGGGAAATCCATCTACAGGGTGAAGGGGACCCACTCCTGTCTCAAGAGCCACTGATTTTGACGGGCCTGGGATTGGCCCAGCCAGCGGTTTGCTGGGGCTTAGCAACCTGGCATGGGGTCACATCTCCGAAGAGAAGAGGTACTGTACCAGATGTCAATCTTAGCCATTCCCAATGAGTTTCAGAAGCATTTGCCAATCATAGCCAAGCTTGGCCAATCTTAGCCAAGTTTAAACACTCTCAATCTCAGCCATTTTTCATTAAAGAATCATCTTCAGCAACTGAATGTTACCAGATGTTGGGCCTCCATCAACTTGGTTCCTTTCACGATCTCTGGGAAGGTCGGTTCACCACCAGTCCTATTGGATCAGCTGCTAAATGGTAGTCCTTATAGGGTTTCTATCTGCCGAAAATGATCCCAGTATCCAACAATCCTCGTTGACATCCGCAGCTGTTTGAACTAGTTATTTGGATTAGTTGTGAGGGATGCTGAGTATTTGATTTCTCTAAAGAATGTCAAAAAGATGAGGCCTGTTTGATTTTGACCTCGATCGCACATTCGAGACGTGTAATTTGTTGAAGATAATGTATGTCTGTCATTGTTCACGATCCACACAGCTTCAAGACGTGTCATTGCTATGTACAGACGTACAGACATACAGACAAATATACACGCGCACATACATTTACGTTTCCATTTACATTTACATCTACATTTGCATTTGCATTTACATTGACATTGACATTTAGATTGCATTATATATAATCATACACACATATATTATGCAGTTTAGTGCTCTGGGCAGGCTTGGTGAACTGTCATACATATTATGTTCATGTACACGCCATTTTGGTTCAAGTGATCCAAAATAGCTGTTCAAATTTCTTTTCCCAAGGAGATCCTTAGGATGGGTGACTTGGATAGCTGGAGTAGACAGCAAGGGATAGTCAGTGTTGCTGACCTTGCCTACTATTTCATCAGCTTTGAGGAAGCTGAGAATGAAGCTGGCCCCTTGGTTGCGCAGGCTTGGGAGTCAGCGAGGCGAGAGGTTGAAGCAGGATCAGCAGGGTTGCTGCTTGATCTCTATGCTAGACAACCCGCTTCTGCATCACCCACTGTCCCTTTGACCCTAGGGCGTTCCAGTGCAACTCCGAGACCCTCTTCAGCTCCGAGCCCCGTGTCGCGGGAACCTCGCGAAGCTGCGATGCCCAGGAAACGAGCCATGCCGTCGTCCACGCCTTTGTCCGAGCTTAACGAGCCCCTTCGTCGCCCGCTCGAGCAAGCTCTTTCCGTTCCCAGCCAATACGCAGAGGCTTTGGGAGGACCGACCACTCAGCAGATGACTCGACAGTTGATCACCAAGGTTCTGGCTGCTCACGAGCACGTGACTTTGAAGAAGGTGGTGGCTACTTGGCTGGAGTTGGCCACTTGGTGCACTGGACGAGACCTTTCCCCTGGGAAGCTGTCTGCTGCGGAGGTTGCCTTGTTTGTTCAAGACAGCAAGGCCCCCTCCCGTGTTTTTCCTGCCTTGCAATTTTTGGCCAAGAACCTCTACATCCCTCTGGACCTCACCCTTGCCACGGCGCTGCGGCAGGTGACCAGGTCAGCAGTGGGTTTGGGGCAGAACCAAGCCCCGGTAGCGCAACTGGGTATGCTTGCGAGATTGGAGGCTGCCGTCCACGAGGCCATCACCTTTGGTAACTCCAAGTGGCTTGGCCTCTTTGGCATGTGGTGTGTGGCGCTGGGGTGTGTCCGCTGGCAGCATGTTCAGCG
>VSDK01006318.1:434847-463696 GCA_009767595.1 Symbiodinium kawagutii | reverse complement strand
TTTCCCTATTGTCAAGCGTTGCAACCTTCTTAAGCATCATTTGCTGTAACATCAGCCATCACCCATCACTAGTTCGCTGGTGGTTTTAAGCATGTCTTCACCATATTTGGGATGGTTGATTGACTAATCTTTTTCAGAGGGTCTGAAACCACCAACCGGATGTTGTTGATTGGCACCCCCTGGGCGAGTTTATCAGTCCAGATACCGAGCCTTTCATAGCTAAATCGGCAACCATCAGCCGTCAGCAGCGACTTTCAATGCCCAGCAGCGTCTTTGGTTTCCATCTTGGGATGCTATGTTTCTGCCAGAATGTGTTCCAAAGCTACATTCCTTGGTCGGAAGAGGGCCTCCGGAAATCAGCAAGGAGCTGACCTGCAGGTTGTGATGGCTTGATCACGAGTCGGAGTGGTTGGTAGTAGGTGGTGATAGATTTGTTTGACCATGTAAAAAATATATATGATGAATTAGATAGATATAAATAATATATATATATATATGCTACCCCCCCTCCGGTACCCACCTTTTTGCTCTTCCATGTGTGCTTCAATTCAGACTAGACCAAATATAAGACAACATATTTAGATAGGCCATGATTTAAAAGGCTACAGTTAAATATAGAAAGATAAAATGGGCTATAATTAAATATACTACAATCAAATAGATTAAACAGGGCACCATGAAATGGCACACACCTAGCACACAATGTACAAATACGGATTTGATAAACAGGTTCAAAAAAGGCTACAATAAAACAATATATTAGGAAACAAACAAACTTATATATAGCTCAATTTATGAAGTCATGACGTATTTAATTGTGCTCGAGGATGCCATCATTTAGCCATAACTAAATCGATTCTAATTACTAAATAGGCAAAATAGTCAGCCAGTATAATTACATAAAATTCTTTATAAGGAGGAACGTGTGTATGTATTTATGTGTATATGTAACAACCTTTAGCATCTTATGTTTGTATGTTTTTCATTGAGCACATGTAAACCAAGAACCCAACTGCATATTTCACAGTGGAGAAATTAATTTTGCAAAAGGCAAGCAATTTTTTTGTCTTTAATTTGGTCAAATGCATTTGGGGCAGGGGCAAGCACTGTGTTACCCAGCCGGGTTTGCATGCGCTGTCTATTTAACATTGTTTTTGTCTAAACATGGTTTTTAATATGTATGCTGAATGATTTATCTATGGTATCAGGTAAATCCAGTAGATTGTAAGTATCAAGTATCTTTCCTGTGTTTACATCCATGTTTTAAATATGTTTATTTCACTGGAACATGTCTAATCGATTGTTTTACATGTTTAACTAATATACAGTAAACATACATCTTACTATCTACTGCTATTTAGCAAATTTGGCATGAAGCCTTTCTTGGAAACAATTCATGGGAATATTGGCCGGCAAAACATCAACTTGTTTCAAAACATTGTCCAAGTGTAAAACAAATATGTGAAACTAAATGCTAAAAATGGTCACCCCCAAGACCCATATCTTTACTGTTCTTGTTTGTATTTACAATGATGTTTGTGGTGCATGCCATACTCAACTATGCCCTATTTGGTTATAGCTTATGTGACTGAACTTTATCAAATTATGCTGCTCTGTTTTTGGATGATTTAATTACAGTACAGCCAGATTGCTCCTTATCCACCAATTTCTATTAATTGCCCCTTATTTCATGTCGCTCGATTTGATCAAAACCTTTTGAATGATGTGTTCCTCAGTTATTTGTTAATATGATCAAAGCCTTATTCAACACTGCCCTATGGCCTGTTTGATTGTGTCCTAGTCTATTTGAAGTTCGCTGTATTTCATCATATTTAATGATGGGCTATCTATTTCTTCCCTCTGATGCTATGTCCGTACAACTCAACCTGATTTCATGATACAGGAAATTTTGTCAATGCAATTGTGACTAAATTGTTCCTGATTTAGTCTGTCAAATCATTTCTGTTCAAATACTCCTGCCTAATTATGACATATTTTGACTACGGCCTGTTCAATTATGCCCTAGCCTATTGAAATTACAAAGTGATTCATAACAGCTCCAATACCAAAATGAAAGTCCTGTTCGCAAACCCCCCTGGATGTACTTAGTGCAATTTTACAACAGACCAGGTCTTAAGACCTTCTTATGACCAGGACAAGATTCAAGATTCCCAGGGACTCTTTCCAGCAAATCTTGAATCCAACCCCTGGATTCAAGATTCAAGAGTCAAGATTCCCAGGGACTCTTTCCAGTAAATCTTAAATCCAACCCCAGGATTCAAGATTCAAGATACCTGAGGACTCTTTCCAGCAAACCTTGAATCCAACCCCAGGATTCAAGATTCAAGATTCAAGATTTCTGAGGACTCTTCTAGCCAATCTTGAATCCAGGATTCACGATTCAAGATTTGCTGGAAGAGTCCTCAGGAATCTTGAATCTTGAATCCTGGGGTTGGATTCAAGATTTGCTGGAAAGAGTCCCTGGGAATCTTGAATCTTGAATCCTGGATTCAAGATTTGCTGGAAAGAATTCCCAGGAATCTTGAATCTTGAATCCAGGGGTTGGATTCAAGATTTGCTGGAATGAGTCCCTGGGAATCTTGAATCTTGAATCTTGAATCCGGGCCTTGGATTCAAGAAGTCTTCTCAGAATCTTGAATCTTGAATCTTGAATCCAGGTCTTAAGAAGGTCTTAAGACCTGGTCTGGTACAAACTTGCACTAAGTACATCCAGGGGTTCACAAAACATGGTCAAAAAATATGCCCCAAAAAATGGACCTAAAATATGAAGAAAACATTGTAAATACCAATAAATATAGAAAAAAGGTGGGTAACGGGGGGGGGGGTACCATAGATAGATAGATAGATAGATAGATAGATAGATAGATAGATAGATAGATAGATAGATAGATAGATACACAAATGATTGAACCAGCTTAGATATCGTGCATACATGAAAAATAGGATAATGTTGCATGATCGATGATGGTCAGGTGATTTCGGTTTGCTCAATTTGGAAATTGAATGTAGACATATATATATATATAAATATACACACATATTTACTCTGGTTGGTAATGGTTGGTCAATAGTAATAGATTATTGTTTTATTTATCTATCCATCTATCCATCTATCTATCGATCTATCGATCTATCGATTTATCGATCTGCCGATCTATCTACCTATCGATCTATCTACCTATCGATCTATCTGTCTATCTGTTTTCCAAAACAGCAAGATTTTCCTGGATTCTCTGGGATCTGTAGGTCATAGTCAACCAATTGGCCAGGTTAGTGTCTGACACCTGCAGGTAGCTTTGCCAGATGTTGGTGACTGATGGATGGTGGTATAGCAGTTGGATGCCCCAAGTTGGGCAGAGCCAAGTGAACGTCCAAATCGTTGAAGGATTCTTTTTGACGTGAACCAGGGGTACCTGGTCTTGACCCAACATGAGGGGTCGCCACAAGAAGCAAACCAACGATGTGAGTGGAAACAAGATGAAATATCAGCCATTCTAGCAGTAGATCCAATGAATCAGCAGATCGAAATCACCAACTGATGGATGTGGATAATTGAACCCATTGATTGGCTTTGTTCTTTGTGAAATAGGTGTTTCTCAAAATATGGACCCGCCCAAAATGGTTGGTTTACTACTATACATGGCTAGTATTGGATGATTTGGGTTAGGAGCACCCCAATTTTGAGACACCACCTAATGAAGCCAACACCAATGCTTGGGATAACCCCATAAGCGAGCAATGGCAATCAATGGCTGGGATACCATAATCCATCCTCCAAAACGGCGATCGCAGGAATGGTATGAGGACTTGCCCAGTGTGGTGATCTTGGATCCAGAGATGAAGGCTTCGGCCATCCAGGAGCCAAGCGCCCTGCAGGAAGTGTCGAGGCGGCCAGGATTGGGATCAGACATTTCTACGCAATATGTTTTTTCCATATGTCATACATTAGTTTCTGTGTAATCATGGATATCATTAAAATAATGTGTTTATTCTTTTTCTCTAGCTATTTTTTGATGTGGCTGATCACTTTTGGTTGATGTTTTTTTGGGAAATCGCTTCGAGCTACCCAAACCGTTGCGCTCCAATTGTCTCGTGAAGGATATCATTTTGAAACAGAAGGAATACCAGGAAAATAACACGGGGAATGGCGAAACTGCCACATGCGTGTTAGTAGAAGTTGAGGGCGCTCATGTGCTCCAAGCATTAACCGGCGGTGCAAACCAGCTTGGTGATGTTGAGAAGGTCAAGAGATATTGCTATCCAATTAGATCATGTCCACGATTGGACAAGTGTGAAACATCGCAATTTGGAAAGCAACTATACCAAGTGGATAGTTGGTCATTGAGGTACTTGCTGAACGAAGCGTATCCACGCAACTGTAAGGATTCAATCCAATTGTTGCCATGATCGGATGCTTGTGATCATCCCAAAAGCTAGCTAGCTATTACATGCCTATGGTTGGAAACCCACTTACTTCATGGGACGCAAGCACGTGGGGTACGGTATGCCAAAAACCAAAGAAGATGTAAGATCGAGAATGATTTTTGTTCCGTTCATTTACAGCAAAATTACGCAGATGTGCAGCTCATTGAAGCAAATTCGCTGAGCAGCATCAGGGATTTGAGCATCATCCAGGAACCCCAATAGCCATCCAAGCCATTTATACCAAGTTGGAGCTGAGCTCCTTCCCTCTGCCGCCGTGCTTCACAGGAGAAGATTTATCAGGTACAAAATGCTACGACCCATTTCGGGAAGGTGGGGCCCCTTCGAGCAGTAGCAGCGGCAGCAGTAGCAGGTCCTTGTGGCTGTTGCTGTTGCCAGTGCCGTGTTTGTGTGTTTAACATGAGATTGCTTGAAACCTACTTTGTCACTGCCATTGCCCAACATGGCAATCCGACAATGGGGAGCCAGAAAACAAAGCAATAATGTGGCAAATCGAACATGCACACACACACACACATACTATGCTGTAATTAGACATTTATCAGGACTGACCCAGAGGAAAATACTGGGTCGAAATCCCTGTTGAACAGATTCCCTACGAAGCAGCTTGTTTACCCCCTTTGCTGCCGGATTTTTGTCATGGTGTACTTACAATCGGGGAAATTTATGCAAGGTATCATGAGCTGTTTGCTTGGTGATATACGGTTTGATACAGGCAATAAGCTCAATCTTGTGATATCGAAGGTTGACTCAAAACAGGCGCAAGGTCAGATGTAAGATGACAATCAACATTCTGGAGAAGTACTGCTTGACAGAATAGCTGCTTTATAAGATTTGAAACACTTGCGCCAAAGTGTGCATATGCACACACTCTGCATGTCAGGCGCGGTGGCCCGATTCAATTACCAGGGGTTCCCACCTTTGACCGAATTGGAGATATCACCAACAATAAGTTATCCTAGCAGAAAGGAAACAGTACAACAAAACAACTGGCCGACTGAACAAAACACATGAATTTGCCTTACCTATGTCTATACCTGTTACTGTAATTACCGGCTCCTGGTTTGAACTTCGGTGGAGAAGCAGCCAGAGGATCGAACCGCCACCAGGAGCGGTACGCGATTCTGCTGAAACCTGGAGTGGGAAGACCCAGGACATCCCAGGATGACTGGTTGCCCTTTGGTGAGCCTGAAAATAGCTGGAACATCAGTTGGGGGTTTCTCAAGGCAGTTTAGAGACCCCAAATGGTTTGGTTTATTACTAGAAATGGCTAATACACTGTATGATCCGGGGGTTCCCCTTTTGTGAGAAACCGCCAGTTGAGTGATAATTGCATTTGGAGAACACTGTGGTGGAACATGGTTCACGTTGCGTTTAATCCTGATATTAGTGGATTATAGGAGCACCAGGGTACAATGATATATGAATCGGATTTGTGGTGCTAAACTGTATAAACATATTTCTTAGTCGTTGTTGATTCTTGATGGTCAAACCCATGGTCAAAATAAACTCAATATGACCCGCTCTATCCAGCGACAAATTCCGAAGGGTGGGTGCAGAAATCATCAACTGCAAGGAAGATGGAGCATTGGTGGTCAAATACTAAGTTTAAACCAATGGTAACAGATACCAATGGTTACTAACATTATCCTGATGGGACCATGAGCTCAAATCCTTTAAAACCAAGGTTGACCTTCAAAAAGCTGTAAACCAGTAGTATCAGTTTGCCATTGTTGACCATGTCTTTGGATGCTTGGCTCGGACATGCACGGGTCGCGATGCTATGAATTGAATGTCAGAGGGGGGCTAGGTGGGGACCACAATGCTACTGGAACGAACATCAACGAGGCTAATTGAGGCATGGATCGTTTTGGTAGAACTGGTTGGTTGATCATGAGTCAACTGATGGTTAACTGATGTTTGGCTGATGGTTAATAATGACCTGAGGATGATGGCTTCTACATCAGCATATTTTTGGAGGCTGCCACCGACCAGATCAGTTTGCCGCCAAAAGATCCCACGCACATGTTCAGTGGACCGTTGTTTTTGAGATTCACAATGTACCGACTGGCAATAGACAGCCATTTTGCTTCGTTTGGGATCTATCCCCTTGATTTGTTGTTTTTGGACTTACGGAGGCTTGGCCTGAGCCAAATACCCATGGCTTAGCGAGTGCTAGATTTGTCAGGGCTTGAATTGTTACATGACCCAACAGGGCAATTACTTTCCTGGCATTGTTGGGTAAAGTTTCTACCTGGCAAGGCTGTGTCAAAGGTGTTTTACAATTTGCCATTGAATGTATGGCGTCTAGAGTCTACAGTTGGTGATACGGTTGAATACCAGAAGTCACTAGGTAAAAACAATTGATAAAGATTTGAAAAAACGGAAAAATTGGAGGTCACTGGGCAAACAGTTTCGAGCCCACAGTTGTTGAACCTCCCCACTTCTCGGCGTGGCACCGGTACGAATCTGCTCGAGGTCTATCCCGGAAGCATTCTTTTCAATCCAGGTGCCAGTTGTTTTTTGGGCTTGGGAACCTACTGGGGACTGGGGAACCTGATTTTCAGGAGCTTCCCCCCCTCCAAAACACATATACATACTTGAATATTCATCTAGAATATAGGTATACATTTGAATATCATCTAGTTGGTTGATCGGTTTGATGATAGCACCAAGAGGTAGTTGATCATACTTGGAGATGTGATGATCAGCCTTACTCCCAACAATGGATGATGTGAGACCACATTAAGGCCATTGTCGTTGTTTGATCTGGCATGAGATGGCCTTGATTGCCATGGGAATTACCCGATGATTCAGTTGGTTTCCTGCGTTCGGCAGGACCCTCGATTTCACTAATTTGTACTACTAGTTGTGGCACGTGAACTTCTCAGCATGGCTCTACACAATCCAAACATTTTGCATGATTCATTTCCAGCTTCTTTACCAGAGAGTTGCCCAAAAAAACATCAGCACTGAATCATCACGGCGCATTTGCCAGAGCTCCGCGCGTATTTTCCCTAAAAAACCGCGCTGTCCAGCTCCGATCCAGCCGTGGTGATCCGGGAGCTTGACCATGGCTTGGGAACACATGGCACCACCAGTTGGTGGTTTTTCAAGCCAGAAGGGTACCCTCAAAAATGGTTGGTTTATGAACATGATACAAATGGTTGATAAACTGGGTGATTTGGGGGCACCCTGTTTTGAGAAAGATCCATTTACTTGACGCACAAAGTACGATCAGTCAATAGGGGAAACGGATTGATGTTAACTCACTTCAAATGATGATCAAACATTGATAAATTGGTCTCACCAACATCAGTGTTCGAATCACGTCACCTATGGCAAAACTGGTCGCAAGCGGCATACTCGTTGAAGTAGGAACTCAACGCTTATTGAGATCATTGAGCATGAGCCAACAATCAACAACAATCAACAAAATATCAATATATATCAATCAAAACAAACATAATATAATACATAGTGGTTGACGAACAATCGATTGACAAATAACTTCAAAGGATTATACCAACAAATGATCATCCACGAACTATGATTTGATCTTCCACTTTCAATTCTAATCATCAACTAAGACTCGATGACTTAGATGTCCATCCATTGCATTATTGTCACTCTGAATGGACCATTACGAACCATTAAGACCAGTTGACGTAAATTGATCATATGGATGACAATCCCAACTAACCTTTCATATATTTACCAATTGTTGGTAGTTGATTATTGTAAATAGTCCAGTCAACTCTTACTGGACCATTATGAACTTCCAGATCAACTTCTTTCGATTCCAGGCTACTACACGAGCATCATTGGCGTTGGTGCAGACCCTGAAGATGTGGGCGACCCAATATGCGGAATCTGCCAGGAACCCGCGAAGGACTGGAGATCCATGGGGAAGCACAGAATCTGAGCCTAAAGATTCTGTTTTCTCAATATGGTGGTTTCTTAAAGATAGGGAACCCCCAAAGATGGTTGGTTAATATTGAATAATGAGTATTATTTGATGATTTGGGGGACCCCTATTTTTGAGAAACCACCATATGAATGCTTCAGAAATCATTTTGGATGGTTGGTGTGTACCCACTCTGGATGATGGAAATTACAGGCCTGTTTCTGGTCTTGGGTTTGGTTGAAAAGTATGTTTACTTGCTTATTGCACTTTATTATAAAACATTTATGATTATAACACATGTATTTGTTGATTATTTATGATTTTATCTACATTCTTTACTTTTTCTAGTCGTGGGGTACTTGGTACTGGCGACGGATGGTTAAAAGATATGTTGTATAGATTCTACAGTGTATCTATGCAAACTTGTAGCACATTGTTCCAGTAGTATAGGATACCCAATCATTTGCATATGAAATAAATTGAGATACAATGGCATATATGTTGTATATACACAGTACATTCATCATATACAATACGCCAATCGTAAATACACATATATGTGGACATCATGTATACCTGTGAAGCCTGAAGGCCAGTAGTTTCCACCCAAGAACGGGGCGCTTGGCCAACCCTGGCTTGAAATCAAATCTCAAACGGTTAGATATATCTATAATATATATATATTTTTAAAACAGCATATGTACATATCACATGTAAATGCAGAACGGGTATTGCTCCAAAATCTTTCAGTGAACAAGAATGCATTGGCAGACGTCAATACTTACTAGATCACCGATGCCTACTTGAACTGTGAAGTTCTACAGTGATGATAGGCACAAGGGAATCGCTGATACTGTAGCGGCGACTGTAGCGATTATGTTGGTTCTTGATGGGTAATGACGGTGGATTCATGGTTGCTGGAACTGATGGTTCATCGGCCCACCCGCTGGGCTCAGGTGTCCATTCCAGATATGTGGGTGTCCAATGACATTACGGGTCATGTTCGGGGACCTGGGCCGCCGAGACGTGTGATCCAGGATGGGATCAACGTGTCCAGGCCGCCAATGTTGGATACACGAACATATACATATGCCCTAGTTGTTGGTAGATACATTGGCATTTATATTGGGTTTTATTGTTTGCATTGTGTTTCACCGTTTGCATCCAACTTTACGGTCAAACAAGGTGCCTCATGCAGTTATGCTGACACTGCGAAGATGGGAATGTCGCTGAGAGGAACACCAGGAGTTGATGACCAGCAAGGTTTGATCTACACTCTGATGATCTAAGATAGCAAATGAAAATCAACCATATCTTATGGAGACACCCTGGAAAACTAGCTACAACTGATGGATTTCCATTGCCAGATTAGCTTACCATAGGGTACATACTATGCCGAGTTGATAGCTGGTGTCGCTCGTCATAGGGAACATCTTTCAGGATCCAGTCATGGCGCTGTTGATGAATCATGTATATATGGCTGTGGGTCAAAACCCCGTACCCATGGTTCCCTATCATTAACCATTAGTTCCCTATAGTTTGTTGGTTATCATCCCCCATTAGTTGGTTGATAAATATTGACGCATGGCCATATGTATATAATTATGTACAACATACATCTACTGCAGCTCAGTGACAACACACTGCGCTGCGCTACGTTACATAACATGGTGTGCTAGCTATTACACCACAACACATTGCACCCTCCACATCTTGTCAGGAATCTCGATCAGATTCTGTGGATTTGTTGGTTCTATTGTGAGCAGATCGTGGTTTACCGGAAGAATCATCGATTTGTTACCAAAGCGTTGGTCTAGTCCCTCACCTCTCAATGATTGTGGTTGAACTTTAGCACCCACCACAATGTATTAGCTTTTCAATCATTTGTTCAGTTTTTTACACAGCCATTCGTTGCTGATGAAACCACTCATTCGTTCTCTTTCATTTTTGTTCACGTTGTTCTTGCCTTCTAAACAAGTTGATTCAAATGTTACCCATTTGTCAGTCACGAAACTAAGTTGTTGAAGCCTATGATTGTTTATAGCACCGCAATGTGTTCAATTGTTCATGGTTTATCCTCCAGTGATCTACTATTGCTTCTGGAAACCACACCAGGGCTAGAAGTTATTTATGTTATTTACCTATTGAAAGCCTCGCCAGCATGCCTGTTTACAGAAGGCAATGACCATCAACAATGGCTGTTGCTGATGAATCAATCTCGCCTTCTAAAGTAAAAATGATTGCAGTAAGGACGTGTGTAATTACCAATGATTCAGATTACCCTTTGGTAAACGAACCTGGAAGTGGAAAACCCAACAGTTGGACTTCCAGATTAGTTTACCTATTAAGAAATGGCAATTTACCTATAGAAAATGGTGAAAAAATGACAATTTTTTAGCTTCCAGGTCAGTTTCCCCGAGAGTCCCATCCTGCGCCACCCCTTCAGCCACAGGCCACCAACAATTTTTGGCGTTCACTGGAAGGCGTGACCATCACCGCTCCTCGTCCGGTGGCTCAGAGTGCACTCAGCAATGTGGATGGTGCTGGTTTGACGACGATGCTTAGTGTTGACTAGGCTTTGTAAATTGATTGATGAGAGTTGACAAGGTTTGATGGTCAATGTGAATTGTCGATGTTTTTGTTCGTGATGATTGATCGTGAATGGTTTATGATGATGATCATGATGATGATGATGATGATGATGATGATGATGATGATGATGATGTTCATTGGTGTTTGTTGTTGACAGGCATGGAATGCTACCATTGGGTAAGACAATGATAGATGATGGCTATGGATGGTTACTGCTGGTCTATATATAAGCATGGAAGAGCAAGACCAACAATCCTGCTAGGTCTACCTGTCTCCATGGGCCCTAAGTGACCTCCGACGATGATTACAGACAAGCTACCTGCTACGTTTAAACTCACATGTTGTTTCGGTGCGAAGCAAGGAACCATTGCTGGGTTCAACCTCTTCGCCCCTTAGCTAATGGGTGTTTCAAAACTGGGGACCCAAAAATGCATGGTTTCTTTGTATGAGTCTGTACCCCCAGCTGCGCCCCCAAAATGACCAGTCACTAATGCTGTTGGGGTGCCTAGCCTGCCTAGCTATGACTTGACGCGACTTCAAGGCTTCGGTCTGAGCCAGCTCCTAAGGCACCACTTGGGCAGTTTCGCAGGCACGGGCCCGAGGTGGCCATCGATGAGCAGGGGCCCTTTTGTTTGTTGGGGCCCTTGGTTGTCGTTGTTATTGTGATGGTGGTTGGATGTGGTTGGGGTAACATTCACCAGCTATCAATTCGTGTGAAGAGATACCTATGTATTTCTTCTTGTATCCTGTTGGTGGAGTTGGAAGTGATTCAGATCAGGATGGCAGCACTCCTCAGGGTTTACGCCACTGAGTTGGAAGTGATTCTGAACGATTGAGCCTCGCCTCATGATGGTTGCTTCTATGATGCTGATACTGCATATATACTACACACATGTTTCAAATCCTTTCACCGGTGACCTCAGTGGCGCTGTTCAAGTGTTGCCAGGCTTGTCGAACGGTTGGTAGGTTGTATCCAAAGCAGTACCAGATTGGTGAGCGTTGGATATCCCAGCCAATGTTGTAGTAATACTCGTTCATTTTGCAAAGTGTTTCAGCCCCCTGTGGGTTGTCACTCACGAGGTGTTGTTTCAACACGGACGTGATTTGCCAAGCTATTCCTGGTTGTCATGGTAGCTTCTCTCTTACTACAAATCAGCTGGTTTAACCCTATTTCTACCGAGCCTTCCCTGTGGCGAAACAAAATCCTAGCGTAATACGACATCCCTTTGGTAACATCGTTGTCGCATTTCAGTTGCAGGCTACATTGGCCATATCTCGTCAAATTCACCAACTATTTGATTCTCACAATGCTGGTGATGCAACATGTGCTTTGTACAAACATCCATTTGTGCATATATTTACAAGCACTTTCACATACATACATGTGCACGTGCATGCACAAATGCACATGTGCTTGCACAAGTACTCTCATTTTTGCATGTTTCGGTACAGTTTATATGCGTGCCCACAAATACATCACACATTACATAGATATGTAGAGCTGGTTTTTACATTACAACATGTAGCAGCTGTTGGATACACAGCAACAAAGAGAGTGGTTCCTCATACGGTTTGCCAACTAAATCGAACTCAAGATGATATTTTCTGGCTGGTTGGTGTCATACCATGAAATATGGACATACCGACTATACAGCGATTGCTGCGTCATTAATTATTCTTTTGATAATGATTTGGATAGAACCACTAGACATAGAACATGCGTCGATTTGAACCGTTGAGCACACATCTCATTCAGTATAGAAATCATCAGGTCTATGTGAATACATTTCGGCCCAATGTAGGGGCCCCTTGATCCATACTCACGGCACGGTGGTGACAAAATGGCGCTCTAGGGGCGCGATCGATCTTTCTTGAAGGTGCGTTGAAATCAATAGCGGTGTTTCTGCAAGCCGAATTGGTAGGCTTGGAGCTGGCTATAGGGCTTTTGGGTTGAGACCAAGATGCGCTCTGCGGAAGACTCTGACAAGGGTTTCAATCGTGTCCCACTTTGGGACGGGAAACCAGACAATTTCAATCATTACATCCAGGAGGTGAAATGGTTCTTAGCGGCTACGAAGCAGGCAGATCGTCCCTATGCGGCGGCTCGTTTGATTCGTCGCATGCTTGACTCCGAATACTCCCCTTTGAAGACTTTGATGTACAAGTTGGACCCCACAGATTTTCAAGATGAACAAGGCATAGCTAAACTGGTGAGTTTTCTCGAAAGCAGTCCAATGAATCGTCAACCTATCCCAGATGCAGGTCAGAAACTGAATCAGTACTATAGGAAGTTGAACCGACGTCAAGGAGAATCCATTCCTCAATTTCTGGTTCGAGAAGATCATGCATACGACGGGATGTGGCGTGCCCTCCAGAGATTGTTGAGAGAGAAGGCATTAGATTTTAGCAAGTATGATGTATCAGAAGAAGACCTTCGGATTTTCTGTGGCATGGATCCCAACAAATCACTGTACTTTGGGGATGATGTTAGTCAAGTTGGGGAAGAAGATGATGCCCAATCCACGCGGACGGAGACTCCAGCCGCTGGTCGTGAACCTCCAGAAGAAGACGGGCCTCAGTCCGAAGCTTCTCAAGGACGTGCTTCGGGTAGTCAGACAGGTGCACCACGGAAGGCAGTCAAACCTGGGAAAGACCTTATTCAGAGGTTGATGGAAAAAGGGCTTATCCCATTAGCTGCAATGGATATCATTCGTGGTTGGTTGATCCTAGAAATGACCAGTAGCACCGAGTTTGATAAATCACTTGTCAAAGCAAGCACTCAGAACAAGTTGGGATATGATGCAGTGAGAGCAGCACTCCTATCTCTTCATGAAGATCGCTCTGTGTCCGCTGCCCGGGATGGAAAGGGCAAGGGACGCTGGCCACATGCTCATTGGTTGGATGAGTGGGCTGCGATGGCTGCGATTGCGGAAGAAGAGGAATCCCAAGAACATTTTCAAAGTGAACTTTGGCCTGAAGATGATTGGAATGGTCAAGAGGCTTTCTATGACTATGAAAGCCAAGATGCTCCTGATGACAATGCGGGAGACACGGAAGAGACCCCGACTGAATCTGATGCTATGGTGGCTCAGCTTCATGAAGAAGAGTCTCATTTGCAGGCTATGTTGGCCGACACCCAACGGAGTCTTGTCCAGGCTCGACAGGCTGTGGCAAATGCGAGGCGTGACCGTGGATGGGGCAATGCAGCTCCTTCAGCCTCGTCGTCAGGGAACCCCAGACCGACCACCACATTCATGAAGGGCAAAGGAAAGCCGAAAGGATCTAAGGGAAAATCATTTTCAAGCCCCATTTCTCCAAATTCTCCTTCAGCTATGTGGGCCTCAAACAAGGGCTCATATTCGTACAGACCGAATCCAAAAGGATATGGAAAACCAAAAGGCCATTTTTCCAAAGGTACCGGAAAGAATAATTGGTATGGTGAGACATACGAATCCGGTATGTTGACATTAGAATCTTCTATGTCAGCTTTGGACATGCATATGATGAATACTAACCTGAACACATCTCCAACCACTGATTCTCCTGGCGATTCTCCCGAAGGGATGTCCACTCTTGGCATGGCATCACAGTGTGTCGAAGCTGGTGGTGCGCGCGGTGTGATTGATACCGGCGCCACCGTCAGTGCCGGAGGCCAGGCAGCAGTGCAGGAGATGGTCCAAAGCTTGGCCAAGTGTCGATCAGACATGCAAGTGACCATCATCGAAGCTGATCGACCGTATTTTCGTTACGGCAGTGGGGAGTGGGGCAGGGCTTTGTTTCTGGTGAGACTACAATTTGCAGATTCTGTTTTGCATATCTATTCCCTACCATCCAAGAATGTACCAGTGTTGATCGGAATGCGTGAACTGAAGCAACTGGGAGTCATTTTGAACTGTTCCAATGCAAAGGCAATTATTTCTGGAATGCCAGTCGATTTACGAGTGACGTCCAAAGGACACCCAATTTTGGATTTGTCAACAGATGTTCCTTTTCGATCTGGGAAATCGAAACATGTGACTTTTTCAGAACACAATGATGTTTCTATGCTTGAGATGTTGGAAGCTGGAAAGATGCCTGAAGAACTTTCAGAATTTTCATGCTGCCCAGATTCTTGCATGGATGGATCCACATGCGTGCCTCATGTGGATACCGTGTTTGACCCTTTGAATATTTTGCATGATGAAGCATTTTCAATGTCATGTTTTACTATGTTCAACAATGTTGCTGGGGATGAGCATTTATCGACACATCTTGGCGTGAATGCAGATGAGTGGAGATTTCTGCTGGGACAGTCAGTTTCCAATCAAGCATCCAGAGAACAGGATTCATTTGACACTCGACATCCTGTGCCATCTCCACATGTCGGGCGAAAACGATTTGAAGAACCAATTGAAGGAGGCAGTCAAAGAGGTGCTCAAAGAAGAAGGATATCGTCCGGACAGCTCTCACGAGATTCCCTCTTCCAAGAATCATCGCAAGAAGCAGAATCCAGAGAAGACCGTTTTCGACGAGAGTCGTCGAATGAGCCCAAGCAACCAGTCAGATCCTCGAGCCTCGAAGGATCAGTGGCCATGCTTCGGAAGCCGCCAGATCAAAGAATACAGCAATCGCTACGGCAAATGGGGAGAATGCATCAGGTGCAACATCCGGGAGTACTATGTTCCGGCTCAGGGTGCTCCAGCCAGCACCTGCCATGCTCCCCACGGTCCCAACGTGGCATCAGCACTCGAACGATTGAGGAGCATGGGTTGGCGCCCAGAGGATCTGAAGCCAACGACAGTCAAGAACATGGTGAAGATTGTGGCGGCCCAACATGTGGTTCGAGTTCCGAAGTCCAAGGCCAAGAGCAAAACCGAGAAGCAGAAGCGGGCCGAGGAAGGCCAGATCTCGGACAGCTCATTCGAAAACCTGGATCCACCAACTCCGAGGCAGGAGAAGAAGGATTGAACCATTCTCTGGATGAGTGGATTGAGACCCAAACTGCAGAGCTTCAGCCTCCACAGCGTCATGCACTCCTTCAAAGTGCTCAGGCCCATTGGGAAGCTTTCGACACAACTCATGCACTACGAGGCTTGAGAGATGCTGTAGAGTCTGAACATGTTTGGGAAATTTGCTGTAGTCCACATTCACGGTTGACTGCTGAAGTAAGAAAACAAGGTATGAAGAGCGCTCGTTGGAACTATGAAAGCGGTTTTGATTTAGGAAACCCTCGAAATGTGGATGATGCCATCAGTCAAATTCCGAAGATGAAGCCTAGCCGGATTTGGGCATCTCCTAGATGCACAGCAGTCACCTCAATTCAAAACTTGAATCAAAGAACTGATCAACAGAGAGCAGATCTTCGAAGGAAAAGAATGCGAACCATTCGGGAAGTGAAGCAACTGGTGAGGATTTTCAAGGCAGCTTTCGCAAGGAATCCAGGCCATGTCCAACTGTACATGGAATGGCCAAAATCTGCTACATATGGCTGGAATTTGAAAGAATGGAAAGAACTCGAACATTGGCTGTATCAGAAGTTTGGACAACGTATTTTCTGGACAGAGATTCACGGGTGCATGCACGGACTCAAAGATTCCAAGGGCGTGGCAATCAATAAGCCATGGATTGTGATGACTACAGATTATGATTTTTACACACAAGCAACATTGAAGTGTGATGGTAGTCATGAGCACAGACAAATTGTAGGCTTGGGTTCGGAAGCAGTGCACAACACAGCATTTTATCCGGAATCGATGGTGAAACGCACTGTACAAGTGTGGAAACGACAATGGTATCACATGAAGCATGCTGAGATTGTTCGAGACCTTTATATTCAATGTTCCAATGACGAAGACAAACTGAAGTTGACAGCCGACATGGACAACCTCTTTCCGATGAATGCAGCCTCAAAGTCCAAAGATGTGGAGCCAGATGTGAACATTGAAGATCCAACTGTATCAGAAGAAGATTCACCAGATAAACAAGCAGTTGAAAGAGCCAGAGCAATGTTGCACAAGCTTCACCGAGCAGCAGGACATCCAAGTAACACAAATTTGGCAAAGTTATGCAGGGATCGAGGCTTACCCAAGTGGATTATTCGTGAGGCAACTCAGTTACAATGTCCAGCATGTAAAGAAACAGAACGAGGAGAACAAAAGATTTTGCATAGAGCCCTTGGCGACCGTGCTCTTCCATGGCAGATGATAGCCATGGATGCCTTTGAACTGCATTTCCCTCGTCAAGGAATCAAGGCGAGATACATTCTGATGGCTTGTGTGGCGATGCACTTTGTCACAGTTGCACATACGTGGACAGGTCCAATGTCGGGATCAGGTACAGACAATGGTTCCAAGGTTATTCAAGTCTTCTGTGATTCGTGGTTGATGCACCGTCCGAAGCCACAGTGGGTACTCATGGATTCTCAAACATCATTCTGTCAGGGGATTTTTCCAGAATTTCTTCAACTGGTGGGCATTGGATCCTCGGTGACTGCACCGGAGGCTCACTGGCAAGCGGGTGTTGCGGAATCTCTGATTGGAGTGATCAAACGTACTATGCGAAGATTGAGAAACGAAGATAGTACACTAGCTCCAGAATCCATCAGTGCACTTGCAGCTCATGCATACAACCACACTATGAAGACACATGGATATACTCCAATTCAATGGGCGTATGGAGCCAAACCGGAGGCTTGGGCATATACACCAGATCCATTGGACATCAACAAGAGTCAACTCTTTGGCCATCAGACATATGCAGACCTTCAGCAGAAGAGAGATTTAGCGGAGAAACTGTGTAAAGAAGAACAAGCACGGAACACCATGACCAGATTATTGAATTCCTCTTCGAGACCTCCGACTCGATACAGTGTAGGTGACCATGTTTTCATTTGGAGATCGGCTACTCTCAAAGCCAGGAAGCGAGATGAATCATACAATCCAGAGCCCAGATTCATCGGCCCAGGTCGTGTGACGATGGTGGAACCAGCGATTCAGCATGATCATCGAGATGCGGTGATTTGGGTGCTCCTGGGTACAACATTGTATCGATGTGCGCCGGAGCAATTGAGATTAGCAACCCGATCTGAAACCATGGTAGAGGCTTTGAAAGGAAATCGTGTTTTGTCACTGCCGAAGGAAGACTTAATCAAGAAGCTTAGATCATATGTAGATGTTTCAGAAGAGTGGCGCAACATTCCTGGTCTACGAGGCACCTCACATGCGGAGTCATCAAATCCAGAGGTGTATACACCTGAAGACTGGAACGAATTTTTGCGAAGAGGACAGAAACGTGAAGGGCAACCAATAGAATCTGTTGAAGCCAAACGTAAGAAACAAGTTGAAAGAATGAAACGAAAATGGGAACAACTGGTATCAGTGAACGACAACAGACGACGTGAAGGTCTTCCTCCTCTTATGTCCCTTCCTGATTCTGACGACGAACAAGCTCCTCCTCACGGTCCTCCTACTTCTTCTCATGCTGCGTCATCACAACATCATGCACAGATGTTTCAGATCACGGAGAACGCGAATACATCACATGAAGCCACTGGTGGTGTCATACAAGTTCAAGCCATGATGAACATGTTTCAAAGCATGGATGAGGAGACCAGACATCATTTGATTTCGGAAATTGAACATGCGTGTGATTTTGCACAGGAGACAGAGATTTTGCATGCACAGATTGATACCGAGATCAAACAGGAACAAGAGCTACTTCAGTGTATTCGAATGGAGGTGGACAAAGGAAAGAAGAGTAGACATGCATACTTCATTGAGTTTGACATTGATCAACCGGATGCTTTCATTACAAACAATATTTTGTATGTCAAGAAAGTTCTGGAGAGCAAAGGGACAGAAGTTCGGTATGATACTTTGGATACTGTTGCAAGAGATTTATTTGATGAGGCAAAGGCTCGCGAGGTATCTGAAATCATTCAATCTATGGCACTTCGTAAAGTCAAGGACTTAGCAGAACAACACGAAGCTGAATCACATCCAGAAAGACATATACCTATGCGTTGGGTGCTTACCTGGAAACCAGTATCACCTCCGGAACCGCCTCAGGGCAATGGACCACATGTGGTTACTCCGAAGGGTGACTACAAGGCAAAGGCGAGAGTGGTACTGATTGGCTTCAAACATCCAGACTTGGTAGCTAAGAACAATGTAACTGGAAGACCGGTTCTGCAAACTTCGAGTCCCACGATTTCACGTCTTGGAAGACACATTTTGTTGCAATCAATTGCGTTTGACAAACATCGTTTGGAATGTGCAGATGCAAAGTCGGCATTTTTACAATCGGATAATCAAGAAGAGTCACGAAGACTTTGGACTCGTGCTACACCGGAAGTGGCACATGCAATGGGTGTAACACCTGGTACATTGATGCGTATCATTGGTGCTATATATGGTTTGACAAATGCTCCTAGGATCTTCTGGAAAGATGCATCTATGAAACTACAATCAATTGGAGCAGAACAGAATCCTATAGATAGATGCCTATGGGTTATTCGCAATCCTGAAGGGAAAATCTGTGGGCGTATTGGATCACAAGTTGATGATTTTCTTTTTGGTGGCGATATGGACGATCCTCACTGGAGGGCAACACGAGAGAAGCTAAAGGGATTATATCGTTGGTCACCATGGCAAGCTGGAGAATTTACTTTTTCAGGATGCAAGATTTCACAGTCTATGACATATAGCATTCATGTCTCTCAAGAAGATTTCTGCCAAAGCCTGAGGACAGTCGAGATCAACAACGATGGCTCTCGCTCCGAGGGCGATGCAATGAGCTCCCAGGAGCTATCGCAGTGCAGAGCGTTGCTGATGAAGGCACAATGGCGTGCATTGCAGTCAGCTCCACAGTTCTGTGCTAGGATCAATTTGGCTACATCTCAAGTGAATCAGGCAAAATTAGGTCTACTTCGAGAGGCAAACTCCATTATTCGAGATATGAAGAAAACTGCGAAAGATGATATCGTTTTCCATAGCTTCAACTCTTTTCGAAGTTCTGCAAGGCAGTTGTCATATCAGGATTTGATTTTTCTTCACTGGGGTGACGCTTCACACAAGAACCGTGCAAACTGTAGTAGCACAGGTGGCATGATCACTGGAATCAGCACACCAGAAATTTTGGAAAGCAAGGAAAGTTTAGTTTCTCTTTTGGATTGGCGTAGCTGGAAGTTACGTCGTATCTCAGCTGGATCGAATGGATCTGAAGGACAAGCAATTTGTGAAGCTGAGAACAAGGGTTGGCTGTCACGTGTTCTTTGGTCCATGATGTATGGACACAAGTTGACCCGTTTGAACAAAGAAGAACTTGCCTCAATTTGTCTTTCATTTTTGATCATGGACTCACGAGGAGTTTATGATGCTTTGACTGGAACTGAAACTCCAGGCTTAGCAATGGAGAACACACGAGCTTCAGTTGATTTGCTTTCTACTTCTCAGGGTGTGGAAGAAGGCACGAATTCACATCCAGCATGGGTACCTTCGAATTTAAACCTGGCTGATTCCCTGACAAAACACTCAGTGGAGTCATGGCGTACCATGCAAATGTACATGTCAAGAAAGGCGTGGGTTTTGAAGTTTAACACGGAGTTTATAAGCGCAAGAAAAGCCCAACGTCTTAAGAAACAGAAAGAAGCCCATTTGAATTTTTCTTTTCCTGATGATTGGTTTGAAGAGTACTTTGACCAACAATTTGGGGTCACGCTCGATAGATGAGTGTTGTGCTCACAATGGGATTGTATAGGTGCGTCGATTTGAACCGTTGAGCACACATCTCATTCAGTATAGAAATCATCAGGTCTATGTGAATACATTTCGGCCCAATGTAGGGGCCCCTTGATCCATACTCACGGCACGGTGGTGACAAAATGGCGCTCTAGGGGCGCGATCGATCTTTCTTGAAGGTGCGTTGAAATCAATAGCGGTGTTTCTGCAAGCCGAAGAACATAATCATTACACACATTTTATTTATGGCTATCACTAGTCACCATAATACTTAAGTCATTATGATCACTAGTCACTAGTCACTATGATCACTAGTCACTAGATGTCACTAGTCACCAGTAGTCACCACTCATCTCATCATAGCCAGCAGATTCTTATCCCCGGACGGCGAGTGCTGAGGCCTCGCCCCTGCGACGCTCCATCATCGCGGGGGAGCTGTGGTTATCACACACGGCAGGGCCGCCTGGAATGGCAGCCATGCCGTTTTGGTCCAGCAGAATTAATTCGAAAAAAAAAAATTTGATCCTGAGCATCGATTTTTTTGAATATGCTGTGATCTCTTGTTTTTTTGCAGAAATGAAAGATGTTAAACAATTGTTGTTTGAAGAAATGGCTGAAATGACTTTCATTTATTCCGCAAGCATTGTTTCAGCGAGTTTCACTTCATGGTTTGATTCAAATCGTCGGTTCTTTCAATCGGGCTGCTGGAAACAGACGAGGAGAAACTGCAGCGCTCCCCTAGCTTTGTTGAAAGTGATTTGGGTCTATCCTTACCTGTACTTTCACCCAAAGCCACCAATATTTTGAATGTTTTGAGCATGGAAATGAACACCGCAACTTTTTTTAGATACAATACTTTCGGGGTAAGCTGTGCAGTTAAAAGTGGTAGATGTCTATTTGAGCTGAAATTGAAATCAATATGTTTATGCCTGCATGTGGGGGCATTGATATGGACTCTTTCTTGAGGATTCACCATTCATTTGCCAACTGGCCTCTCACAAGAATCACTGGTGTGTGTGGGGCAGGCGTACGGACAGGATATGAATTTTGGCAGTGGCATGCACATTCCGGTTCATCACCATCTACACTTCCTCGTTGCTGGTCATTGCTGTCGACAGGTTAGCGCTCCTTGTGACCCCTTCCTGCCCGACAAACCACTCACATTTCTGCATGATGCCATATCAGACCTGGTTGTTTGTGCATTTGTACTTTGAAAAACCTTTACCACGTTGGTTCTACGGTACAGTAGTCATTGTTTACACCAAAAATATCAGCCCTCAGACTCTCAAATGTTACATCATACAAGGCTTGTCCATAATAATTTGTGCACCTGAGCATTTTGATGATTTCCCTGATGTTTGGGGTGCTTCAGACTTGGGAGTACCCAGATTTGGAGATACTGACCGTGATTGGCGTTGAGTGGCTGGGCCATTATCAGCCAGTATCAGTCAGTCTATATCTATATTCAGTGTGAACTATGGTATTAGCCATCCAAGTTATCAACCATTCGTTACGATGTCATTAAGCATCATCAGCCACCACCAACTATCAATCATGATCAGATTTGGCAGGCTTTACCGCAACGATCAACCATCAACTATTCACCCTGCCAATAACCGTTGTCTCAAGTCATTCGCAGGGTCAACCGCTTGCTGTCCCACAACGGTTTCGCCCAAAAAGGAAGGCTACTCCAGTGGCGGCTTTATCAGCGATGTCAAGGTGGGCTGTGAGATACTGTGAGTCAAGACTGCGTAGTGATGGTTAATCACATGGTTTTATCATGGTTTAATCATGGTTTAATCATGGTTTAATCATGGTTTAATCATGGTTTAATCACGGTTTACAATGGTTTAATCACGGTTTAATCATGGTTTAATCATGGTTTTATCACGGTTTACAATGGTTTAATCACAGTTTAATCATGGTTTAATCACGGTTTACAATGGTTTAATCACGGTTTAATCATGGTTTAAGCATGGTTTAAGCATGGTTTAAGCATGGTTTAATCACGGTTTAATCATGGTTTAAGCATGGTTTAAGCATGGTTTAAGCATGGTTTAATCACGGTTTAATCATGGTTTAAGCATGGTTTAAGCATGGTTTAAGCATGGTTTAATCACGGTTTAATCATGGTTTAAGCATGGTTTAAGCATGGTTTAAGCATGGTTTAATCACGGTTTAATCATGGTTTAAGCATGGTTTAAGCATGGTTTAAGCATGGTTTAATCACGGTTTAATCATGGTTTAAGCATGGTTTAAGCATGGTTTAAGCATGGTTTAATCACGGTTTAATCATGGTTTAAGCATGGTTTAAGCATGGTTTAAGCATGGTTTAATCACGGTTTAATCATGGTTTAAGCATGGTTTAAGCATGGTTTAAGCATGGTTTAATCACGGTTTAATCATGGTTTAAGCATGGTTTAAGCATGGTTTAAGCATGGTTTAATCACGGTTTAATCATGGTTTAAGCATGGTTTAAGCATGGTTTAAGCATGGTTTAATCACGGTTTAATCATGGTTTAAGCATGGTTTAAGCATGGTTTAAGCATGGTTTAATCACGGTTTAATCATGGTTTAAGCATGGTTTAAGCATGGTTTAAGCATGGTTTAATCACGGTTTAATCATGGTTTAAGCATGGTTTAAGCATGGTTTAAGCATGGTTTAATCACGGTTTAATCATGGTTTAAGCATGGTTTAAGCATGGTTTAAGCATGGTTTAATCACGGTTTAATCATGGTTTAAGCATGGTTTAAGCATGGTTTAAGCATGGTTTAATCACGGTTTAATCATGGTTTAAGCATGGTTTAAGCATGGTTTAAGCATGGTTTAATCACGGTTTAATCATGGTTTAAGCATGGTTTAAGCATGGTTTAAGCATGGTTTAATCACGGTTTAATCATGGTTTAAGCATGGTTTAAGCATGGTTTAAGCATGGTTTAATCACGGTTTAATCATGGTTTAAGCATGGTTTAAGCATGGTTTAAGCATGGTTTAATCACGGTTTAATCATGGTTTAAGCATGGTTTAAGCATGGTTTAAGCATGGTTTAATCACGGTTTAATCATGGTTTAAGCATGGTTTAAGCATGGTTTAAGCATGGTTTAATCACGGTTTAATCATGGTTTAAGCATGGTTTAAGCATGGTTTAAGCATGGTTTAATCACGGTTTAATCATGGTTTAAGCATGGTTTAAGCATGGTTTAAGCATGGTTTAATCACGGTTTAATCATGGTTTAAGCATGGTTTAAGCATGGTTTAAGCATGGTTTAATCACGGTTTAATCATGGTTTAAGCATGGTTTAAGCATGGTTTAAGCATGGTTTAATCACGGTTTAATCATGGTTTAAGCATGGTTTAAGCATGGTTTAAGCATGGTTTAATCACGGTTTAATCATGGTTTAAGCATGGTTTAAGCATGGTTTAAGCATGGTTTAATCACGGTTTAATCATGGTTTAAGCATGGTTTAAGCATGGTTTAAGCATGGTTTAATCACGGTTTAATCATGGTTTAAGCATGGTTTAAGCATGGTTTAAGCATGGTTTAATCACGGTTTAATCATGGTTTAAGCATGGTTTAAGCATGGTTTAAGCATGGTTTAATCACGGTTTAATCATGGTTTAAGCATGGTTTAAGCATGGTTTAAGCATGGTTTAATCACGGTTTAATCATGGTTTAAGCATGGTTTAAGCATGGTTTAAGCATGGTTTAATCACGGTTTAATCATGGTTTAAGCATGGTTTAAGCATGGTTTAAGCATGGTTTAATCACGGTTTAATCATGGTTTAAGCATGGTTTAAGCATGGTTTAAGCATGGTTTAATCACGGTTTAATCATGGTTTAAGCATGGTTTAAGCATGGTTTAAGCATGGTTTAATCACGGTTTAATCATGGTTTAAGCATGGTTTAAGCATGGTTTAAGCATGGTTTAATCACGGTTTAATCATGGTTTAAGCATGGTTTAAGCATGGTTTAAGCATGGTTTAATCACGGTTTAATCATGGTTTAAGCATGGTTTAAGCATGGTTTAAGCATGGTTTAATCACGGTTTAATCATGGTTTAAGCATGGTTTAAGCATGGTTTAAGCATGGTTTAATCACGGTTTAATCATGGTTTAAGCATGGTTTAAGCATGGTTTAAGCATGGTTTAATCACGGTTTAATCATGGTTTAAGCATGGTTTAAGCATGGTTTAAGCATGGTTTAATCACGGTTTAATCATGGTTTAAGCATGGTTTAAGCATGGTTTAAGCATGGTTTAATCACGGTTTAATCATGGTTTAAGCATGGTTTAAGCATGGTTTAAGCATGGTTTAATCACGGTTTAATCATGGTTTAAGCATGGTTTAAGCATGGTTTAAGCATGGTTTAATCACGGTTTAATCATGGTTTAAGCATGGTTTAAGCATGGTTTAAGCATGGTTTAATCACGGTTTAATCATGGTTTAAGCATGGTTTAAGCATGGTTTAAGCATGGTTTAATCACGGTTTAATCATGGTTTAAGCATGGTTTAAGCATGGTTTAAGCATGGTTTAATCACGGTTTAATCATGGTTTAAGCATGGTTTAAGCATGGTTTAAGCATGGTTTAATCACGGTTTAATCATGGTTTAAGCATGGTTTAAGCATGGTTTAAGCATGGTTTAATCACGGTTTAATCATGGTTTAAGCATGGTTTAAGCATGGTTTAAGCATGGTTTAATCACGGTTTAATCATGGTTTAAGCATGGTTTAAGCATGGTTTAAGCATGGTTTAATCACGGTTTAATCACGGTTTAATCATGGTTTAAGCACGGTTTAATCATGGTTTAATCATGGTTTAATCATGGTTTAAGCATGGTTTAATCACGGTTTAATCATGGTTTAAACACGGTTTAATCATGGTTTAAGCATGGTTTAAGCATGGTTTAATCACGGTTTAATCACGGTTTAATCACGGTTTAATCACGGTTTAATCACGGTTTAATCACGGTTTAATCATGGTTTAATCATGGTTTAAGCATGGTTTAAGCATGGTTTAATCATGGTTTAATCATGGTTTAATCATGGTTTACAACGGTTTACAGTGGTTAATGATGGTTAGTCAGGGATTGATAGTGGTTTACAATGGTTATGGTGTTTAGTAATGATAGGGGATAAGAAGTAATTAACTATGGTAATTAAGCAATTTTGTGAGTTTATCCATGACGGTGGTAGTATCTACTAGCCATCCAACAGTAGCTATTCTGAAAAAGGGGCACCAGCAGTATTAGAGCGACACCATTTATGAACAAACCAATGTGTGTAGGGACGGTAATTTGCGATGCCCCAACCATACCCTCAAATTTGCGTTTTTTCTACCATCAGGTGACCCCATGTCCCATTCTTTGATCAGACATATGCAAGTTACTTGAGGATCAGCAATATATTACTTGCCTTACAATATCTAAGTAGACATAGATATAGACTTATATATCCACTGTGAACATCTAAGATTATGGCCTTGAACAATGTATTATGGCCCTGAACAATGTATTTGCCAAAGTATCTAAGATTATGGCTGCACATCGCTGGGGTCCTGTCCTACCCTTCTATGAGCCTGAGCAACGGGGCCCCATTGTCGTACACCCTCATTCTCGAAGTAAAACAATTGCAGAAGTATGCGTGTAATTATGAGTATATATATATATATACATATATGTGCAAATAGCTTTGTATATAAAGATACACATAATGATATTTGTGAAAATGCACACACACATATATATATATATGTTTATTTTTATATGCACAAATATTATACATACGCATATATGAACTAAACGTGTGTTCATGACATTCCAGGACCCAGTGTTGAACCCCGATTGATCACCATCAACTCAACTAGGAAATGAATCCACCAGAACCAATCCATTCCAAGAATTTGCAGAAATCATATCCGACCATTTCTTTGTTGTAGGAATTGATTTCCTCGGTGATTCTTCACGTTGAACCATCAGACCATATCAGACCCATGATCAACTGGAGGCTCACCCCCTCGCCAGATCGGCAAACGCTTGGTCATGGGGACGCAGCAGCAGTGGTTCTTCCGGCAGATGACCTTACCCACCGAAGGTCGGCAGCTGGAGCGCGGATGGCTTTGTGGATCAACGTGGCGCATTGCGTAGGAGTTTTCATGTTTGATGTTTTGTAGTCGTTATATGACCTTATGACATATGAATGGACTGAACTGTTTTTGTTTGAGTGTGTATGCAAATAAAATGATTGCGTGTGGATATATATATATATATATACACACCTGAGATATACGTGTATGCAAGGCGGGCTGTTTTGTTTAAGCACATATTGTGTATATATATATATATATCTGTGTGTGTGTGTTGTGTGCTGTTTTGGGTGTTTCATTCCATCATCCATTGCGCGAATTCCCAGTACAAATTGTGACGGGAAGGTTGGAGCCTTTCACCCGAGGGCGTAAGGCCAGATCGAACATCAGACTTCAGTCGAATCACTATTAATTGATCATGATCCCTATTCTGAACCACTCATAAAGCACTGGTTGGGTGAAGTTTGCATCACCATTTTCACAGCTTGGAACTGGACTTGGAAGTCGCTGCTGCATGGAGAAAATTGCCAAAAAGGATGTTTGCACACGTTTCTTGCGATGGTAAGATGGTCATGGCATCAGAGTGGACTATGGAATGTGGGGATCAGTTGAGTTGCTTCAGAATGGCATCAGTTGATGACTATCCCAAGAAGGGTTCCTACTCTGTGATCATCATCGGAGATACTGTTGACAGCTCACTGCACTATGTTTCTCAGGATCATCACCAAGCAGCAGCTTCCCAGGTTAATCATTTCAACCTAGGCCAGGCTTGCTTCCAATGGAGGGTTCAGTGTATAAACAGAAATCAGGGAGAACCAGCAATACCATGTACTATAGCCTTGAGCACAACCTTTAGATGCAAGTCTATCCAACCAATCGATATCATCGAACCGTACAAGAGTAGTTTTGATTGCTCATGGGGTTGGCTATGTCTAGCTTGGGACCACAACCCCATGGATTGCAACAGCTTAGAAGCCACACAAGCTATTTGAAGCATCCACGGGGACTGCCTCCATCCTCAAAGCCACAGAGTAGGGACTTTGCAACGGACCATTCCCGACCATGTAACGAACGCCGGAGACGACAGTACTTCGCACCTCCGCTCGTGCCAGGACTGAAGTGTTGGCAGGGTTGGAACTATGTTTTCATGGGCGTCCCTTGGCAGCGATGCAAAGCCGAAAAACCATGGGACAAGCGAATACGTCGGAGCACTTGATGACTACTTCTGTGGTTGGGAGAGGGCACATTTTGGGATGCGACAAGCTGATTGTCCTCCAGGGCTGGGGCGGTTTTCATCCGTCCCTCAAGTGACGGCATGGGCCTGGCCATAGGATGCCATAGGCATACCCCATCCACCAGAATGCCAGCTGGTCAGCCACCAATCTTCCGGATGACACTCCAGGTGGAAGGCATCGACATGGACATGGCCTACCAGTGCGATAAGGCGCCGACCGGAGGAAGTGCCTCGATGGGTCAAATCCATGGGTGGAGAAGTTATTTACACACCGGAACAACATGATTAATATGATATGTATATATATTGTTATCATAACTTATTATCATTTTTTATAGTTTAGATATAATAGAATGGGCTAACGCCCAGGTGCCGCCGACCCCCTTTTTAAGAGCTGGTCTGAGCAAGGACTGAACCTGGTAAATCACAGCTGGCGTCAGCCCCAGGAGTTGCCTCGGAAAGCCTCAGCCTGTACACAGACTCTTACAAGAGAAAGAACGGTCTCAAGGCCGGCAAACGGAAGGGCTGAGCCCGCGAGAAGACTGGGTGTTGGCCTCTTGGTAGCTTTGTTGGCTCTCTGGCCTGCTGCTATCTGCTTGGCCTTGTTGGCCTGCTGGTATCTGCTTGGCTGCGAGAACGGCTGCACAGCGAAATGTGTCCGACGGGCAGCGGAGGGTTTCAAGGCGGCCAAACAGCAAGGCTCAACGCCCTATAACACCTCTTGCTGCTCTAGCCTGCTGCTATCTGCTTGGCTTTGAGAACGGCTGCATAGCGAAATGTGTCCGACAGCAGCAGAGGGAAAAGGCGGCCAAACAGCAAGGCTGAACGCCCTATAACACCTCCTGCTGCTCT
>VSDK01006318.1:401887-434109 GCA_009767595.1 Symbiodinium kawagutii | reverse complement strand
GTGTGAAGCCGGCCAACCGGCAGGTTTGAAGACCTTAAAAACAGATGCTACGGCCTTCCGAGCAGCCGTGCTGGCTTTTTGTTGCCAGAGTATTGCCATAGCATTCGCCATTGCCATAGCATTGGCCATGACAAAGCCGTTGTTCCCATGACAAAGCCGTTGTTCGCCCAGATTTAATGCCCCGGGCGGGCTGAGGAGACGTTTTGGGGGGGGGTTGAAAGCACCAACCGCCAGGTTTGAAGACCTTAAAAACAGATGCCACGGCCTTCTGAGCAGCCGTGCTGGCCATATTGCCATAGCATTGGCCATTCCCATAGCATTGGCCATGACAAAGCCGTTGTTCCCATGACAAGGCGTTGTTCGCCCAGGTTTGGTGCCCCGGGCGGGCTGAGGAGACGTTTGGGGGGGGTTTGAAGCCGGCCAACCGGCAGGTTTGAAGACCTTAAAAACAGATGCTACGGCCTTCCGAGCAGCCGTGCTGGCCATATTGCCATAGCATTGCCATAGCATTGGCCATTGCCATAGCATTGGCCATGACAAAGCCGTTGTTCCCATGACAAAGGCGTGGTTCGCCAAGGTTTGGTGCCCCGGCGGGGCCGTGGCCGTCCGCGCGCATGCGGCCATGGCATGAGCCAAAGCAAGCGCCTGGGCATGCACTTGGTGGTACGTGTTGCCCATGGCCGTGGCCGTCGATTAGCGAAAGCAAGCGCTTGGGCATGGCACTTGGTGGTACGTGTTGGCCACGGAATTGGGTTAAGTTACGCAATGCAAGCGCGTGGGCATGGCCTGGGTGGACATAGCTTTCGCAAGCAGCGGTGGGCATGGCCTGGGTGGACATAGCTTTCGCAAGCAGTGGTCCACACCTTCGGTGGTCCCGGGCGCCGCCCCTGCCGTGGCTACGGCGGGGGTCGGCGGATTTGATTGATGTTTTAAGTACTTGTCATGCACATAGTTGCAGTTGATTTGGACATCACAGACAATTGCTCACCTTCGCTTGTATGCCAGCACTAAGCGCTACTACTCAATACTAGTCTTTCCAAAGCATCATTCATATTGACTATTCATTACAATTTATCATTGAGCATCATTACTGTAACCATCATTGGCCGTTAGCCAACCAGCGTACTGGACGATTGAATCCCGATTGTTCGGCTTCTTTTGAAGCAGTAGCCACATGATTCAGTTGTGTGAATATGCTTTGTGTGTTGAGCTGAGCACTAGAAAGAGGTCCCGCCTTTTTTTTTCCTGACTGTGACTGGGGTTCACTGGTTAGTGTGGGAAGGAAATTGTACAATCACGAATTGTCACAGTACACAAGCAAGAGTCGTGGCTCAATGACTCTGCGAAAGTCCTGGAAGCATACTTTGTATGTATACACACATGTATTTGTGTGTGATGTGTCATGCTTAAATGCAATAGCTTGACAGGCATATGCATGCGTATACACATACCTGCATGCGCGCAGTGTACCTACAGGCATAGATGTATGCATACTTATACACATGTTTGCATAACTACATCCACTGTAGCATATGTGTATACAGTGATATGGATCGAGACATCTATCTATACACATTCACACACATCTATATATGCTCATCTATGTATACACATCTATGCATACACATATGTGTAGACACATCTAATTTATGAATTACTTATACACAGGGACATATTGTGGTATGTCAAATTATGGCTGCTTCAGGCAAGTGGGTATTTTGTTTTGCAATTGTTTTCAGCAAGAAGAACTTGCACCTAGCAGAGCACTGCACCGGGTAGCTAATTGGTGCAAAGACTTAAACACCAATTGTGCCCTAAATATGGTCATGGTTTCCGAATGCAAAGTTTCATCATAACCTCTGTTGTTTAAATTTTTGTCGTCAGCGGGTCTCATCTAGATTGATCTAGACAACATTTTACTTCCACTTGGCTTTGCCATGACGCCATAGGGGTAAGCTCCAGAAAGATGGTCAAATCTGTGCCATGATCAAAGATGGAGTGGCCAGGGATCCATCCAACTTGGCGACCTTGTTTGAAGCAGCTCTTCCTACTTCGAGTGTCCCTTGATGTCGATGTTCCCAGTGATGCACATGGGTAGCCAGCTGGTCCCAGAGAGTCCATAGCCACAGGGTAACCAATCAGCGAGCTGGGTATGGACAAATCTACCTGGGAAAAAATCATGAGCAAAAATAGTAGCACCACCAATGCACCACCATCACCATTCACCAGAATCAAAATTACTAGATTTTCTCACCAAATCTACATACTCATTACCAGAATCACAATTTCATGGCCAATACACCACCATTTCCACTGCTCCGTTCAGCATCGCCTCAGGGCACCCGAAACAAAGTGTCTATCATGGATCGGACGGCACGTCGACGTCTCAGAGGGACCCTACCGCATCCGCGAAGTGCTGATCTCGGTCAGCCCCTTCACATTGAAACCGAGGATCAGCTGAGAAGCCGTACATTGTGCTGGAGGTGGCTGGGATCGGGTGAGGTACTGATAGCCGGATATTGTACAGGCGTTGTGTACCTAGAACGATGCTAAATTGGTGGCTTTTGATGCTTGATTAGTGCTTAGCGATGGTTAACTATAGTAGCTAGTTGATGTCGACTAGCGGATAATGATGGCTAATCAGTGCTTGACGATGGCTAATTTGTGGTTATTCATTGTTAACTAGCGGATAATGATGGTTCATATGGTCAACTTGTGGTTCATGACGGTTGAAAATGGTTAATTAGTGTTTAACGACGCTTAGTGAGCGGTTATTGGTTGTTAATGACACTCAATGCTGGTTCATGATGCTTAATTATCTATGGTTGCCAATCTTATCAACAAGAATGACTGAGGGATAGTCTCATTTGCAGAAACCACTACATGAATAGATGCAGAAGCAACTTAGTACCGTACGGCCGGTCTACATGACAAGGCATTGCACAGCACCCGACATTCATGTTGCATAATGTCACTGTCACATGTGCATGAAGAACATACATATTCAATATTCACACATGGCTGTATGAGTGTGTGTATTTATGCACCCACATGTGCTTTACATATCTGTGGTTACACCCACGTTTGCTTTACATACAGTATCTGTGGTTGGGGCTTTCAACAGCATACCAACTCATCCACCGGTATCAACTACTAGCAACCTTACAATGTTTGCGTCCGATATGATATCACATCAGGGATTGTCAATTCCGGATGGTGATTTGATGACGACATATCCTTTGAATCAATGCCTTGCCTTTTGAAGGCTTCATGATGTACATTGTTACTTATATAACCTTGAACTAGCTTGCTATCCCTATGCATTCATGCATCGAAGGATTCTCCCCTTTGGCTTTGCAATTTGCGAGACCCCCACGTAACTAGAACCACCCAAGGTTGACGCCAATGGCTGTAAAGCAGATACCTCCCCACCAAGGTCGCACGTGCCGTTCTGCATGCTGATATGACCCTGTCAATTTTGTGGCGGCCTGATTCATTCGATTCAACGAAATAGACCCTCCTGCACGTACCAACTTTTGCCCCACTGACATATGCGAATTAGCACTCTGGTCCAAGATTTCTAGATCAGTGCTGAAAATTACATGACAATACATGAAATTCTATGTAATTCATAGGGTTTTTGGCATAACGCTTGTGTTGTCCGTCAGGAATCGGAGGTCAGCGTCCGTCAGGAATCGGAGTGGATGATCCATGTGCCCAAAGTGGTGCATGACCCAGCGCCCGGCTACATCCAGGACGCCAGCTGAGGGGGGAGACGTGGCCATGGGCCATGGATCCGGACCGGGATCTCAGCCCCAGGACCGCGCAGCTCAGATCGCTTGGAAGCTGAGCTTCAGAGAGGTCCCGCGCGAGCGCCTGCGCGGCCACAGCTCCCAAGGGTGCCGACGAAGCAATGTGAATCCATCACTTTGACGGTTTTGAGGTGATGGTTTTTGTCGGCTTTTGTTGGCTTTTGTTGGGTTTTTCTTTGTTTTTGTTGGTTTTGGAGGCTGTGCTTTTTTGAGATGGTCCATTGTGCCCGTGAAGGTTTTTTGATCAAACGAGAAACAACACGATTTGGGATATGCTGCAATACAAATGACTGGGTTCCAGCGAGCCAGCATTGTCATGCTTGGGTGCAGCTGGCCAGGAAAAGGTTTTGGATGTGCTGACATGAATAGTCTCCGGTCAAAAGTATAGTTGAAAATGTTGATAGGTATCTAATCTAGCGAACCTCAAATTCAGGATTTGCACGAGATTGTGTAAACGATATATTGTGGTTTCTCAAAACAGGGGCAACCCCAAATCATCCTTTATTGACCATTTATAGGTAATGAGCCAACCATTTTTTGGGTTCCCTATTTTAAGACGGACCCTGTATAGCTTTTTCGCAAAAAGAACAAACTTCTTGGCGGTAAAAAGAACCCTGGCAACTGATGTCCACGCACGCTTGACAGTGGCTCTTGTATATATCCAGACATGGTGGCAACCTGCAGCCATCCTAAAAGCGTTCATTTGACTGCAGACCGCCGATATTTCGCTGCATCATGTATGAACACCCCTACGCGCACAAACACGCGTGATCACACATGCACAACTATGCATATATGCATATACATATAGATAGAGAGAGGGGCAGACTAACAACAGTTAGTGGATGCTTGTTCAGCCACAGCCGAGCGGGTTCCCCCTGCCACTTGTAATTAGATTTTCCATCCATCAGGCGTCAATCCATCAGATGTAGGGAATCAGCTCGTATTCATGGGATGATCGGAAACACACTGTTTACGGACCATACATGATTACACCGTGATCTCAGATGTGATTTTGTTTGCACATATGTGTGATTATATGCAACACCGTATGTGTATACACGCATATATGTATAAATGTATGGTTGTTCAGATATTCATACATGTACCTTTACGCATACATGTATATATGATATATATATATATAAACGTTTCATTTACATGTATATATGTAAAAGGATAAGTGTACACCTATCCTTTTTCCCAACAAGCTGTGGGTCAAAACCCCGTAACCCTTCTGTTCACATCCCCCAAATGACCCACGTCTATCCTGTCTTGCGCCCGACCAGCTGGTGTGGCGGCAAGTGAGAGACTGAAAGAGATGGATAAAACGAGGGAGCCAAAGTTCAACCAACAGCTTGTCTCTCGTTTCGGGCTCCGAGCACCAAACTAGCCCAACTATTTGGATGTTCATCTACCCCCGTTCTTTGGATACTTGATTGTGACCCAGCTGGCCATATCACTGAAAACAAGCCAAACAAATTCATATGGCCTGCTGGGCTATGGCCTCAACCTATGGCCGTGAAACTGTTCACAGCTTTCAGCTGTGGCTGCTGACGGCGGCTTCGCAGATCTTTGTGGCGAATCCTGGGATGAGCACCAACGAGATTCTGCAGGGGATGCGGGACAAGGCGCGCCTGGTCACTGGTGGTTCAACGTTGGACCAGTGGTGGTGCTTCATCCATGGTGGACTTCCATGGTGAAAATTGACGTGTTTGAAAGGCAAGGGTAGTGGTCAGTGGCTAATCAAGGTTGATGGTGAGTGGCGGTCATTTGATGATTGATGGGTATTGAATCGTTGTTGATAGGTGAAGTGATGGTCCAGTGACGGTCACTTGATGTCTTAACACTAGTCTTCCTGGTCACAGTTTCACTGGTCATTCTGTCTCTACGTGTTTGATTGGGATCTGGCTTCTTCATCAAAGAGACTGTACCTACCCACTACCCCCAAACAACCTTGCCTTACCGGCCTTTTGCACAGGCTAACTACCATGAAATCCTTAGTTGGGGTGTTTCTCAAAATAGGGGTACCCCTGAATCATCCATTAATAGCCACTTATAGTAATAAACCAACCAGTTTTTTGGGCTCCCTATTTTGAGAAACCCCCAGTTGATTCATGTTTTCTTTCACAGGAAGAGATTCGGCTGCAGCACCACGGGTTGCGGGTTGGTACCCACAACACGGGCCGCCCCAAGCCACGGAGTTGATCCCGATGCCAGGCTGGCCTTTTGTTGTCCCCGGGGGTGCCTCAGCGAATGGAGGGATTGGCTCGGGACGGCTCAGTTTGATGGGTGACGGCTGAATGATGAAGAAAATGGCAGATGTATTTTCCAGTCTCATGGTCATAGGAGTTGGTTCAGCTGCAAGGTGGTGAATCCCATGGTTATATCCAGGGAACTAAGCCCGGTTGCAGATCCAAGTATGAGGTCTCATGGTTGAACTGACTGGTGTAGCGGGATGTGAATTTTATCAAGAGCTGCCTGTGTGGCGCTTCCCTTTTTGATTTTGTTCTCTGCTCTCATCACCAAGGAGGTGAGACCAGGATTTGACAAGCATTCGCAGCCAGTGACAAAATTAGGAGATGTGTTTTGTCGATTTCACTCGAAAAACGATAGGGGACGGCCTCCAAAACTGGGAAACGATAGGGGACGTTCTACAAAATCCGTGAACCTTCAGAAAATAATTTGGACGCTGTCTCACATATGCATGGTACAACGACGATAACATGATAGCTATAGATGATATAGATGATGGTAAACTGGAGCTAAAAAAATACATGCAGGTAAATTTACATCAAAGTGTATGCATTCACCAATATACCCACTGTAGATGCCGCCTAGAAATATCCATCACTTTCCCTCTGTTAAACTGACCTGGAAGCTACAAACCAAGTTTTCTGGTTTCGTGGATTGTCCGCTTCCAGGTTGGTTTACCAGGGTGTAGATATAGTTGCCGCCTGGAAATCCAACATAGCAATGGATCATCCACCATTTCTAGATGGCCTAGCTTCGGATTGAGCCACCGCTCCCAGGTCTATCGACTCAGCCGGCCTCTCGAGGAGCGCTCGGGCGGTCATGAGGAGTTCGAGAGTTGGGCTGTCCCGGTGGCATGCGGATAACTTGATGTCGAACAGTTCTTATTAATTCGTATGCATTGATACATGAATCATTGTTATGTACACGCGCTGTATATACAATGATTTGATAAATTAAACATGATGAATCGTTGTCAGAAAATCATTTGATAACCATCAAGATGTTTTAAAGTGGCTGAGACTAGATAATTATATTTGATGATTAATGACGGCCAACGTTAGCCAACCGTGGTGAAGGGGGGTTGATGACAGTCGGGAATCAATGGCTTACAATCATTAGGTGTGATGAAAAACGTGAATCATACAGGTCGATATTGATATCAACAACAAGGCTAGTAATGGCAACATGTAGTGTCAACAGTTGATCGTGTTTTTGGCTAATCATGGCGAATCAAGATGACGGTTTGTAAATGGTGAATAGGAGTACTGGTCAGTCAATAGTGGCTAATATTGATAGTAGATATTGCAATGAATAAACATAATGACACGGTCGGTGGCAATTGGTAGTTGGCCAATGATGCTTGATTATTGATTATTGATTCCCAACCAGCCGGTATCCACTGCTAACCTTCTAAATCCAATAGGCGGTACCATGAACAAGTGAGTAAGGACCATCAGTCAACCATGAACCAGTGTGATCCATTCTGGCGTATTCATCACCATCAACCATGACCGGCTTTGAACCATCCTTTCTTGTTGCATGATTCCCGAGTGATCCATGATTGCTCAATGGCGGACAATCGTTAACCATAGTTGACCATTAACTGTTAATGACATCCAGCAATCGACCTGCTTAGAAGGGGCAATCTTGGACTAAACAAAGTAAAAAGCAAGTTGATTTAATTTCTGCTAAACTAAAGTGCCAGCCAAACTAAATTTTTAAACTAAACTAACAGCCATGTATATAATCAGTTTGGGATTTCTACTCACCAGCCATGCTGCTTCTACTCACGGGCTCGGGGAGGTCACCAAACATCGCTTTGTCGTTCTGGGAATAGGCCGCAATCCGCAGGGCGGTGATGGCAGGGCGAAGATCCGAATGGTGAAGACTTAGGTAATGAATCTGATCGATTTAATCCTGATTTCACTACTAGTAGTGAATGATTTATCTACTAGTGGTAATTAAATTTTAATGCTGATTTACTACTAGTGGTGAATTATTTATCAAACTGACGAAGCTAGTGATGAAACTGATTGAATTGCTCCTACTAAGTGGTTAATGAAACTGATGAATCTGACTAGTAGTGAATGATTTATCAAACCAGTAATGAAACGTGGAGTAACTGGTGAAGTATCATACTGGTATTTTGCCACTTCAAAAGTCACTGGTAATTAATGATTTATCATTGATATCCTTGATCATCTAATTAACTACATAGTTATTGACTACCATGAACTGGCAATGGTTGATTGTAAGGGTAAAACATTGGTTTACAAATGGTTGATTAGTCGTTGATGATGATTGATTATATAAAGCTTATTTATTCTGATTTGTGGTGGTCAATGATTAGGTAGAGTGGGTTCAGTGGTAGTGCTTGATAGTTTGACAATGCTTAATCATAGGTATTTGTGATGGACAATTGATATTTTGGTGCTTCTGACTAATGATAGCTAATTTGTTAATATTCTGTCTTTAACATGCGATGGAGTGTAGCATGACAACCAACAATAGCAGGCAGCAGGGGCTAAACCTGGGAATCCCTCAGTAAAGAAATTGTCGAAAGAACACCAGTTCTTTGACTTTTATTTGTCTTCCACACGATGACGTCATATAGCGTCCTCCATTTCAGTCACATCATGGTCATATGTACATTTCCATTCTGTAGGCTGCCGCAGTAGTCGCAGTAGTTGGCTGGAAAGCTCTTGGAATCTGGTGATGTAAGTAAGAGCAGCCAGCCAAGAAACCAACAAATCAACCAAGCGAGCAACGACAGAGTTGGATACAACTAGCCATATTACTGCCTGCCAACAAGTCAACTATTGAGAGGATCTGAATCCATGCTTTGGCATTGACCACAAACTGGGAGGGCAATGTTTAGCCAGCGAGGCGGCTTTTGGAGAAAAACCGGGGTGTGATCACACAATCCTTTGACCGAATTCCATTGACAGGCCCATATTGTTCGGACGATTTGTAGCCGGTAAGAACCCAATCATCAATGATATTGACTGTGGGTTCAGAATGGTTTTATTCTGGTTTGGAATGAACTTGAATGACATATTGATTGCCTTGATTGGATTATGGCAACCAATCGGTGTGAATACATGAAACCATATCATGATTTGTTTCCCAAATTGTGTGCCCCGGTTGTCTTACTTGTCGGTTGCACAAGTTTTTGTGTTGAATCTCGACCTTCAGTCCAGTGGTGGCCGCAATGCCACCCTGTGTGGGGTGATTTCTCATTCAGTGTATCCGGCAATGAGAAGAAGTTTGTGGGCAGCACTCTAACTGAGCTGTTGCCAAAACCAGTGTCAATCAAAAAAGGCTTCTACTGGCTCTTTTTTTGGAACCGTTGCTGCGGAACCCTTGCTACCTTTTGGAATCGCTGTATTGACTAGTACACTGATCATATGAACAGATTCTCCCTTATTGTTGTCTTTCATCCACGGGTGATTGACCCACCTAGAATCGATTGATCAATCTTGATCAAGCAAAATATTAAAACCGATGATGCTTCGAATTGTTTCCATTCACCCTGTGATGCACCAAGGTCCCCATAGGTTTTCCCTCTGTTTCACCCTGTTACCAGCTCTGCAGGTTTTCCGACCTTGGTGTCGCCTCAAGGCTTGTCCTGTTTGAAGGCACCCGTGGGGGAATCATGACAGGGTCACCAGGGATTATGATCATCATAGGCAGGAGTGGTTACTGCAGATGTGATTCAAATTGAATTTGGCTGCATGATGGTTAATCATCGTTGTTGAAGCCAATGATGCTGAACTATCATTGTCGCAACAATAAGAGGAACTGTTGTAAACCGCAATGCTCAATGATGGTCGATAAGAATGAGCAATACTTCGATTTGCAGCTGAGGTTATAAAGACTCAATAACTTATAGCTGGCATATAAGCCATGAATGGATATAAACCCTCTAACGCAAGTTCTAATCCTAATCCCTACAAGCATGGGTAGTTACTAGCTACGAATGGGGGACATAACCAATAGCCACAGCTACTAGGGCAGGTCGCCCGGCTTGAGCCAGCTCCATCGGCGCCGCATATGCTGAAAGGTGGATTCCCATCACCCTTGGGGTTGTGCAACGCTTGAGTTGGGCCTCCCAAATCCGAAATGAGGAGCAATGCCAAGCAGCAAATGTGATGGGACTACAATCTTTCGGTGGTTGAGGATGTCCATTCATGTCCTCATGTTTACGTCAAAATCCTAGTTTTGACCTCACAGTGTTGCCGTGAAATGGCCTCACGCCTCATGGAAAAGAAACATGTACACTGTATAGACAGGGTGGTTTCTCAAAATAGGGGGCCCGCCCAAATCATTCACTACTAACCATGTATAGTAATAAACCATAGCATTGTGACATTTCCCGCATTGGCGGTCCCAGTTTTGTGAAACACCCATATACATTGTTGAATACTGGTTGGTGGTTTCAAACATTTTTTATTTTACCCAGTAGCCATTAACAAATGGTTGGTTGACTAATATTTTCATAGGGGTTGAAAGCACCAACCATATATATATATATATATATATCGTTGAATATCTTCATCTATTCATCAAGACATACATCGTTGATCATCGTTGTACACTACGCCAGGTGCGCCCTGGTTTGAGCAACGTGAGCTCGGTGGCCCAGGCTGAGTATCTTAGGGTAACCAACTTGCTGGCTGGTGGCTAGTTGGGAGCTAAGGCTGCTAAGGAGCCAGAGGTACCTCTATATCACAGGGGCAGCTTCGGAGCGACCAGAAGGGTTCTGACCGGTAGCTTGAGTGGTATCCCTTGAGTGGTAGCCCAGAAACGGATTTTTTCTGGGAAAAGGGACCTGGGAAGGCGTGTAATCGGTGGTTCAAACAAGGCTTTCCCAGGTGACTTGGCATGAGTAGTGAATGGTGATGTTGAGAGCGATTTCCACCGATGGTGGGTGATACCAACCATGGTTCATCATTGTCAACAATGTTTCATACGGCTTAACTTTGCTTCTTTTGTTCCTCTCTTTTTTTTGTTCTCTCTCTCTCTCTCTGTGTATATACTTAAATACATACATAATATATATATATATACACTTGTATATGTATATTGAAATAAATAAATAAATATATATATATATATGTATATACTTTTATATTTATATTTTGATATATATATATATTTGAATTTACATATTTACATATGTATACATATATATATATATATATACATATACAAAAATACATAATTAAGTTGATATGTGTATATTCAAATATATACATATCTCTATATATATATATTTTTAGATATATACATATATGTATATACATAAAAATATAACTAGTTAAATAGATAAATAAATATATATATACATATATAAGTATATGTTTGTATTTCTATATATATATATATGTACATATATATATATATATATTTTGGCGTACCACGGAGACCTACCTTCTCATGAGTTTTGTGCTCGTATTATATATATATACACACATATAGATATGTACACACACTCCAACATAGCCATGAAATATGGACATCTGCAAGCGTTGCGACAAGTTGATGAGTCGCCCAGCGGCTCCGGGGGTCCTAGCGGGCCCGAGGAATTGCCAGCATCATTTTTGATGCCAACACAGACCTCATGAACGAAGCCACGCACGCATCTGAGAGCTGGGTGTGAGGGCTGGGTGAAATCATGATGATTGATGGTGGATCAATATTAACATAATGGGCTCTAACCCCAGTTCAGTCGAACACATGGGGATTTGCTATGAAATTTTGCGGGTTTATTACTTTGGAAATGATCAGCCAATCAAAATAAACGCGTGTATGGTATGGAATTAGGCCCTGAATATTGAAAGGCTTTTGACCAATCACTACAAGAATGGATTGGTATAGGGGGTCACAAGTCCATTCAAAGCAACAACTGCCTCTCAATTTCCAGGAACCATGAATGGGAGAGGATGATAGGTACTGTGATTCGAAAATTCTACTTGCAGGCAAAACTTGCAGTTCCCTGCAGTGAGTTTTTTCCCTTTCCCGCTTCTCGAAACCATCAAAGGCAGGATGTTACAACCAAGGGAAGTAGGAACTGCATCACCAGCAGTGATTCATTGAGCCATCACCAAGACAAGTACCCGCCGGTAAACTAGCATGGCAATGGTAAATCCACCGGTTTGGTTAGGAAAACCCTGGGGAAATCATCCACTTCTGGTGGGATTTCCATTGCCATGTTTGTTGACCAAGAGGAGTATGGGATGCTGATCTGCACCGTCAGCGCAACTTGAGATCTGAAAGCAAGAACCCATAGATCAGTACACCAATTGCAACTAGATATATGGGTGTATCATGGGTCAATAATGTACCAATTCCCACTTGGATGGTTAACCATTAGTTCTGTATCAGAACTAGTACACCAATTTCCCATGGGAACTGTTGATGATTGCTGTTCGTTCCCATGCACTGCGAATTCCTACCAACCATCAAGACCACGAACCACCCAATCGCGCCCACTATTTCCACTGGTGAAACCATCCATCAGGACCATCATTGGGTTAACCCCGACGCTTGACCATGATGACATCCCTCAACAGTAATGTACATGGCCGGAACCCAGATTGTTAGATCTCAACTCTAAAAGCTCCCTGCAAATCCCTAGCAGATTCAAATTGAAAGAAGCTCAAAGACAGCATCCCACCATGGAGAAATCGCCAGCTCCCTCTCCTAAGGGAGCCGCTCCTGCAGTGGGGCGAGCATGGCTTATGGAGCTCAAGGGAGAGAAGTGCTATGGATCAGCCGGGCGTGGTGCGGGATTCCAGTGGCAGTGGCCATGGCTAGAAGGAACGCTGAGCATTGAACTATGGAGATGGAAGGTGATTCTTAATCAAGTATTGTATACCCAAATTATCCCAAATTCAAAGGTATTGGTGACTAATACGCACATATCTCACCATCTAGCCGTGTGCTTCACCTTAATTGGTACCCTCTTGAGCTGGATCTCCAATCTCAAATCTATCATGTTGGGGTGCGGAATCCAGCCGTGAAAGAGCAATAGGTTTCCTCATCAAGCCACTCATGGTGCGTTCAACGGGGCCGGGTTGCATGGTCCGGTGCTGAGGCCTCTGATATCGTTGCCAGGGTCGGGGCCTTCGCCTACCTCGGCTGCACACTCAAACGTTCCTTGGTGGCAACCTGGACAAGTCTATGAATTACATTCCAGGCAACTGGATCATCTTATATAGCTCAAATTACATTCATATATTTATGTAGATACTCGACTCATATCCTATTATTGTTCCGTAAATATCAGCCATTTCATGATCATGAATATTCATCTATGGACTGGCAATCTAGTAGATAAGCATATCCCTATAGAGCAGCCACGAATGGAACAGCCATTGTTCTTGCCAACCATGGCTTTCACCAGCTATTTGACCAGCCAAGAACTGGACTCGACCACCAACTATTGTCGACCAAGTGTTATTCACCAACTTATCAACCATGCATGGCATTGATCCGGATGAACTGAACTGCGGGCCAAAAATCGGCAATGTGGCGGGAGAAACATGCTGCAGGACAGAGATTCTCTTGGTGGTCGGTGGACGAAATTGTGGATCATTGCTGTACCGGTTAAGCATGTTGAAGAATGGTTTCTTACATTTTCTTACTGATGAATAAATGAAACACATGTTCATAGTGATTTTAGTAAACATTTGTCAATGATGACAGAGAGATCACGTGCTGAACTATAGGTAGTCGTCACATATGTTTGGTTCTTGTATGTAGTTCAAAGCGTGTGGAGCGCAGAGAGCCCTGGGTCCAAACGGCTACCGTAGAATTGCAAACAAACGGTAAAGGACAATCATCGCTTGAACCACTGTATTGATGGACATGAACGCATGTAGGTCCATAATATACATAAATACCTATACATCTCAAGAGAATGGTGGGAAACACCCCCAAAGGTGCTTAAGGGTTTAGTGACCACCATGGTGCATTGATAGCAATCAATGGACTTTGAGGATCATTGAAGACAGCACTCAGGTGCGGATCAGATGGTGCAGTTCAATGAGGACAATCTGATCGTCGACAACGTTTGGGGTCCCGCACCGGAGCCGTTGCCGAAGCGCGATTCCTGCGGGACCACAGGCGTGGGTGACTCCCGTTTGAGACATCGTCCATCTGGGATCTGGGATTACAGTACCTGGTCCACGCTTATCATAATCTATAACTGGAATAGCTCTTGACCAATTGCAGTAATTACCAGGATTTGGAAACCACACACGTCTTGGGGTAGAGCTGGACAGCGCAATGCCCATGTCTGCAGGTTGATGTCCAATCTGTTGTGTCCATATATCAATCGATAATGAATTATATAGCTTGTTCTTGGTGATGTTTCCAAGGTCAGTTGATCATCACGCATTGTCGGGTTTTTTTGGTAATATTGGATTCTTACAGACCCCATACTTGATGGTGAATCACCAGCTATTTAAGCCATGCCGCTGAGCATTGGCTACCTGCTCAAGCAGGGGGGGTAATTTGTTGCTGTGGACCTGGAGTCATCCTCAGGGTTAGCAAAGCTGTAGGCTGACAGCAGCGAGGACGTCATCGGACAGTGGCCATTACAATGCCTGTAACACCATGTAATACTGGATGGCTTATACCCACTAACTTAGGTTTTTAGTGTTTTTGGGATATGATTGATTTACCATAAAGCCACCAAAAAGATACTTTTAGCAAGGGATCCATAAGCCACCAAGAATACCTTAAAACCATCATTATAGCTACAGCAATCATTATGACAACAAGATCACTATGACTATAAGCATGTTTCACGTAGAATTACCTGTGTATATATATATATAATCCATTACAAGACCACTGTAATTAGCCATGAGAAAAATCACCATGACTAACTGATTAGAACCAATATAACCATCGGCATGCGACCTGTTGGATCTGCCACCGACGACACCGAGGTCTGGGTTTGGCACGCGGATCATGACGATTGCAGCGACTTCGTCATGGTGGGCGGACCCGTCGTTGGGCTTAGGGTTTCGCTTCAAGGGTTGGGTTCGTTGGAGTCTAACAAGTCGGATAGCTCTGGTGTCACTGAGATGGCAGTCGCAGGAATATGCTAGGGGTGACATGCTGGTTGTATGTTCGTTGGAATTTCTGAATCGAGGGTTTGAACATGCACTCAGAAGGGGGTCCAAATGGCCAGAACATGTTGCTAGTTGCAAATTGTTACTTAGTCATGGGCGGTGGTAAACATATTAGCAGGGATTGTCATCCAATTGGTCAGCGTGAGTGTATTAAGGCTTCAGCACCAGAACATCAGTAAAACAAATACTGACCATGGCTCATATCTTCGCCGCAGCAACCTATGCCATGTAAACACATCACCGGGCAATATCAAACTCATACTGGTATTCACCGCAATTTGTGCATTTAAGTTTTATGGTTGTCTACGTACACGTTGCATAGATGATGAATGATGATGGCACGTGGTTGATACACATGGTCCCATGGTGCAGCTTCAAAATTGATGCATGCAATCAACTTCACAGCGGTCGGCAGCGTAGGCCAAAGGTGCTGATATGATGGATCACCAGTTCAAATCAGACCAGCCGGGGCCTTGGTGCCCTGCGGCCTGCAGATCAGTTGGTGTGCCCCTTTGAAAAATCATTTCTGTCACAGATTCACCAAGAGATTCAGTCTGATGAAGTTGAAACTCTCAGTGACATTATGGTAATGTCATGCCCGAGTCCTTGGGATGTTTACGTATCATTTCCGAGAGTCGCGAGTGATACATTTTATTCCCTATCCCTGGCAGAAATTGCTTGGGGAAAAATTGCTTTTGAAAGGTTGATGAGAAAATTACAAGAAGGAAATGTTGTAATAAGTTTTACAAGATAGTTTACAAGATAGTTTAATAGGTTGATTTGAAAGGTTGATGAGTTCAGGTTGATGGCCTGTTCTCAAGTGATCCAGGCGGTCGTGAGAAGCAACAACTCGGCCGCGAAACTGCCCATGGTTTCTGGTGCTGGTCGCTTCCCAGGTGCCAAAGTCAGCACGGTATTGTGGTGAACGGGTGACTTGTCCTGAGAGGGTCGGGTCGCAGCCACGGCATGGTCGCGGCTGGATACAAGGGCAATGCCTCGAGGCAATGCCCTGGACTAACCCGAGCGGATGTTCAACCCCGGTGTCTCTCCGCTGACTGTTAAGTAAGGGCGTCCGAGGTGAGAACCTTGACCACTCGGTAATTTGCTCATTGAGAATCACCAAGTGGTGGAACCAGATGCAGCCGATTTTCGGTGGGTTGGGGATGCAATATATACTCAGCTTAGCGGCAACTGAAATATGTATAGAATTATAGATATGTAACACCAATCCATGAGAGCTTGCGAAACCAAACAAATCTGAGAGAATCAACCCGACATCGCTGGACTATTCATATGTGGGGTTGGTGAAACATATCAACCAGCCAACAAACGGGTAGGTGAACATCTCAATAAGGACTAGGCTGGTCATTCATGGGATGTTCACCAGGGGCTACAGGGTTTTGACCCGCTGCCATATCTATATGGAGTAGCACCTAAGCTATGGACGTCACCTGAACATCCAGTGATCTCCGGATGTTGTTTGTGGCGCATCGATAACCCTGGCCCAGAGCTCTGATTAACCACCAATTGTAAGTCATTTGCCTGTTGGAAATGGTGTCCATTGCAGTTTGCTGATTTGCAGAGTATCCTATGTTGATGTTTTTGTCTCAACGTGAGAAGTCTATTGCTGTTTGGCCCTTGACAAATGAACACAAGTTCGTCAACCAAACCAGGGAAAATACTGTATACATTTGCAGTTACATTCTTGATGCAGATGCGCAATGATACGCGTATACTTGGGTGTTTTTCAAAAAAGGGGTACCCGTAAATCATCCCTTTGCAAACTATTTATAGTGATAAATCAACCATTTGTGGGCCCCCTATTTTAAGCAGCCACCACTTTGAGTCAAGTTTGTATCCTAAAGTTTGCAGCTCTGTTGCGGTTTTTACTCGGTCCAAGGAATAACGTTGTGGCCTACGGCGTGGCGGTGGAACACATCAACGCTGGGATCCCAAAAAACGCCGTGGCAGCTCTTCTTCCGATTGCAAAATCATATTTGCATATGGGGATGAGTCAATATTGGCCAACCAACCAATGGTTGATAACAGGGGATAACAACTAGCAACTATAGGGGATATACCAACCATATGTGGCGATGAGTCAATATCAACCAACCAATAGTGGGCGATCATGACCAACAAAAATAGGGAAAACAATGGTGGTTAATGATGGGGGAACCAGGGGTACAGGGTGAACTGACCCACAGCCATATGATATATAGTCTAAGTTGGTGGTTTTAAACAATGCGTATTTTCTCCAATATTTCGGATGATTAGTTGATTCACTATATAATCGTTATTGGTCATAGGGGTTGAAAGCACCAAGTAGTTATCATGTTTACACGCTGTACATTTTATACATGATAGCAATATATGTTCACTTGTGGCAGCATATGAATACATGTATGTATATATGTAAAAATAGATATACATAAATAAGTATATAAATACATATACATATATATGTCTATATTTGCACAAATATATTTGTATACATGTCACATGGAAAGATGATACATGCACATGTGTTGTTTAGTTTGTGTTTGCATAAATATGTGGTGGGGATACTTGGAGAAATACAACTTTGGGAATGTTAATATGTCCTACATATCTCCACCGGCATATAAAGAGTTGCACATCTGGATATACACAAGTGGTCAATACTATATATAACTATCTTTTAGTCTTTATCATGGAATGGTTAAGACATATCACTAACCAGTCAATTTACACAACCACAAATACATAGGCAGCCTATGACATTGACATGGGTGGAATCGTGGGCAGAGTGGCAGCGCAGGGCGGCCATATGCTGGTTTGGAATGGCGAAGGTGGGCAGTCCGTTGCCCCAGAACTGGGGTCATGGTGGAATTTTATGGCTGTGGGTCAAAACCCCGTACCCCTGGTTCCCCATCATTAACCATTGTTTTCCTTATATTTTTGTGGGTCATTATCCACCATTATTGGTTGCTTTCATATAGCCTTATCACTGTTGGTTGATAACAATAGGAGCTATTTGGGAGCCCAGCCCGCGCGCTGAGACATTTGTTGTATAAAGAAAACATCTATTACTGCCATTTCCAAGCAACATTAGTGGAAGTTACAACTAATCATCACCCTTCTCAATCAACTGTGTACATGTAGATCATGATAAGAGGTCCATGCGGATGAACCCCGCCATATGCGATGCCATTCACCAGCTGTTTTAATTGGGTGCAGTTCAGTGACATTTGTCTACCATTGCCCAATATCAGCAACCAGACCCATTTCTACCCATCAAGGATCATGAGTATTGACTCGTAGTCATCAAAAGCACCGGGACAGATACACACCTTCAGACACACCTACACGGCAAGCCAATGCATGCCCTGCTGATTTTACCTGAACAAGGCGGTACGTGGTCGATGATCGTTGATTATAGATTGTCAATCACGGGTCTTGATGCCGGTGCATATTGATTATATAAGATGAGGGTGAATGTAGGTGAATGAAGTGTTAGAAGTGTTTCGGATGATAGGTGAATACTGACAATCGATCAAATGATTGTAGGCGAACAATCGAAATGCTGAGGATCATGGTTGATGCAGAGTAGATCACAATTGTCCAAGTATAGGCAAAATTGTCATTTTTGATCACGTCCAACCATGATGTACTAGGCATGATGATCATGAAAACCAGCCAACGATCAACAGCCACCGGATATGCCAACATCCAATGACTCACTGTCCAAAGCCTTGTGACTGTTCCGATATACCCTGTGTTGACCACTAGGAGAACGATGCCAGGGACCGCTTGTGGCTACAAGACTGAGGCTGTATTTCTTCCAAGCCGAGCTGCCCTACCATTCGGACCTGCCCCTGCGGCGGGGACACCCATAGGCATCCAAGGGCAGGGACGTGATTTGTCATGATCCCTCCGCAGCAATTCCCATAGGAAAATTCGAAACGATTGGTTGGTTGGTTGATAGCATAATGATATGATGAGGAGATTGACTATCAACCAACCAATGATTAGGTTGATATTCCAATGGTTGCAACTGCTTAGGTTGATATTCCATAGATATGTCCCCAGCAACTGGTTCATATTCCAATCATAGCATCTCCTTAGCAATTGAAACATTTGGAACTGCTATGATTGGTCGATCAGGAGAACAACAGGACAAACAACTTGTCATCTTCAATGCATGGGTCTACATGTGCAATGCACTTATTTCTGGGTTTTCTTGAATCCTGATGCCTGATGTAAGCTCAGTGTCACACTGTGAAGAAGTGCATTGCTTTGTTGGCTTCACAGGTCTGCCTTGCACTGACGATACTTCTCCTGGCAGATCCAAACACAGGTTGGCTTCACTTCTTTTTGTCAAACTTGATTTGCCAACTTCAACTTCCGTGAGGTTGGAATGTTCGAGTGCATCATGGTGCACCTAAACTCAGCCAGGAGACTACACCCTGCTTGAAACTTCCTCCAGGATTCGCCAGCAAAGTTTCCCGGCGGCTCCAAGGCTACGCTATGCGGCCTATGCAGTGAATAGGCGTGGGACTCAGATCCCCAAGAGATCTGAGGCTGGAAATGGGAAATGATGAGGCTGCTGGGGCATTAATCTAAACGTTTCTTAAAGAAAGGGTCAGGTTCTTATCATAGAAAAATTGGTTATATCATCTTATATCACAAATAGCCATACCCCAAAACACAAAACGATCACTTCAATGAAGGGAGAGGCATCAAAAAAAAATGGGATACACACAAAAAAGGGAATGCATCAAAAAAAAATGGGATGCACCAATAGAAAATGCAAATATCTTGGTAAAAGGAAAGCGAGCAAGGAAGCAAGGAAGGAAGCAAAGAAGCAAGCAAGGAAGCGACGAAGCAATGAAGCAAGGAAGCAAGGAAGCGAGGAAGCGAGGAAGCAAGCAAGGAAGCAAGGAAGGAAGCAAGGAAGCAAACAAGGGAGCAAGGAAGCAAGCAAGAAAGCAAGGAAGCAAGCAAGGAAGCAAGGAAGCCAAGGAAGCAAGCAAGGAAGCAAGGAAGCAAGGAAGCAAGGAAGCAAAGAAGGAAACAAGGGAGCAAGGAAGCAAGCAAGGAAGCAAGGAAGCAAGCAAGCCCTGCAAGGAAGCAAGCAAGGAAACAAGGGAGCAAGGAAGCAAGGAAGCAAGGAGGCAAGGAAGCAAGCAAGCCCTGCAAATACAGAAGGGAGAGGAGCAAGAAAGAATTGAGAAGAGAGAGAGGAACTGTCTCAAATTAAAGCTGCGCCCTTTTACTTCTGTTATGGAAACTCATTTGTTTTGATCCCTGGCATTTTTTTTCTTGATACCCTTCGTCCTCATAAACGCTGCTTTTTCGTTCTGTTTTGGGAAATCATTTTTTTCTTGATGCATCCAAGTTTTTTTATCCTCTGCCCTCATTTTTTTAATGCATCCCATTTTTGTTTTTGATCCCTCTCTCCAATGAACTTCTAAGAAGGGAACCATCTGTGCTCACATCAATTTCGGGGGTACTACCGTACTGACCATGGCCATAAAAAAAGTGATCACAGAGTAGGCTTTTGCGATGATTCAATGCCCTGATTTTGGATGGTGGCTGTGGGTCAATACCCCACACCCCTGGTGAACATCCCGTAAATGACTAAACATGACAAGCCATCCCTTTTTGCGGGTTCCCTGTGGCTTGAGAAACCCCCAGTTGTATCAATCAGCCTTGTTAAGGTGGTCTTGTAAACTAGTCCTTTGTTGGGATGTTCATCTACCCCTGTTTTGGATGGACTCCCCTGGTTGCAATTGACTCACATCGGCACCGTCCAGATGAAGGTCCGCGGCTTGTGATCCAACCGCCGATCCATACCTTGACGCCGTATGAACGTTGCAAGTTACCTACTGGGCGCAGCCAAATAATGAAAATGGTGGATGCACAATCTCAAAAGATGGATCCCAAAGACGGATCACAGTTCAACCGTGTAGAGCCGCTCGCATGACTTGCAGAATGATTCAGACCTGAAGAACCATTTCTAATTCTGCATACTTGCGTAATTGAAGAAGTGTCTTGGAGTGGCCTACGTGGCTGTGAGTGACAGTATCCCAAATAGGATTGTTTTCCTCCTTAAAAGCGAGCATTCTGGGTTTGTAAGTGATACATTCATGTTTTTTCTACTATGTCTATGTATTTGCCTACCCATCTACCTCTACCCATCTACCTCTACCCATCTACCTACTTACGTAGGTATTTGCTTGTATACCCAACTGACGTCCTATTAATTTCTCTATTTATCTACATCTACCTATCTACCTATCTTTCTCTTTTTCTCTCTCGAACTCCGTCGATCCCTTTCTCTATTGGAACATACAAAAACGTAGCGAGGCACTGTCGCCACAGCCCCCTGCACCCGCCCCAAGAGCAACAGAAACACAGCATGTTTCTCGATTCCTATCATGCGGGTGCTCTTTGTTGACATCTCTCCGTCTCTGACATCTCTTCATGACTACTCGCTGTAACTTTCCACAAGTCGGATGTTTGACTTCCAAACTTCCTTCGTTTATTACTATTGCTACTTGTTACCATACTATTCATTACTTCTCTACCCTATGACTACTACTGTCTACTACTACCTTTACTATTACTGGGTATCTGCCGCACACTATTACCATTACTAACTTGCACATATGGCATATACTCAGAGCTGGCTTTAGCATCGCTAACAGGGGCTCCAGTACCTGGTACAGGGATCATGAATGAATTACCATTATATAACACATCACTATCATTAGTTGATAATACTGGTTGGTGGTTTCAAACATTTTAGTTTTCCCTAGTATGAACAACTGGTTGGTTGGTTGGTTGAGTAATGTTTTTCATAGGAGTTGAAAGCACCAACCAGATTAGTTGATGATTATCATTTTCTGATAACCACTTATAGTTATCAATGATGCTTGTCAGCTGATCGTCATTTGCTATCAATGCACATTATTGGTTACTGTTAAATCCGCGTCTGCGCTGCTCCAAGGAATACCATGAGCCACTTTGCCGTGGGTTTAGGCGCTTACGCCATTGATAAGAAGCCGGTCTGGGTCTCAGTGGAAGTGGGGAAAGTCTAGGATTTTGGGAGTCCAACTGGGGACCATCGGATTGAGTCAATTTCTGGATGGCTTTCCCGTTGGTGTTTCTCAAAACAGGGACCCCCCAAATCATCCACTATCATTCATGTTTAATCAAGAACCATTTATTTGTGGGTCCCGTTTTAGGAAACCACCATAGTATGTCGATCAGGATGGCTGATGAATCGTGGTGGAGAATTGTTGTTCTTCTTGGCTGGTCTATGCTTGATACTGATCAGTTGCTACATGTCTTTTCCACAGGACCACGCTCAATTTTATGGGGCTTCTGACCCGCTCACAGCTAGAGGTGATTTTCACACACAAGATGCTTATTTCCTCCTGTTTTCAAACATAATGAATATCCATGTGCCTCGAATCTATGGTGGAACATGATGTGCAAATGCTAATGGCTCATGTTCCAAACATTGGGGTACTCGCAAACACTGGTCTGAAGTCTGAAGCACAATGTTTCTGTTGGTGGATTCGTGTGGCACAAATCATTCTTGGGAAACACCCATATGGTCGTTTCTCAAATTGGAAGATCCCTCAAATCACCCACGCTGATCATTTGAAAGGGACTATGACTGGGGATGATTTGGAGGCCCCCTTCTTTGAGATGCACCCATATGGTGGTTTCTCAAATAGGGGTACTTCAAATCATCCTTTTATCACCGTTTATAGTGATAAACCAACCATTTCTGGAGGTCCTCTACTCTGAGAAGCACCCACCGCACGACCTGTCTTGCGAACGTCACTGGTAGCCAGGCCTATACAGCTTTCTTGCTCTCGGAGTATACGGACCTTCGGAATGCCCCGGAACTCAGTAGAGGGAAATGCTTCCTCCGTTGCGGGAAATGCGGACCCCCAACGAATAGGTTCTGTCCCTTGGAATTGAAAGGTACGCAAGAGGTATATCACGAGGTTGATGGGTGCATCACAACGGCCAACCAAACCAGTGAATGGCCGATCAAGACATCAAGGCTTCATGGTGCCGTCAGTGAGAAACCACTTGGGTTTGCCCGAAAATGGTGTATGCCTGTAGTTGCTTGGTTTTCTATGGTTCTCCCATTGATGGTTGAAAACTTGGTTGGCTACCACCATGGCGAACTGGAAAACCCGAAAAGGGCGAAAGGGTTCGACCAATCTGGGGCTATCGGATGACCAAGAAATTTTGCAGGGTGGAACTAGGCGGAACTAGCAACAATCAGGGGAGAAGCGCCAATCCAAGTATCAACAGTGGCAATAAATGTGTGACGAAACCATTCAACCAACCATCCAAGCATCCAAAGAATGCGTAGTTGTGAACATCCTGGAGCTCAATACAGAACTTTGACCCAGACGCAGTTGGTCTACGGGCTGATTATTGTGTAGTTGCGTGCCTTGATAATTCTTAGCAGCCAATGTTGCCCTAGTGGATGATTTGTCAATGGTGGTCAGTGGTCAGTAGGAACAAAACATGATCAACGCTGTAGTCATGAAAACTGAAGGATTTGTAGCGGATAGCACTGCACATTGCACCAAGTTGCAACCGTTTGTGTAAGCCACCGCAACTTGGATACAGTTCATGTTCATATTCTGCTCCCAGGGTTATAGTCTCGGGCAAATTAACCAATTGACCTGGAAGTGGAAAATCCACCATTTTTAGCTGGTTTCCTATATACCCTATAAAAACTGGTGATCTCCAACTTCCAGATTCTCAGAGCTCGCGGAACTTGGGGCAGTCAGGTGGTGACCGTTGTGATCAATGCTCCTGATGACACGATTCATCATCAGGTGCAGTTGGTGTGGCTGGAGGTGAGCAGCCTACCTTCAGTGCCCCCCTCAGTGCCCGCCCAGCAAATCACCGAGCCTCAATGAAGGCATACTTGGATGTACAGCTGGGCTTACGACCATGGGCCCTCAAAGGTGGCTTATAGCCCTTAGAAACAATGGTTAGTCAACACTTACAAGCCGTGGGGGTGCACATCCAAGTAGGGGGGAGAGTCAGGGCGAGGGGCTGGAGAATGTTTCCATTGGTCGATGTTGAACTAAGTTGGTGTATAGCAAATGATCGCCTGTCGATGAGTTGCAGTGGTTGACGGCATTCCCAGGATCCCAGCAAACCTATATGATATGCACATGACATGAGCAGCAATCATGACATTATACGTCATAAACATACCAATTGTGTACATCTGATGCATGTGGGTATATGTAGGCATCATATTGTACATGATATCTTTTGAATATCTATAAAGACCATCGCAGAAACCATACACGCAGACCAAACAAAACAGCTGAGTTCGCTCTCACAGTGAGTCACCGTGGTTGCGTTGTCGATGGGTAACCTCAAGTTATTCACCAGAAACCCTGTATGTAGGGTCCACTTTTGTGGCCTCGCATACTGGCCTTGCTGGCTCTTATAGTGTGGCTTGTCATGTGCAAGATGAATGACGCGTTCCAAAAACCGTCCAAAATCCACCTCCATGAGACCTGTAATGATTTCATCAAAACTCGTCAGAGATTCTGGCTACCCTCTGGTAATCTAAGATTGCAATGGAAAATCCACCAATTATCAATGGTTTCCCGTGGTTTGGAAAAAAAATTTCCATTGCCAGGTTAGATTGCCGTTACGTAATGATGGTGGACAGAAACCAACATAAGATCTTCATACTCACGACGCTTGGACGGTCAATCATGAATTAAGATTAACGGTTGGAATGGCAGGCGCAACTGTTGGCTTTGACTTGTGTTGCCCTCGCGTTTGAGCTGACTTGCGGGGCAGGTGTGTCAAGTGAGCACTGACGGTGCATTGACTTGTTACAAGCCCCATGGCTTGAAAGGCGTCAAAGCACAATCACCACTGTTTCTTCTTGGTGGCATGGTTTTATCAGATGTTCTTCATATGGCTGTTTCTCGAGCCATAGGGAGACCCAAACATGCTTGATGTATTAGCAGTTACTAGCACAAATGATTGGATGATTTAGGGCCCCCTTATTCTGAGAACGTCCACATATGTGAGGATACGCTGTTGAATGAAGTCAGTCAATTTTCACAAACAATTGGATTCTAATCAAGGAAACCGGCCAAGTGTTCGCGTTTGACTTGTTGTGCATCTTCAATTTCAAACCTGGCCAGTTTTTTGTGGATTTGGAAAAATCAAGGATTCAGGGTATCCGCTATACAAGCCAGTGATAATCTACCCTACTTACTTTCTGATGCGGTGTAGGTACCAGAAACTATGATATTATATTTCGGATGGTGTAGGCTCACCGAGATTTATGAAGGCATACGTTCGTGCATCAAGAGTTCATGAAATTCCACCAGGACAAAGCTGGTGCTATGTAAATATACTATTAATACAAGTAGATTCAATTGAGCTGTGAAAAAAGGAAAAAAGTAAATTCATGAATTTGACTGCTTAACCATGAAAGTAAAAGACTTGCTCCACATGTTTTAACTACGATTCAAAAACTAAAGTGCGCAAACGTTTTGACTACAGCTGACCCATGCAATTGCACGAGTTGCAGGCTTCCCATGGAATGTGTTTCATGATGGTCGGGATGCTCTAACCAACAACGATGGAATCTTTCAATAGGCGAACCAAGCATCAGCAAGTCGGGATTCCAACCTAGCAGCTATTCAAATCGTTCACGCTGGTTATATCCTATCGGTGTATGCAATATCGCATACCTTTTGTTGTTGGCCGGTGTCCGCATCCTTGAAATACCCAGGTGAAATCATACTCTACTGTCGACTTAAAACAAGTGCTTTTTTGTTTGGCTATGCTGTTCTGTTAGGTTTTCTTAAAAGTATACCAGTACACATTGTAGCCCATCACTGGCTGGCCAGCTGAAATTCAGCGAGGTGATCCTTGGGATGGTGTTTCCTATGGTGCTGTCCCTGATATGGTTTATGACCGGATTTATTTGCGGTTTTACAGCTCCTATCACTCCCATATATTGTGTTTATATCATTTGCTCAGTGGTTTTATCCCATTTCACCCCATGCTTGTTCGTTATTGTTTTCGATGCTTGCCCTTGCTCACTGATTGTCATGAGCATTAAACAATGACGGGATATGGGATTGAAGGGGGTGTTTGCCTCCTTCAATGGGCAGTACTTCTCTAGTAGGTACGTCTCAAAAACTCCTTGTAAGAATCGGGACATGGCGTTGGTGGTACAACGTGTTTTGGTTGAGCATGTGCAGTGGCCTTGATTTGTGTTGTCTATCAACCAATGAACGCATGCCTATGTGCTTTATAAATATGTGTTTGTAAACATATACATGCATTTATATTATGCATATGCATACTACGCTGATTCAGCACTACCATCCAGGCACCGAAGAATGCCAGCAATTCGGTAACTTTTTTGGTATTGCTATACACACGCCTCTTGCGATTTATGATGATTTACCAGGTCAACCCAATCCATCAAAACTACCAGGGTGAGCTATACTTGTACCGTCAATCTTGTGCCATGTAGCCATGAGACCATCCTGGTTGATTAGTTGTTCACATGTGGACATGGGCTTATACGATTGTTGCCCATGTAGGGTATATTGAAGTTATTGCAATCGCGAATACCTTTTAAGAAACCACCTTAACTACTTGGATAGAATATGTTGTGTGTTGTTGTTTGCTGCAGTTCCCTATCATTGCCTAGTACTAACCAGTGATTCACCAACAGCGAACCATCAACAAATCATCAAACACCTTTACGCATTATAAACAACTTTTGTTGATGAATGCATCTTCGACAATGCACCATTACCATTCTCCACCATTCTAGTCGGGTATATGATCATCTTAGATATGAACCCCCCCGTGTTGGATGGGATTCATCACTAGCTATTCAAGGCAAATTGGGGGTGATTTATTCATACGGGTATGGGTCAAAATTATTGACCCCTGAACATAGCCATCTATAATGGAAATCTATGCAATAAACCAATGGTTTTTGGGGGATCACTATTTTGGCACATATCTATATGATCCCCAATTTACCGGCCACCACCAACCGCTGTTGTTGCTTGCTATCCCCTTTTTTCATAGTCCACCATTCATCATGGTTTTCTCACTATTATAGTAATAATTCATACTGGATCTACCGATCTACCATGAATATGTGAATTAGAGTGGATTATAATAGTGAAAAAATCCATGGATTATAATCTTGATTACCATCTAACTATTACAATGGTGAATGACTATCAATATAATGGTGAATGATCCTAAGAATGAATATGTGATTCTTTCACCATTCTGATCATTCACGAAATGATAACATGGTAGATCTGGATTCACCATTATATTGATAATCATTCACCACTTCTGTTTATCATTGTTCATCACCTATTCGTAATAAGTATATCATTCATGATCCACCACCCACCACGGTTCATCGCTGGTGCCCACTGGTGCCCATGGCTAAGGCCTTGGAACTGTTCTTGGAGTCGATGTTGGAGACCATCAGTTCCCTATGTGGACGCCCACACCATGCCGTCGCCCGTCGCACGTGGCGCCAGATGAAAATGGGAACCCATCAGTGGTCGTTGATGATAGTGATGGATGGTTAGCAGTGATGGTTAGAGTGATGGGTAGTCTGATGAATCATGAATGATGGTCAGTCATGGTTCAGAATGGTCTGTAGTGATTGATTGATGGTCTGTAGTGAAGAGTAAAGACTGATTGATGGGTGAGTCATGCTTACAGTGATGATCTGTAAGGATTGATTGTTATCACAGATTACACTGCAGTGAGTTTCATGAGCTGTTCAGACATATTTTAGTGTTCAGAATTCTCTTTGAGGCGACGATTGCCACTGCATTGTGTTGTTTGATGTCGGGTGATGAGTAGTTTCCAGATGGTGGTTTCTCAAAATAGGGGACCCCCAAATCATCCATGATTAACCATTTATAGTAATAAACCAGCCATTTTTGTTGCTATTCCTTTGGGTACTACGGTGATGATGTCAGTGGTGACAACCATGGTCACATCCCCTTGGCGATGGCCATGGTGAGCAGCTCAGGCATGCCGTATGGATATACACCGGGGCTTTCGTCTACAGTACGACCTCAAAAGCAGTGGTGTGAAAGAATGCCAAACATGATTCACCAATCAGATGGGGAAAAAAATATGGGAAAATGGTGGCCATCTCTTGCGACGTGCAGGGTTGGCTTCACCAATGGCCGGTGATTCCTGACTCCAACTGGGTGGAGTGAGGCTGCGTGGAGCTAGATGGCCTCAGATTCCTCCTACGGTCCCTTGGGCTGCGAAGCCGTAGCTGGGACGGGCGCCGTAGAAAATGGGTCACCCGAAGGGTGCGGGTCCATCTTTCCGGTGCCTTACAGGTGGACGGGCAGTCAACAGGGTGCAGTTGATGATGGCAAACCACCGGTTTCGAGGAATAATGGTGGTTGGGCAAACAGTTTAGTTTCCCTATATGGTTTCCCCCTGGTTGATCATCTTTCAATTTATGAACAGCCAGGGTTTGTTCAGATGTTTCAACAGGGGGATGGCCATCCTGCCTGAAAGGTAAGATGCAGTTGGGGACAACGAGTTCTTTCCACCGAAGACGACAAATTCCTCATAGCGACCATCAGCTAGGCACTCCAAGTCTGGAAGTCAATCATGAATGCCATCCTTTTAAAAAGAAATTTTGGTTTCTCAGAATATTTTACCATTACAAAGACACCCCAAATCATCCCATAATAATCCTTTGTAGTAATAAACCAATCATTTTTTTGAAGACCCCTATTTTGAGAAATCACCAAATATGTGCTCGGCATGTAGTGTCCATCATGAATCATTCATTGATGACCATGATTATCGACTATCGTGATTGTCCGCCTTCAATAGCCATGACTACAAACGATCATTGTAACCACCACTACTGTCCTTTTATGAGTCTCTATGACTGCCCATTGAGACCTGTTTATATTTTAGATATAAGTACAATTAATAATTAATCATCATTATTCCCATCTTTGGTAACCTTCTGCATGATCAGTTCATGTCCCACTTTGAGCATTTTCCCCGGTCAGGGTGTCATTTGCTTCAAATCTGGGACCTATGTTCTCGTGATTTCTGAACCGATTCACCATCCCCTGTGCTTCAAGACGAAGCTGTTTTTGGCTGACCTGTTGGTTCATTGCTGGTGAATGATGATTACTCGTTGGTCAATCATGGTACATAAATTTTGAGTCAAGTATTGGTCAATTGTCATTATTCTTCCGCGAATGATGAATTGATGGATAGTGTACCCTGCATTTGGGGCTGAAGTCCAGCGATGCCTGAACGTGCAGTACGATCATTTGAATTACAGACAATCAACTTAGAAAGGGCATATACTTTGCACGTGCCCTGAAACATATCCATTCTACATATGTACATAAACAGGTATAATCTTTGTCTCTCTCTCTCTCTATAGAGACAATAAACATGAATGGATGCAAAGATATGTATATATGTATATATAGATGTATATATACATACATATACAGATTGATTATATCATATATAATTATTTGAAATATAGAGTAGATATATGATATATGTAGACAATTTATGTAACATCAGGCAGAAAACAGTCGAGAAGTGACCCAGCGGTATCCACGATTTCGATGAAGTCATGATTTGTCTTACTGTAGAGATGCAACTGTACAATGTGGTGGTTGAACAGATGCGAGATGAAACAACAGAAGTTTTGCAGCTAGCAACATCCAAAGCCTACTGCGACAGTGGCATGGGTTACAGCACCTACGCATATATCATCTACATGCATGCAATCATACATCCGCACTTGTATTCATCCACGCATGCCTGCCACATAATTACTAAGCTAATTAGCCATCATTTGCTGCTGCTATCTACATCTTTTTACTATTATTGATATTTTTGCCACTCCTGCTACTATTTGGTACAGTAAACCGGTATTATTCCGCGCATTTCATAGCATTATTGACACTTAGTAAGCTAAGTTGCCATCGGTGAAGTGGTCACCAGGAAAAGCTCCCCGAGCCCAAGATCCTCAAGAGGATTTCGTCACAGGTGGGCACCATGGTTACGCCATGGTTACGCCATGGTTATGCCATGGTTATGCCGTGGTTGTGCCGTGGTTGTGCCGTGGTTATGCCACGATTATGCCATGGTTATGTTCGACTTGGTGATGAACCATGGGGTAGCCATGGTTATGTTTCAATCATAGGGGTCTAGAGGGGTACACCATCAATGGATAACCCCAAGTAATTATCAGTTTACAAGCCGACGGTGAGGTTTATGGCGAATCATCTATGATCATGTTTTTCGCAGTCATGGTTAGTTTGTACTTTGATGGTCATGTTCAACTAGTAGATATTGGCCATTGACCAAAAGCCCATGATAAGCAAACTGACAATCATGGTTCATAACCTAACACAAGCGCTGGATTGACAATAATAGTGGTTAATATAGAATAGTAGAGGGTGTCAACCGTCAGCCGGCTAATGGATATAATGGTGAATAAACAAACAACAATGGTAACTTAACAAAATATTACTTCTTATCTTAACAAGAATGGTTACTTAACAATAATGACTGGCAAATGTCTATTATCAAAATGTGCTGGGAATTGGAGGCGCTGCGTATGAATCAAAGATGTGACATCATCAGAATCACGTGAAGTAGTGGGTCGAATGTGGGTCAAACTCTTCCCTGAATAGTCACTACACTACCACCAACCTGACAGTACGCGTAATGGGGATTTCCTGATCAGTCTCGCTGCTAGCTTTGTGATTGGGAAATCTTTCAAGATGTTTGTATCTTGGCCTGTTCTGAAAAATAGGAGACCTCAACACGTATGGGTCTCAGAGCGTAAATGCAAGTACCAAGTTGTTGGCCCTTGACCCTTTCAAGAATTTGAATCGACCAAGACTTGTTGACAGTGACTGTGCTATGACTTGTGTGCACGTGTTCAAAGTGACTAGTAGTGGACTGACTACTATGAACTCTCAAGGAACTCTATATATGATTGGCAAGAAACAGCAAACCTCAGAATTATGACCGAACCAGGTTTTAGACATCACTTTGATACTTAAAAGTACCATTGAAAATGTGCAGCAGTTCAGACTCATGTAGAATGATAAGATGATGATGATGATGATGATGATGATGATGATGATGATGATGATGTTGATGATGATGATAATGATGATGATGTTGTTGATGATGATGATGTTGATGATGACGACGACGACGATGATGATGATGATGATGATGATGATGATGATCATGTTGTTGCTGTTGATGATGATGATGATGATGATTATGATGATGATGATGATGCTGCTGATGATGATGATGATGATGATGATGATGATGATATGGTGGCAAAACTGGTTGGTTAGTAAGTGCCATCATGGCGAACTGGACAAAGGCATATGGTGGTTTCTCAAATCATAGGGGCACCCCCAGTTATCATCGACTATCAACCATTCATAGTAATAAACCAAAACTTTTTTTGGGGTCCCTCATTTTAAGACCCCCTCATCTTTCAGTGAGAACCGAGACTCAGAAGCACCGATTGAATCACAGCTGCGTTGCATTCGATGAGCGGGGCAACGAATGCCCCCACCCAGCGAGGCAACAACAAATCATGAGCCTCAACAAGTACACGCTGGTGATCAAACAGATGGTGGGTTTTCCTTGGGTTTCCTTTGGTTTTCCATCAATATGTTGATGGTTTCCAGGGGTTTCCTCTTCGCCCAACTTGTATTTGCTTTGAATGTGTTGTGGATGATCCATACGTACCAACCATGGGCACATATGAACCTATGATATTGTCGTGACTGTTGATGTTTTTCAGTGAATTGGTATACGGTAGTGTTTTCTTACGTATTTATACAGATACAGATGAGCATGGTACTGAAGTCTCGCTCGGGTACCCTGAGACTGGGGCATTCCT
>VSDK01006318.1:391031-401877 GCA_009767595.1 Symbiodinium kawagutii | reverse complement strand
ATTGATATCAGTTGATATAGTGTGATAACGGTGATATATTCTACATGTTGAACATGATTGCTCGTGGTCGCCGGTTAGCAGCAGCCTGCACCCTTAGCGATCGGCTAGGACACCTACGGTGCGCAAGATTGGCATTACCAAGATTACCAGATGGACAGGCCAGGGGCTGGCGTTTCCACTGAATGTTGACGCTGGATTAATAAACCATATGGTGGTTTCTCAAAACAGGGAGCCCCAAAAATGGTTGGTTCATTACTACAAGTGACTATTAACGGATGATTTGGGGGTACCCCTATTTTGAGAAACACCCATATATAGATTTATAGTGGTATAGAGTGGTTGATAGAGATTGTGACCGTTGGTTTATAAGGGGTTAGTGACCAACAATAATGGTTGATAAAAATTGGGCTCATGAATTACCTCCCTATTAATCAACTGGGGGTTTATTAATTCAGGGTGGGCATTATACTAGATAAGAGTATATGCTTCTTACCAAACGCACAGAGTGATCCTGGATAGAATAGCAGATTGGACCAGCCCCAATAGGTAAATGGTTTAAATACTCCAGTTTGGTTATTCTTGATAAGACTGATATTCATAGATCAAACTACTGATTCATATGATATTGATATATCAGTATTCGTAGTTTTATTCATATGATACTACTGATATTCATATGATATTCATATATCAAACTACTGATATATTAAATGGTTTAAATGCTCCAGTTTGATATCATATCTCACCCAGCCCATGGACTTTAAACAACGACGCGTGGCCATTCAGAAAGGTCCTCCACATGGCCGCTGTGTTGATGTCCTGCCACTCCAGGAGCTTCGGAATCCCGGTATTGAAAGCTTGACTGCTCTACAAGCATCAACTGGATGTTGCTCAAAATAGGGGTACCCCTAAATCATCCTTTATTAACCATTTATAGCAATAAACCAGCCATTTTTTGGGTCCCCTATTTTAAGAAACCACCAACTTGGCTAATTCCAATGGTCGTTATTTGTCAATTGGCTAATTCAATGGCTATTTAAATCCACCATTCATCCTTTCTGTTGGCAAATTCCAATTCACCCAACTGGTCTTTTTCCCCAACAGAAAGTCACGATAAAATGGACAAATCATATGCCCTTTATGAAGTCATAGACTTTTCGCGGGTCGCTTCGCATGGTTGCCTTGGTGTTCTGGGTGACCTCGCTGGCGAGCAAACTGCCACGAAACTCTGCTGAAACACTGGACCTAGCTGGTGTCGACCGCCTCCGCAGGCCTTCTACACATTCCAGGACGGCACCTTCGCCCTGTACAGCTGGAGAGATGTTTTAGTGGGACATGACTGTGGTGAGAACGGGGGAATAAGCCATCTATAGATGCTCGATTTCCACTTCCAGGGTGGTTTTCCGGAGGGTAATCATCGTTGATAAGAATTGAGAGCAATTGCTTACCATACTATATCACGGTGTATGGTAAATCGCATATGATACGATATCGAAACACACACACAGCCAAATGTATATACACATACCCATAGACAGACAAATGTAATACATATATATATATATATATATATCAGATCACGCATTATCCATTGCGCAGCGGCATCACGCACTGGGTTGATCGATGATCAGCACCCGCTGGTTGACACCGCTGGCTTCAAGTCATCAGCGGAGGAGCGGGAGCGGGTTGAGTGTGCTGCTGCCCTGGTACTGCGCTCAGTGACATGCGCATGCGCTTAGCTGTTGCTGGTAGGATGGCAATTTCTTCATCAGTTTGGGGAAAGATAAGACTGAGGGGTGATCAGTTTCGGAGTTTCGGGGTTGATGTCAGAGTAGCAACCACCCCAAGCATGAGAAACCATTTTCAAACTACGCGATTTGTGGCCGCCCCCGGGATTTTGCCCCGTTGCTTGTGTTCCAAGTGGCATTCACTGAGCCAAGGCTTGCCCTCACGGCCGGCGTGGGATCAGTTTTCTTGTTCTTTCTGTGGACAAATCGTGGGGTGTCCCAGGGGCATGCCAGCAACTTTATGGGTTAGTCATTGGATGGTGCACGGGGGGTTGAATGATGGGTGAGACTTGCTGCATCGTAGGGACTTGTCATAATGTGAGTTTAAGCAGTTGTGACCAAAATTATATATTTCCATTGTAGTCCTACCCAGTTATGACCTTGTACTGCCTACCTCTTCAACAAAAAGTATGAGAAGAGATAGTGTCAGTCTGCTTGGTGGCTTGAAAAAGTTTGAGACATGTGTTCTTTGCATCCCTACCTGGGAGATCAACTGGTATCCACAAAACGGTAGTGCTGATGGCCATCCCTAGTGACCGGGATGTTTTTGGAATGAGTAGTTGGCCTTTGCTAATGTTTGGCAGTGTTCAGCCTGGGTCACGAAAGCTTATTTGATTAGACATTGGGGTATCCCGCAGCCAGAATTCTAAATGGGAAAGGTTTAGAAATTGAAAATGGCACGCAACCACAATCAGAAACCTCACAGGATACTCCCATGGCTTTGCAAAGGATTGTGGGGATAAAAGCGTGTTTGTTCATCGGTGCTTTATTAATTCTAATTTATACATCTATACATGATATATGCATTACACATTGGTTTATTCTGATTCACTCGATCTAGTAACTATATCTCACTTCAGCAATGTAATTATATGGTGATTTAGTTTGCGTTGTCCTTAATTCCTGGGGGCCGGGTTGGATTTTTTCCTGGTTGCATGGCGGCAGACGGTTGTTGCAACAAAACCTTTCAACTGGTTCAGTAGCGAAATTGGAGATTACTGATAGGGTGACTATGGGATCATTAGGGATATTCCATGGGAGTGTACGATCATCATGGGTGGATTGTTGTGGGATTCTTTTGTTTTTTCCAACTGAATTCAATTTGCAGGGGATCAAGATCATGGTTCCAGTTGTACACGAAAGATTTTTGGCTGATTGTACCATGGTGTCCCTACGGCAATGCTCAAATGACAGGAACTTCTCCATGATATTTGTTGTGATGTTCATGGATATTCATCCGCAGTATCTCGGGTAGCATTACAGCAGCTAGCTTGACCCCGACCCAAGATATAGCCTTCGTCACGGCACATGAAGAAAGTCCGGCTAAGCACCCAAGATGAAAGTCGGCAACCTTTGGGAACTGGGAATCGGGACCTTTGATCAACTCCCATCAGTTGGTTTCGCACTTCTCGCAGCTGCTCTGCTTAGTCGTAAGTCCAGAGGTCCAGTTGAGTGACCAGCAACGCCCGACTGACTTTGGCTGGGTAGGGCTACTAGACCAACATCTGCCTGAATTTCTTGAATTTGTTGGGCTGTCCATAAATGGAGTGCAATTTTGACCAAGAAATGTGGAGCCGAAGCGGAGTCCCGCTTCAGCGCGAACTTGGTGTCTCCCCGTGCCAAGTGGCCATCCAAGCCCAAGGTTTGCCCAAGGTAATCATGGTAATCTCACGAGTGGACAATTCAGTAACAGTCAAGAAAAAGGCTGTCCTAAACACTTTGTACAGGGATCAATCTACAAGTCAGTAAGGGACACCAGTAAAAGCAAAGCTAGTACTCTTCAGCAGTTTCCCAGCGTTGTTGACTGGTTTCCCAGAAAGTGACCAGAATTTTGCACCCCAACGTGCAGATGATTTAAGTTTCTTCCCCAGGTGGGTGTGCAAGCCGGAATGTGGTGACCCCCAGCCTCGCAGTAAATGTTGCTGGCTAGCGATCTATGATCATTTAGCTTTGCTGCTTGTTTTGTTGTTGGCATATTGGGGATGTGTATTGAGGCCAACAAACTCAAGTGCTGACGGTGTGCCAAATTTCCTCAGAAGTACTAGCCCCAACAAATCAGTCCCGGACTTGATGCTTCACCGCTATCCATGGCAATACCGGAGTGGTCTATTCGCAAATGGATCACGAAACACCATTGTTGATTGTCATGGGCCATGTTTAGCTATATCATAAACCATCATGATAATTCGATGTTAATTAATTAATCAATATTAAATCAATATAAACCATAGTATATAATTATTCCATCACGAGATCATCATTTCCGGCAGCCACTTTCTTTTCTTGCCACTCCCAAGGAGCGAGCAAGACCGGTTGCGCCCGGGAGACAGAGGCCAGTGGGACGGAAACCCAAAAATGCTTGGCTCGCAAGGTCACGGGAGGGGTTTCTTGCCTTTCTCAAGATGTTTCGGCACCTTGCAGGGCATGATTCATGCAGTGCTGAATCAACCTGTCAGAATGACACAATCCACAGAGACATTGCAAAACAGGATATGGATCCGGACAGGGAGATTCGAGATAGCAACATGCGAAGATTGATCATCTTGTAGCGACTCCGCAATCAATCACTGCGCTTCACAGTACTTAGAATAGAGGTCGGACGCAGTCCTTGACTGGTGATGGTAGGGTGTGAATGATGTTGCTGAATTGGTCCGTGTACTTCATGCCATGCAAACGATGATGGCGGAGGTGCCTAGGTACACTGATCCGTGGCAAGCTTTCAACAATCAAAACTAATGCCAACCTGCAGCGTTTTTGGAAGTCAGAATCGCAGGAATCCATGGGATTGTACAGTTGTTCAAAACATTGAGACATGGCCAGACATCCTCCTGAGTTCTCCCTGACCAACTAGGCTGTTAACTTCACCATGCCGTAGACATCGCGGAATGGATGGATCTCTTGTAGCTACGTGTTGTGTTTCCGATTTCGTTTTAGATATCTAAAAATCGAACCCCAAAAAAATTCAACCCCAAAAAATCTTGTAGCTCCTGGTTTATCTACAAAAATCGAACCCAAAAAAAAGGAAAAGGATGGAAAGTTGGTAGATCTCCCGGGCTGGGCTCGGGCTCTCAGACTGCCGTCCAGGTGGATCTCATGCTCAGAGGAGCGGGGACTGGTGGCGGGTTGCAGCACCGCTGCTCCCTGAGTCTCGCGTTTAAGCTGTATGTTCATTTGATAGTAGGAACATGTAGTAACTCTAGTATCGTGAGGAGTTAGTTTTTTTAACAGTGTTAACATAGTGGCCACGACGTTTGGTAGAAGTTGTCATAGTATCAGAATGTATCATAGATCATAGAAGTTCTCATCGTATCATAGAAGTTGTCATCGTATCACAACGCCCCCTAATGACGTTCGTGTTTAACTGCTTCGTGTTGAAACGCTGAACGATACTATACCGGTTCATTTCCATCCCTGGCTCAATATCATGAGCCGCATTGGACCAGCATGCTTTCCGGGAGGATTGAAACCATCAACAGGCTATTGAATATGGCTGTTGGTTATTGATGACCTATCTTCGTTAGCCAGGTTGGCCATTTGGGGAGAAGGCATTTTGGCTCCACTTGCCCGCAGGTTGCCTGCAGCCTACGGTTGTAGGTACCGACGGAGTCGTGACATGTCCTTTCAACAAGCCATGGATGTTCCCCTATGGGCGCAGATGATGCTATCGAATGAAGCCTTCACTGGTTTTGAGGAATCAAAGACGACACAGATCGATCCAAAGCACGTTCTCTTGAAGGATGTGCCGGAAATGAGCAAGGGTGATCTTGTCCAAGTCACGGTTGTTCAGCCTGCAGGTTGCCCAACCACAGCGGCCATGCGTGATTTTCTCATGTGGGAAGAGGAAAGACCAATCAAACAAGTCACTATCCTTTGGGATTCTGATTTGCCATGCCAGAGTGCCGACATGACATGGATTTTGGATTGCACATTCTCTTCTACTCCCACGTCACCATGGGTGGTTCGTGTAACTGATGATTCTACGCAGGTTGTGGTCAACAAAGGATTTGGGGATTGTTTGCATGTCCTCGAGTGCTTCTCAGGAGGATATGGAGGGTGGCATTTCGCCCTGCAACATTTGAACAAATGCTTTGGTCTCCCATGCAAAGTCGTTGCAATCGAATCCGATATCGCAGCATGTTGTTCATTCGCAATTCATCACCAGTTGCCAATCCACAATGGTTTCACATGCTTGAAGGATTCTTTTTTCGAGGAGTTGGATACCAGCTGTGTTCTGCACGCAGACGCCACTGGTCGCAGCCGGCTTGCTGCAGCAGGTAGCTGGCATGTCAATTGCATGTGCATCTCAGCGCCTTGTCCCCCTTGGAGCGGGGCTGGGGAGGCATCCGGTTTGCACTGCAGTGAAGGCATGCTATTCCCAGAATCGTTGATGCAAGCCAAATGGTTGCAGCCTGAGCTGATCGTCATAGAACAAGTTGCTGCATTCCAACATCATGCTCACAAACAGCGGATCTTTCAAACCATGCGTTCCATTGGATACATACATGTGTGGTCAAGGGTTGTTGATTTGGCATGTTGCACTCCCGTGAAAAGACCTAGGTGGCTTGCAGTCTTTCGTAGACATGATGTCGCACAGGTTGATTTCGATCCATATGTGGGACTGGCTGACCCGAATCAAACCCCAAGAAAGTTCGATGCAGTGCTGCCAACAGATCAATGCGATGCAGACCTCTTTTTGAGCGAACAAGTCAAGGCCCTGCTTTCGGAACCTGCATTTGCCCCAAAACCGAAAAGACCCAGGAACCCCGCTGAAATCCTCAAGGGAAGAACATACACGGAACATGATCAGCTCCCAGTGTTCATGGCGTCATATGCTTCACAACACACTTTCTCTGAGGATCGTTTGAAACAATTTGGGTGTTTTGCTCATGTCCTCAAACAAGATGACCGCCTCCGATTTTGGTCTCCCCTTGAAGTGTGCCTTTTGCATTTCGCCATCAAAGCAGTGTTCATTCCAAAGAGCATGCCAATTGCTTTCCGGTACTTGGGAAATCAGATCGCCACTCCACATGCCATGACAGCTCTGTGCCACGGTCTCAAAGCGGTGGGCATCATCAAGGTTGACATGCATGCAGTCTTGGAGACACTTCAGGCTCACCGTCTTAAGGTGTCGAACATTACGATCAGAAATGGACCGTTGGGTGATCTCATTGTTCATGATGATGTCAATTTTGTCTTTCCAGCTGAGCACCATGAACATATCGAACAGTTGTTGCGATCTTGTGCAAAAGGACATTTGCCTGACAACATGTGGTGGGACATCTTTGGTTTCCATGAATTGGTTGACCCCATTCCCAGTTCCATTCCGGCCAATCAACTGGAACTGTGGGAACCGTTGTCACCAGCTGAATCAACTGCTCAGCTTTCAGAGGAGGAACCCATTCCCAACACGTTGATCTACAGACCGACTGTGAGACTCACGTTGGATTTCCCTTTGGAACAGCAATTGTTTTGGGTTGCATGTGACGTTGCACCAAGCTCTCTGCCGTCACTCTGGATGGGCATGTTGGTGGTGTCAGAGATGAACCAGGAGTTTCTCATGCGATACAAACCCAATCATGTTGAATTTCTTTCGGATGATCATTTGATTGCCTTTTTGGATGCCAATCAAGTCACCATCTATCAGGTTGGTGAAGATTGCAAGACAGTCGCGCAATTGCAAACACTGGTGGACTGCACTTGGTTGTATGACCCCTTTGGACCTTTGCAAGCACAAGATCCATTTGATCGGCACACATTGGTCACCACGTTCCAGATGTTGCATTCCTCAAAAGAACTGTCTTTGCCATTCTTGCTTGCAGCATTCCAATCAGCACAAGTCATTTACCGATACGATCCTCTGCATGACATTTGGTTTGTTGAGATCATTGGAGAAGACACCCCGAAGATCACTTTGGCTTCCTTCTTTGCCCAGGCCATTCATGAGTCCTCGTTGAAGATGTTAGGTCGCACGGTCCATGTCATTCATGACTTGCACACACGTGTTGAATTCTGGGCGGCCTATCAGACCACTCCAGTTCCTCCGAAATTGTTGAGCAAATGTGTTGCTGTTGCAACCATGAGGGCTATCCTGGATCAGACAAAAGTTCCCCAAGGCAGACACATGCGTATCAAGTGGGCAGGAAGATTCGTTTGGGAAGGTTTCATCGATCCTCTCCTGCAAATTGAAACACTGACCACCTTGCTCATGAGGGGACTCTCTCCATGCACCAGGTTTGCAGAAATGAGATGTGTGGTTCAAGGCAAGCAATATGCAGTTGGCACCATCGCTGACATTCGATGCAGCACACCAATGATGACCATGCATCTCATTGAAGAGATGTGGGGAGGTGGTGGCCCTACCAGCACCAAAGGGCAACTCAAACAACAAACACGTAATGGACTTGCTGGTGTTTTGTTGGAGCAAGGGGTTGACTTGGATTGGATCAAAGAACATGTTGAACTGCTGATTGACAAGGCCGGAGTCCCAAGATTGATCCCCATCCTCTCACAGCCTCCCTCGGTTCGCAAAGATTCACAAGTCAAACAGATTTTTGCTGATTTCAACATGCCATTGCCAGCTCATCCGACACGGGGCTCCAATGCTCCGCAGATCATGCGAACCAAGCAGAAAAGGCGTGGAGTGGTGGTGCCAAACCCTAAAAACTACACGATCGACTGCAACGTTCTCACGTGTGAAGATGGTTCACATGCGACACAGCTCTCTGAGTTTGGGCCGAATGTATCAGGCGTTTATTTGACAGATGGAACCGAAGCATTGCATTGGTCGAGAACCAACCAGCTGGTGAGCACTGATGAATTGGCCATGCTTCTGATCGGAAGGATGCCATGTGAAACCAGTCTCCAACATGAGGAGGTGGTCATCCCATGTTGGGACCAGCAACAACATCCGGTTCTCATGCAAGCTACCATGATTCAGTTTGGCTCCAAAAAAGTGACCGTCCAGAAGCTCGACAAGAAGGAATTTGATCATGCTTCTTCCAAGGTTGTTGCATTCACATGGTGGCGTCAGGACTGGCCTGATGATCAATGGCAAGCCATTCTTAGCAACACAAACCAATTCCTGAAGGATTCCTTCACTCAGAAGGGCATGAAAGATTGCATTGTCAGCAGTTGGGGCAGGTCACTCAGGAATGGACGTACCCCATCAACGGTTCATAAAGCTACCAGTGTGCAGGTTCATGCCGCCATCCCTGAGAAACTCTTTATGCAAGTGCTTCAGAAAAGCGGCTTCAACAAGATTTGGGCCTCACCGAAGAATGAACAAGGCCGCATTTCAGAAGACTTCAGAATGATCTGGATTGATGGCTCTTCAGATCTGCAACAACTATCGGTCCAACTTGCACCCCTCTCTGGAATCGCGGGCATTGCGAGGGGAAAATCGACTTTGGGGGTTAGAGTGCAGGTGTCACATTTCGAAGGAGCATGGAAAGTTCTCAAGCCAGGGGAACCAGTTCCTTCCAAGATCATGTCCAAACATGTGTACAAAATTGAACCGCTGCCATATGCGTGCAATCCCAAAGCCTTGGGTGAATGGGGGGATCACATTGGATGGAATATACGCCCCTTGAGAGCGGCAGGACCACGTGCTTGGATCGTTGGCACCGAGGTCCCGGCACCGGACAAGCAATTGTCCTTCAATGGACAGCTGGTGTTGCCCACTTTGTTACCTCCGAAACAAAGCATCAGTGTCAGCCCCATTCTTGCTGGACCAAGGGCTACACCCATGAAGAAATCAGATGCCAACCACACACCGCTTCAGAGTGATGACTGGGCGAACTACATCAGAACCAACGGAAGCTCAGGCATTTCGGCCTCAGGAACTGCAGCCCCAGTTTGATCGTTAACTGGTCCCACGGAACAGCGTTTCTTGGAACAGGATGCGAAAATCCAACAATTGGCAAACCAGTTGCAGACAGTTTCCACTCGTCAAGACGAACAGATCGCAGGTTTGCAGCAGGTCAAGGCAGATGTTGATGCATCCGAGCAGAGGTTAACCAACCACCTCAATCAATCCATGGCTGCCATGAAGAATGAACTTTCCAACTCCTTCTCACAAGCATTGCAGCAGCAGACCACATCCTTCGAACAGAGCATGCTCCAGTTGTCCAAATCCTTGAGCAAGGTCACCAAAAGAAAAGAGGCGGAAAGGGATGAGGATGACATGTCCTCTTCGTGACTAGCCAGATGCCATGCAAGCTCAATTCGTTTGTTATCGTATTTGTGGATGTTTATCCTTTTCTTGATGCCAATCTTCATTCCAGTTGCCAGTGCGGTTCCAGATTTTCATCTTTCCATTTTTGAGGTTGTTGATTCAGCTGTTAGTCATTTCACGTGTTTTTCCAAACTGCGTCAGCACGCAGATGCCTTAGGTCAACACAAGCAGCCAAGTGAATTGCAACGGAGTCAATTCCAGGACACCTGTGTTTTGAGGCCACGTTGTCACAATCAATCGCTGTGGCAGCATTTTGTTAATATAGAACCCACAAGGTATGGGGAGGCTGAGAACCCGGGTCCACCTGGATCCTCGTGCATCCTCAATTTTGCCATTGTGAACCCGACCAGTCTAGTGACGAAACTCAATCTTTGTAAAGACTTTCTTCGACACTTCAATGTTCAGGTGTTGTGAGCTGAAACCAGTGCTACGAAAGAAGTACAACGATCCTTTCAGAAAGGACTGCGACCCAAATTCGCAGTGACATGGTCTCCTCCAGTTGATTGCCAAAGAATCTGCACCACGGGGGCAGAGAGTACCAGAGGCAAAGCAGGTGGCACAGCTGTTTGTGCCTCAACATACATGCGCAGATGCAGAAATCCAGTGCCGACAGATTGGTCCACCAGTACCAGGTTTTGTCACTCGGTTTGTCAAATTGGGGATAGCCACATACAAGTTATCTCGATCTACGGTTTTCAACATGGTCTCCAGAATGCTTTCGAGATGAACAATGCCCTTCTCACCATGATCTTTAATCAGGTGAGGCAAATTCCACTTCCTTTTGTGATTGCAGGAGATTACAACCTTGAGCCCACTTCTCTTCCGA
>VSDK01006318.1:358129-390950 GCA_009767595.1 Symbiodinium kawagutii | reverse complement strand
TCCGATATGGGATCAGTTTCATCGAATTGGTGCGCAGGATCTGGCTTCGATTTTCCTTGCCAGATACGGAACTACCATGCCCAATACCTGTCAAGGGGCAACGAGACCTGACACTGCCATCATTTCATCGGCTTTGATTCCTTTGGTTGGTCAAATCCAGGTTGTTCCTGATCATTGGTATGCAACGCATTCACCAGTGGTCTTTGACATTCAACTGCAGAAACCCCAGCTGTTCACTAAGAAGTTTTCCATGCCGGCTTCATGGATTGATTTTGGAATTGAGAAGAAACACCTTGATGATGTCATCAGTTCCTTTCACAACGATCCTCTGCCTGATTCTTTACAGACATGGGCATCCAATGTGGAAACCATTGTTGACAAGGCCATACGTAGGCAACACGAGGAGGATGCGGCTTTCCCTCCCTTTCTGCCACGTTCACACCGTGGAAGGTGTGTGCCCCAACTTCCCAAGGACAAACCCATTTTCAGTGGAACCAAAGAAGCCAGGGTAGGGGATTTCCAACCAGAGTTTGAAGTGGTGACCATCTCTTCTAGACGAAAAGTGAAACAGGTTCGAAGGGTACAATCTTTGCTGAGGCGACTTCGACATGCCCATGATCACCATGTCACTGCAACGTGCAAGTGGCAGAGCATGCATCAAGAATGGATGACCATTTTGAACTGTCGTTGCTTCAAGATTCCTTTTGCCACTTGGATTTCTGATACCCCAGAACTTGGTGCACCGCCATATCACCTGCCGTCCATTTCCTGGTTGAATGAAGTTTTCCAGATGCCCTCACACCGAGTACGTAGTGACATTGCACAGGACTATCATCGGTTCAATGCCATGCGATCCTTTGAGAAATTCTGTGATGCCAAGTACAACAGCTCAGCCAAAGCATTTGCTAGCATACGAACCAACACACAACCTCCGATTCAGGCTTTGAAACTCCCTGTTGAATTGCAAGTTGAAATGCATTGGGTACCTGCATCCGTCCAGGTTGTATGCGTTGGACCAGTGGATAGACTTTATAGTCACTCTCCTGTGTGGTTCGAAGATCACTGTGGTTGGATTGTTGCCATGCACCCTACTCATGTGACTATTCAATTTCATTCTTTACCGTCCAACCAGCCTGGTGAAGGTCACATTCGGCAAAGCCATCATGTCATTGACCCGCGTGAAATCGCTCACCATTTAAATGACTATTGGATTCCCATGTGGCAGTCCCCCCCAAAAGTTGCTCACGATCAAGACTGGCCGGAAATGGAACAGTTGCTCAGTGCACTTCCCACAGATATCCCACCTTTGGAGGTTTCGTTGGAACTCTCTGAATGGCAAACTGCCATTGACTCATTGAAAAGTGGGTCAGCCAGAGGACTTGATGCTATCTCAGCAGCGGAACTTCAGAGCTTGCCTTCTCACTGTGTATCCCAACTTGCACAGGTGGTTAGTTCTTTGAGGTCCTTCCCTACATACATGATGCGCTCCAAGGTCTGCCCGTTGAGCAAAGCAGAAGAGGATCTTCCCAAACCCTCTCAGAGCAGGCCGATCTGTATCTTATCCATGATATACAGGCTATATGCACGTGTTGTTTCCAAGCAGATTTTGCAACAATGGGGACAATGGTTCCCGCAGTCAGTTTGTGGAATGTTACCACAACGAGGTGCTTATCTTGCAGCATACACATCCCAAGCAATTATCGAGATTGCCCACCACCTTGGTCAAAAATGCGGTGGAGTGACACTAGACTTAGTCAAGTGTTTCAACAAAATTGATCATCAGGCGGGTTTCAGAATTTTGAAGCGTTTGGGTGTGCCCCCACAGTGCCTCAACCTTTGGTTCGAGTCCATTCTTGAACATCAAAGATTCTGGAGCATCTGTGGTGAAAACATAGGACCAATCACAGCTTCTTGTGGATTCCCGGAGGGTGACTCACATAGCGTGTTGGTGATTCTAGGGATTGCTCTATTGTGGTCAAGCAATCTCAGCCTTCATTGTTCAGACCAGCTTCGCATTGCCAGTTATGCGGACAATTGGTCATGGACCAGCCGCAACCTGCTTGATCACGCACCAGCTGCCTCCACAACACTTCTGGTGACACAAACATGTGGGCTGCTCATTGACTTTGAGAAGACATGGTATTGGGCAGTAGATACTCCTACGGCAAAAGCCATTGCGGTTGCGCTTCAGGAGGTCACTCCACAAGGGATTTGTCGCAAACACAATGCCCGTGATTTGGGCTTGGAACTCCAATATTCCGGCTGTCACCAAAATGGCCACCGGAAAACTAGATGGGAACAGGGATTGCAGAAGCTGCAACGTGTGCAATCAGCCAAGTTGTCCTTGTCCGTGAAGGAACACCTGGTTTTCAGTAGTGTGTTTCCGTCTATGTTTTACGGCTCGGAAATCTTTCCTTGTTGCAATGATCAGCTCAATAAGTTTCGGAGTAAAACTGCTGATGCTCTTTTTGGGCCCTGTAAAAGCATGACTCCTTCGGTTGCACTTCTTTTGACCAAACCTACAATACTTGATCCTGCATTTTTTGTCATCCTGAGTGCAATCAGACATGCCATTTCGTGGTTGCGCACACAGACTCAGGAAGTATGTGCACAGTTCTTTCGGATAGCTGCCACATTCAACGGACATGTTGCAAAGGTCAAGGGACCAGCTGCTAGCCTTGCAGTTTACTTGTTGCGGGTTGGATGGCAGATCAATCGAGACGGATATGTTTTAACAGAACCGTTTTCTTCACTGCATCTTGTGAATGATTCTTTTCAACAGTTTGCCGTCGCACTGCAACTGGCTTGGCAGAATGATCTTGTAATCACACACTCGGAAAGATTTTCTAAGTTTTCCATGCCTGACATCAGTCGATCCGACACCCTGGCAGTGCTTCTGAAGTTCAATGACAGAGACCGAGCGACACTGACTAAGGAGACTGCGTGGGGTTACCAAGATGGTTGTCAACAACAAAAGTGGGCGCATGATGCGGATGGTTTGTGTCCTTTTTGCCAACAAGAAGATTCTCATGAGCATCAATTGTTACATTGCCCCGCGTTTCATGACACACGGGTCAAACACCATGACACTTTGCATGCCATGCTGGAATATGGCGAGGAATTTCATAACCTTTTAGCTGTCAAAGTGCATCCTCAAACATACTTTTGCCGCACTATGCAATCACAAGAACCAGCTCCAGTGATTGCTGATGCTTTTCACAAGCTTCATGACCAGGCAACCTGTGATTCACCATTGCACATATACACAGATGGGGCGTGTCAGGGACCAGACATTCCATCGGCCAGGTTCACTGCATTTGCATGTGTCGTTGATCTCTGCCGCAATGACATCGAACGTGAACAACAGATTTGTGATTGGAAAACCACAGGTGTTGCGCCACAGACTTTTCAGGTCTGTGCGGTTGGTCGCGCGCCAGGTGAACAAACCATTAATCGTGCAGAAACTTCTGCTCTTGTCGCAGCGGGCACTTTGGGTACCAACGTGCTCATTCACACAGACAGTGCATTCGCGGTTACTGCAGTTGATCGGGCTTCCTCTAATATTGTATTGACCCCTGCTAAGGATGCCAATCTTGATCTCATTTTGCTGCTAAGAGCTTCTCGGTTGAAACCCCACAATATCTTGAAGGTCAAAGCGCATCAGGAGATTCGAGCTGACATGAATTGGCGGGATATTTATCACACTTTTGGAAACCAACATGCGGATAGAGCTGCGGTTCAAGCGTGTGACATGTTACATGCTTCTTGGTCACGGATTCTCAAGGAGCGGTTGCTTCAAGTGCGACATGAGCGTGAAATGCTACATGGTATGATGCTTTACAAACTGGAGTTGAACAAAGTGCGAGCTCAGGCTTTCCAACAGCTGCAGAAGGAGGAAACTGTGACAACACCAAGGGAAACCATTTTTTCAACGGAGACGGTTCGGGGAAAAATCGGGAACTGGGAACCTGCGGATTTTCAAGCTATTCCAGCTCCACTAGCGCTGGATTCATGGCAAGGCTTTTTTGCATGGGGCAATCACCTGGTGGAACCCTTTTTTCACTGGATGTTTTTGCTCAAATGGCCCAAAGAACCCGGTGGTCCGCTTTCCAAAGAGATTGGTGTCAGTTGGCTTGAACTGGCATTGAGTTTTCCACAAACCATTCACAGCTTGCTTCCTATTCTGCGACCGAATGCTGATGGGGCGATGCAAATTTTATGGGTGCAGGACAAACAAGATGCTGTCAACCATGCTGTTACCTTTAAAGATTTAGCAGCATCTTTTGAGATGATGTGGACTCAACTGAAGTCCTACTTTCCAAAGTGTTTTCCAGCTGCGGGACGAGGAAGGGTCACCGCGCTTCAGACACAAGGATTTCTTATTCATTCTCAAGGGTTGGGTTTGAGACCTGCATTTCCGTTTCAACTGGAGACCTACGACTTGTTACAAAATCTGAAAGGACAAACGACTTTTTCGACTGCTGTGGTACCGACTTGGTGCCATGACAGAACTGGAGCGCTGGACACTGATGACTGGTCACTGGTCTGAGAGGTGCAGCAGATATCGATCCATCCGAAGGAGGGTCGGTGTTTGTTCTTAGTTTCGTCTCATTTCTGACTGATCGCTGGATACAAAGCTCACCCTTCGTTCGCAGGGGGTGGGCTTCAGGCTGAAGGGAAATGAATGGCCATTTGGGGAGAGTCAACCTTTGTGCGGATTTGGGTATTGTCAGCCCTTGTGGGGGGTCCTTTCTACTTCCATGAAGGGCTCTGTGGGTTTGTGCACGGCAGCACAGCCCCAAAGGAATAGATCGTACCCCAAGAAGGTGGGCCGATCGGTTCCGTACTCAGAGATAGGTCCAGGTGATTTCAGCATATCACAGCCATGATATCAGTTCTAGTAGGTTTCCAATCCATCCTATTGCAGTTGTAAATCATGATTCTGATAGTACTGGTACTATCATGGGTCCTAATTCAGCACATTGCTTCGTACGATCATGGGCTTCCAGTGGTTTTCACCGCACGTCGAACATCGCCATGCGCAGGCTATGATGGCGACCACTACGATCACGGCCACGACGCCATGGTGGAGTCGCATGCCTTCTTTGACGAGGCCGAAGGGCGCATCATCGTGGCCCAATGACGAGGCGCCGCTGGGGTTAACCCGGACGAGCGCACGACTTCCAAGTGGGGATGCGACTGGTGTGTTGTGTGCCATGAGAAAAGAATATAGATAAATCATGATAAATCAGGGAGACATGATGAATGGCAATGATGGGTTGAGATCATCAATAGTCCGCTACATATATTTAAATGACTTTGAATGTACCATTTTCAACCAGTTGATGAGTTTGTTTTTCACGTTAGCAACATGCCTCGGTTGTTTTGACGCTTTGAGGTGCATTTGCAGCTCCAAATTCGATGGTTTCTCTGTTGCTTTGCTATGTTGTGGTGATGCTAATGAGGATCTTGATTGAATTGCTGGTTTTCCGAGTGATGTTTACATGATATATCACACAATCCCAAGTCTTTATGATTTCCAGGTTAGAAATGATGTTTCTTTTTTGACGTTTTTCGCATGGCTTGGCTGGGTTAGCCACACCTCCTGGCAGGCACAGAGCTTTGTTAGCTCAGCGCAGCACCCCGCGTGTGCGTTGGGACTTCAGAAGGGAGGGTGGTTTCATGAATCTTGTTCCAGACTAGACATGATGATAGACTTCTTCGAAAAAAATACAAACAAGAATCTAAGACTGATGAAGTTCCACCTGGATTTGTGCCTCATTGGTTTGTTTTTCTTTCTCGTGAAGACGACATGCGGCAGTCCCACCCACAGCGGTTTTAGGCTAAAACATTTGAAAAATGTCGGCGGCGGAGCTGGCTTTGCCCCTGGATACGGAATCATATGGAATCTGAGAGCAGCTCTTTATTGTCAGGTTGCGACCAACCATCAAAATGGCATGCCAGTATCAGCCAACCAGTGTTCTAAGGGCAATGAGCCCAACTACTGCTTAGTTCTGAACCAACGAAGTTCAGCCAAGTCCAACCAAGTCCAACCAAGTCCAGCCAAGTCCAACCAAGTCCAACCAAGTCCAACCAAGTCCAACCAAGTCCGTCCAAGTCCGACCAAGTCCAACCAAGCAACAACATGATCATAGACCCTCCTATGAGCCAACCAACAACAGGGACTGCATTTCTGAAGCGATCAACAAACCGTCGTGAATTTTGGTTATGTCGCCAAAGATGCCACTGTCCGACAGGAGTCCTGTGACAAGTTGTGTTGGTAAAATTCCTTTGTAGCTTGGCAGTTGGAACTACGAATATGTGATGATTATCATGTATTAGTATTTACTAGTATTCATATTATAAGTCAGATGCTCATGCACATGGTTCTAGGGTGTCCTGTCTAAATGTGCAAGTGCATTTCTCTCCGCAACCAGACATCATCCCAGATATGTACGAAAATATTGTCAGAGTACCTTGGAAGTTTTTGTTTAATGGTCACAATTCTCCTTGTTTGATTTGTTGAAACGCAGGATATGGCTGTGGGTCAAAACCCCGTACCCCTGGTTCCCCTATCACTAACCATTGTTTCCCTTATCATTGCTGGTTATCATCCCCATGAAATTTGTTGGTTAATATTGACTCATAGCCATATGTTGATGGCTACATTTTCGCCAACCAGTGACCCAATCTCCATCACAACGGCCCAAACATGGATCTTTGGAGGCATATTTCAGAATCTATACATGTGTATAAACAAATATTGATATGGCTATGGGTCAATATTAACCAACCAATAATGGGGGATGATGACCAACCAACAATAAGGGAAACAATGGTTAATGATAGGGGAACCAGGGGTACGGGGTTTTGACCCACAGCCAAATATTGCTATGAAACGTGTTGTTATAGTTGAGTGTAAATAGATGTAAATAGATATGAATCGTTATTAGTTCATATGATATCTTCATATTTGCATTTGCTGAAATATTTTTTTAATCGAGACATGTTGATCTTTCAGGCCACCAACTCCCCGCTGTTACGTAAGAAGCCACGCGCGTCCTGTGCCGCATTTCGTCTCCCATGGCAGCCCAGCTGGGTGGTTTATTGATACAGATCCCATCTCATGGGGATATGGCAGTGGGTCAAAACCCTGTACCCCTGGTTCCCCTAGCATTAACCATTGTTTTCCCTCTAGCTTGTTGGTCATTATCCCCTATTGGTTGGTTGGTTCATATTGACCTGTAGTCATATATATATCATCAGGATGACTTTCCTCAGAGCCGGGGTTTTCGGAGATCCACTCAGCCTGCTGATTACTGATCCCCTAGATGTGACTGAGTGCATGGCAAGAGCAGCCAATGAGATACCAGAGAACCAGCTACATGGCCACCTACTCAGGGACGACTTGATGCCACTTGGGATGAACTCTTGGCAAATTCTCGGATATGAAAATTGGTCATGAACAATGTCGCAATTAATATAAAATCACCATTTCCAATAGGGAAGTAATTTACAAATGGTGGATTATCCATTGCTATGTTTGATCAGCAGAGTGTAATCAATGTGACCTGAATGAAGTATTTAAGACTTTGATATGAAAAGACCTTTATGTGAAGCGACTTTGATTTTTTAGGATTAGGATGTTCAGAAGGACAACCAGGGCTATGCACATGGCAATAGCCACAGCAATTTCAGAGACAGCACCATCAGCGGGATGAGAAGTCTCATGAGCCATTGGGTACCATCAAATTGGCAGGCATCCCTGGTTGATAACAATCAATCTATGGTCATGGTTAATATGCTTAGTATGGGCTAACCCATGGTCACAACCAATGCGACCATGAATATGTTCCAGCCCATCCCCCCATGCCGATGGCTTGCAGAAACATGGTCGATCTTCGGGATGGCCCCCCGGCCTTGACGCATCAACCATAGTCTTTGCATTACCAAGGCAAGCGCTTGATGGTTGTGATTTGGTGTGACTCATAAGCAGCAGATCATAAGAATGGTTATCAATGGTGGTAAATAGTGAATCATGGTCAACGGAAGGTGGTCAATGGTGGTTAAGAAGCGGGTTAATTATGCTGAATCGTGATCGAACTTCGTTCAGTAAATGGTTGGAAATAGTGTTTATTTTCCTTGAGTTTCCCGACAAGCGCATACTGCTTAAGATGGATGGTTTAGGATGGTGAACATGTCAGGTCTTACTCTTACGCGTTCTTATTGTCCCTACGCGAGTGCACCGTCTAGAATCAGGATGGAAGGGTCAACAGTCCTTTCCCGAAGCACTGACACCAGTCCCCACTTTGAAGAAGGTGAGTTGGGGCAATAGCAACTCGAAGGAGAAGAGATTGGCTGAAGCTGGTGCTGAACATATCTCAGATATCAGCTGGAGCTGGTTGCCATGGGAAGTTGTCGGCGTTGCCAATGATGTAGCCATGGTGTTGGAACCGAGCGGTGAGGAGCTTCTTGATCACTGTAAAAAGGAGCTACTGTTATCCAGCACCAACATCAGCTTGTAGGTCAGAGCAGCCCTGATGCTTTCATTTTGGAGGGGTAAGCCGGGTAAGCCATGAGATCACATGCGTTGGTTTGCAGACATGCTGCAGATGTGATGGTTTCTTGAAATAGGAGTACCCAAAATGGTTGGTCTATCACCCACAAATATCCACAAATGCTTAGATTAATAAGGATGATTTAATGGGATCCCCTCTTTTCAGAAACACAAATGTAGTGCAAACGTGATTCGAATGTTTCTCCTTGGCAAGAAATGGCATCTGCAACTGGTTGAAGCACCGGAACCAGACCAACCTTCATGTGAAGGGACTCTACTGCGGCCCTAGGGCGTGGCAGGGGGTGGTTTCGTATTCTTTCGATGCTTTGTTCACTGATGCTTCCGATAATTATTTGACGTCATTCTCAAATACGAACGTTCATTGATAAATTGATCAAAATTAGTTGATTACTCGGATATTGACATAGCTCTACGCATCTGAACAAGCACAAGCAAGGCAGGCGACCATTGACCACCTCCCCGCCATTGATGCCACTGGCTACTGGCTGCACAGCTGCCTTGGCTAAGCCAGGCATCTTTGGATCAAAATGGCAGCATCGCTGTTTGCCCGGATGAGCGAAGTCAGCAAAGCATTGGAGAACCAAATTAGGTAGTCAACTGTGTACTAACAGTCGAATTGGTGACAGTAAATTCATCCATTATCAAATTTGTCAGCTTGTACTAGCCATCACTGCCAATGGCTACTGACCATGGACCTCTATCATCTATAGTTCAGAACTCGCTGATTTACTAATAATGGTTCCAATCAAATATACTGGTTTAGAATGGATTCAACATTATAGTGGCTAATCATTATTAACCACTAGTTGAGAATAGTTTATTATTAATCAATATACTGGTCATAATTTGCTAGCAGATTCACCATCAAGCTGACAAGTGGCCGAAGTGTGGCGAGCCCGCGGCGGAAGGGGCTCGCCCTGGGAAGCTGAAATTTTGGTTGAACTGTTGTTTCATATCAAGGTTGACGATGACGAGGAGGAGGATGATGCTTGATGATGATGATGATGATGATGATGATGATGATGATGATGATGATAGTGATAGTGATGATATGTGACGATAGTGATGATGGTGATGATAGTGAAGATGATGCTTGATGGTGGTTAGTATTGCCAAATAAGGGTTGATAAAGGTTGATGGTGTATGGTGAATAAACACGAGCATGATTGATAATGGTTAGATAGTGGTTGATGTTTAGAAAATGGACAAGAATGGTAAAATGTCGATTAACGATGGTTAGATATTGATTACTGACTAGATATTGGCTAGCCATGGTAGATATACAATGCTAATATGGCTAAATCATGGTTGATAATTGTTGACATACTTGTTGAACAACTTTCAGTCAGATTCACAATTTCGCTTCGCGATCTCATGATGACTGCTGGTGACCTTGCTGCTACTGCATGTATCAATCACATTTTTTGAAACCAGCACGTCACCAGCCAGGAAATTGTATCATCAATGATATATTTGCGCAATGGCTCATATACAACATATTACATATGTAATATATATATATATACATATCCAAATTCATATATCTAAGTACCTTTTCGAGTGTATACCTACAGTACATACTGACACTTTTTTCGCTGGTCAACGTATGGTAATGCTCGCTATACTTGGATATACTGTATACTGTCATGAACAAGTATATCCAAGCATTTCATACGGAAAAGCTCCATGCCCAGCATCAACTATCTCCAACCACAATATCTCCAAGTATATCCAAGTATATATATATATTTATGTATGTACATTTGTATCTATTTGTATGTATATATTCACATATATATATATATATAAATGGATAAATAGATAATTAAATAAATTAATAGATAAATGTATACATATCCAAGCATTTGACAGCAGCCTTGCCGTGACGTGCCCTTTTAAACGCGGTTTTGAAACACAACGGCACCATCGATCGAAATGGCAGGCCAACGGCACCTTGCCGGGCATCCGCCTTGTGAGCCATGAGGCGCAGTGGTGAAGGGTGGATGATGAGTAGTTAACATATGGCTATGGGTCAAGCAGTTAACCAACCAATAGTGGTGGTTAATAACCAACAAACTATAGGGAAAACACCAACTAATGGGGTATAATAACCAACTATTTTAAAGGGAAACCAATGGTTAATGATAGGGGAACCAGGGGTACGGGGTTTTGACCCACTGCCATATGCTGATATGGTTGATAATGGTAGCACCATGATAATGGTAGACTTGCCAAAATAATCCACCATTAGCATGAGTTGATAATGGTAGATGAAGGTTGACTTCCTGGCACATTGTTGTGGTTGACAATGGTGAACTATTTTGGCTTATTGGATTGTGGTTGATAATGGTTGAATAGTGGTGCAGCAAATGTAGGGTCAGTCGACCGCGTGACAGGACGAGTTCAGTACATGTTCAACGATATTCATGTGTTGACCGGCTATAAAACGATTGATGGTTGTAGAGGTATCAAAACCCCTCCCCCCATCTAGAATTAAGTTGACTGGGTATAAGATGAATGATGGTTGTAGAGATATGAAAATCCCGCCCCCTTGTGGAACATTATGTTGACTGGGTATAAGATGAATGTTCCATGTGGGAAGTCTGACCTGTGGCGGAGTTAGGAACCGCACTTCGACAACCCTTGGGGGAGCTATGTAAAAGTTGCGCAGCCATGTTTGATCCCCCGCAGGAGATAGACTCATAAAATTCATTGCAAATACCATGGTTTAATATGCACTTGGTTCCAAAACATTCCATGCGTTCCCGACAAAGCGGGGCAAGCTGGCCGCAAATGTACCGGAGTAGTGGTTGATGATAGTGGTGAACAGTGCTTGATCCTGATTGGATTATGGTTAATGATCAAGAAATTCTAAGAAAGGTCAATAATTAGTGATAGTGATGGTTGAACAATGGTCAATGGTGGACAGTACTGGTTACACAGTGGAACGAATCAGTGAATGGTGACTGTCTTCACAAATACAGTTGGAGGGGCCCCCAGCTCTTAGCTAAGTTGGATTCTGACAGGATAACTAAAAGTCATGGAAAAGACAAGTATATTTAAATTACTTTTCCAACTTTTAGTAACTTCCCGGGCCCACCTTGTTCACTGAAATTCATGAACCAAGGTGCCCCGTTGATTGATCCCAGAAAGTTGACGATTAATGATAGTGAATGATTAATGATAGCTAATGATGGTTTGTAATCACCATTCCGGTTAAGCAGCCATTACTCGTATTACTGATGGTGAATTAGCCAGTTTGATGACGGTTTGATAATCATAGCCGCTATGATGATTATTGATAGTTTTCCTTGCCAACTAATGGTCGCACAATCAATTGATGGGTTGACTAGATTCATGACAACATAATGGCTAATAAACATGGCTTTGACTTTTGTAATGGTTGACAAGTTAATACTCGTGGCTAAACACCAAAGTGGTAAATACTGTATGTACTATGATTCATGCATAGTGAAAGGGTGTGGCTCTTAATCATGGCTGGTTGATGGTTGATGTTTGATGATGGTTGATGGTTCATGGTAGTAAATTACGATTTGGAGTGTTTACTTTTGATGAATAGTCACGTCTCATGATAGTATTGGTTCACAATGATTGGTTAATGTTGATGATGAATATTGATGATTCATACAGCCTAATAAAAGTTGATCATGCTTGACACTGGTTGACTATGGCTAGTAACGATTGGTTAATGTTCGTTGACAATTGTTGAGAATGCAGTGGCGCTCAATCATGGTTGATGTCATTGATGAATCATTAGCCACCATATCCTTTACACATCTTGATCCATCGTGGTTGATGCTTGTTGATGGCAAGATTGACATAAAATCCTCCTTGAGATACCGCGATTGCCGTCCTGAAGCTTTCGCCAGGGCAGCGATGGATTCTTGCCGTGGTCACCTGTGGTGATCACGTTGTTCAACCAGCAAGCAACAATGTCAGAGGTTGGTTGAGTGAGTGATTACTAGTAGATGGTTAATGTTTGAATGACGGTTATGAATGATCATTACTACTAGCAGCATCTTTCAGCTATTTCTGTACAATTTTTATTAAGAACCAGACCCACCATTTTTTTGGCTTATCAAGCATCACGCATATGCAATCCTTGGTCTGTTTCTCTGTTAAAGGTTGGCAATACCAATCAACGTCAATCAACCATCGTTATCAACCATTAACTAGCAATCATTTGATCATTGCTAATTACTGAATATTACTGTGATCAAGCATAGTTAAGCATTATCTAATCATTATGGAGCATCATCACCTATTTTTACCGGTTGTTTGGCTCACAGCCATATCTTCTGGTTGTTGTTACCTACTCCTTGGTTGTTGATCACCAGCAGCGAAAAGCCGCCCCAGGTGGAGAAACAGCTGCGGATGGTTCCCGGCACCCTCTTCGGTCTCACGGCGCGGCACGCCTGTTGAATTTTCGAGAAAACATGTCGATGGTTCAGCTTGTTAACGATGGTGACCGGAATGTAGCCAATCATTTGTTGATGAGAGTTGGCTGTGGGTCAATATTAATCAACCAACTAATGGGGAATTTCCACCAACAATAATAGGGAAAACCATGGTTAATAGTAGGGGAACCAGTGGTACGGGGTTTTGACCCACTGCCAGTTTATTGAGAACTGTTGGTCATCCAAAGTTGAACAGAGGTTGTGCTGGCACCCCAATTTGGGCGTGACCTATGTTGAAGGTTTGCTTGTAAGTTGTTGAAGTCTGCCCCGATTTGGCTCAAGCTTTTTGCTTCTCAGTTCAAGCCGCCAGTTCTCTCAAATTTCGTTGTTTACAATCAATGCGCTTCACTTTGGCATTGCTATTCCCTGCATTGGCCTTGGCCATGCGTGGGGATGCCATGGACAAGGACATCATGGACTCGGGCCCAAAGCCATGGCAGATGGAGGCAAAGACGAAGAAAAAGAAGAAGAAGACGATCAAGATCCCAAAAGACTTGAAGGTCTTTGTCCAGAAGGGCTTCGACGAGGATGCGGTCGAGGCAGCTCCAAAGTGGGTTTATCAATGCAGGCAAGCTACGAAGGACAAATCCCATACTCCAATCTCTGACTGGAAAGAATGCATTTCTCAAAAGTTGGAGGCAGCATCGAAAGGAAAGATGACCTACAAGGTTGAAGACATGGAGATTGTGCATGAGCAAATGGAGGTGAACGCTGACCCAGAGGCCCAGGCCGTCTACGGACACGATTGGAAACAATACATGTGTCTCCGCTGGTATGATGATCTCTCCCAAATGCAGCTCGGATGGAAAATCCATATTTTAGGCGAACCAAAGGAGTGAGGGATTTGGTGGTTCACCTGGCACGATAAGCAGTGCCAACAAGAAAACCACTGGAGTCTTTTCACGCGGCCGTTGGCTTGAAAAAAACTCGCTGATTCTTGTGGGTGAACGATGGAGGATAGCTGTCATCATGATGGATACAAGCTACAAGTAAAATGCTTCCTCAACCAACTCATAACTAGCGGTACCACGTTGTAGAATTCTATCCTGGACCGCTCTGTTCTTTGCGTCATAATCCTGTCTATCTTCAGAAGGGAAATCTCACAAGGGAGTTTGTTTGGTCACCTCACAGCTAAGCTCCTCACACAGGATGAACCGATCCATTTCCAACCAGCGGCGAGCACAAATTTCCTGCACACAGATCGTGGAATGAACGGTTTATGTTCGAAGGATGGCTAATACCCAACACACTTCATGGTTCCAAGTTTGGATGGGGTACCAGCCGAGTTATGAGAGAAGGTTTACCATCGCCTCATGGCTTGGCCCTCACAGATTGATGCTGAGCTGGGTTGCTGTGCTGGGGCGTTGGGATGCAGCATAAATGCGATTCAGCGTTTTCGTGAGTAGAAATGGAATTACACATCATGCGCACTCAGTCAGTTTCGTAGATGAGGAACGCGCATGAAAAATGTGATGATTGGTTGTAATATATATATATGCATATACTATAAACCTATATATATATATATATTTTTTTTTTTTTTGCAAATATGCAATATATCTTGAAGACCATCGTTTAGCGCTGTTCACGATTGGACGACTTCAAGCGTTGCAAATGCCAGGCCGATGTGAAGAATTGGAAGGATGAGGCTGCTCCGAGCCATTTCCGATGGTTGGCTAGTGTTGCATTTTTGCCTTGCATTTCGGGAGGATTGCCCTACTCGAAACTGGCTTGGATCATCCCAAGTGTTTATAATGAGAGGAACCCCAGGACAACTCGTTACTTTGAGGGTCACAGACCCCATGGAAACCTCTTTGCTTCCATGTTCGTTTCCAGCAGAGCAGCCACAGAACATAGGTCCCCAACCAAGCCGTCAATTTCTGGGAGCTCAAATGGCCATGGTTTGTGGTTTGGTGGCCGGCTGGACTGAAGCCCATGAGTAGCAAGGCCACTTAGAAACTCGTGCAACATTTTGTGTGCCAAGCACAAGGCTCCTTGATAGACATGGCTTATGAAGCCTTAAGGGAAATGGGATGGTTAACCGAACGCATCGGGTTCGAAGGGACTAGGAATTGAGGATTTGCTGGCAGCCCAGCATGTGCATATGTTGTTCTCAACCAAGCTCTCGGCAAAATGCGACCTCCAAATATTGTATCGACGAATGAAGGATTGCCCATGATTCACTCATTCATAAGAATCATATTCAAAACTTGGGGATCATGACAGGCAATGTGAGGAATCGAAGTAGAGGGGATGGACATCCAATCATGAATGGTGATGTGCGACACAGAGACTTGCTATTGTGCACAATGATGTTCTTGCCCTTTGCTACTGATCAATAGATATTATACATGTTTATACATATTGACTAACGGTAATGGTTATTTGCGAGCACCAATTGTTATTGATGGTTTATCAAAATACATCCAACTGTGTAGTATTTGTGTATATACATTTTTTAGCTATATACAATCTTGTAATACACAAGCGCCTAATATTGATGTATGCATATATGTACGTATATACGTTTGCCTGTATGGGAATGATACTGCAGTATATGGGTGTTTCTCGAAATAGGGAACCCCCAAGTTATGCAGTTTATCAACCATTTTTAGCAATAAACCAACCATAACTTTGGGGTACTCCCCATTTTAAGAAACCATCATACAGTTGTCTAACAGATATTGTTAGCTATTATCCCTTATTGTTAACCACTATTAACCACTATCAACCACTATCCCACCATTCTCAACCACCATTATTAACGGATGATGAAGCCTCCTATACATGTTGATCCTTCGCTTCATCCAACAGCAGGTCCACCTGGGACAGCGGGACATCGTTGCAGGGGAAGAATGGCACTCCCCTCAAGAGCACGCCCAACGAAAGCGTGACGAATGGAAAGGCCATGTGCGGATGGCAAGCGTGCTGCCCTTTGGTCCAATCCTTGGTTCGGCTGCAGTAGGTTGTTTAAACATATGGCTGTGGGTCAATATTCACCAACCAAGAATGGGGCATAATTACCAACCAATTTTACAGGGAAAACACTGGTTAATGATAGGGGAACAAGGGGTACAGGCTTTTGAACCACAGCCATGTGCACATTGTTTAAGGCTACTTTTTGATGTGTCAATGTGTTCTTTTCTGATCTAGTGAGACCATGTGAGACCTTATGTACAACGTACGGTAGCCATTTACTAGGTAGCTTGTTGTATTTAGGCCAAAAGATGATGTTAACCCAAACAAATGGTGAGAGAAACATCATGTCGATTCCATGGTCACCGACTCGTCTGTTGTTAGCTGCGCAGGTCGCAGATGTCCGTGGTCGGCCCATGTTTCTGGGCGAGGCCAAGGAAATTCTCAAGGCCGCGATTCGGGCCTGGTAAACGTGAAGGATCTGAAGGATTGATCAGCTGGTTGACAGTGGTTGCTGTGATCATAGTTGATAATGGGAAATAGGCTCTCCGTATGATTCTAAGTAAGCTGATGAATGACTGATGGTTCGTTGAGGTGCCTCGAGATTTGGCAGCCAGATTTGTGCTCAGTGATTGATTCATGTTTTTTTTGACAACCAGGCCTGGCTTTGAAGGAAGCTGGGTTTTGGAATCAATCCGATCAGGACCCCATACAAAACCAAGGGAATTTTGAAGCTGCTTTTTTGGATTTGGTCCAGCCACGACCCAGATTGCTGCCGGTGAATCAGTGGCAGAAAAAAGTGCCAGGTATTTTTTGGAATGCAGCATCCACATTTGACGGTGGTGGAGTGTTTCACCCCTTGACGCGGTTCGCCCATTTCAATAAGAAGATTCGAGAAGATAACTGACTGTTTACTACAGGCGAATTGGCAGGTAACTCATTCTTTCAAGCAGGTGCTCCATGAAATAGTGCTAGTGCTCGTATGAGACTCATGTGAAGCTCTAGCATTGAAAGTTCCAGGACTTGTGATTACCTGGCTACTGGAACCTGTTCATTCCATGCATATGTCGGTCAGTTCCCACGACGATCAACAGCAAGGGAAACTTTGCGAAACGAGCTTCGCTCACGACTTCTTTCTATGACATAGTAATACTATTTGATATTTTATGTATTATTGACAGTGCAATCGATCATGCTTCTCTCTCGCACTCATCCGGATGCACGGTGCCCACTAAGATGCGTTAGTGGATGACCCGCAGAAGCAACAGCATATTTACATCCACCCTTATCCACCCTTATCCACCCTTATCCACCATCACCCTTATCCACCATCCTCCACCATCCTCCACCATCCTCCTCCATCCTCCTCCATCCTCCTCCATCCTCCTCCATCATCCACCATAGTTATCAACCTAAACCATCTTTAATGAACCCAGAGTTCTTTACCGAGTTGATGGGTTTGAACCGCCAGCATCCACCACCCATCTCAGGCCTTCAAAGAAGCCTTGCTTTCAGCAGCAGTCCTGAGGCGTGGCATGCTTTAGATTGTTAGGGCCCGTAATGATTGTGTACCATCTATACTTATGGGTGGTTTTCCAAGCCATAGGGGTACCCCCAAATCCAATATTAATCACTAAACCAACCATTTTTGAGGGTCCCCTATTTTCAGAAACCGCCATCTATTTGATGGTGAATGATGGTTGATTAGTGGTTGCCAATGGGGAATAGATTACAAGCAACAATAATCGTTGCTGGTTTCACATGTTTTGTTCATTTTCAACCATACCTCAGGATGGAAGGTACAATCACCTGAGGATGGATGAATCTATGGATATTTTCAACCATACCATCCAGCCATGCAGGTCTTTGATGACTATTCCTTGGATGGAAGGAATCACCAGCCGCAGCAAAGACGGTTGAAACTCCATGGAGGTCATCTGGCGATGTCACCAATCCTGGCAACAATTTAATGGTTCATAGTAGGGGACAAGCACCAAGAATGGTTGAAGAACTACAATGGAATTTTGGTCACTAGTTAAGCTGATGGGAACTAGTGGATGATCTAGTGATAGTTAATGGTTACTGATGGTTACTAGTCGATAGTTAAGCTGGTAGTTCCATAGTGACTATCCATATCGTTGGTATCTGCGAAGAAGTTTTTGAACCATGGCTCATGTGATACCACATCATCCATGACAACAGTTTATGCCAACTAAATGCGTTTGATGATCACAAGAATCGCAAGAGCATGAAACTTAGGACGATGTGACGATGATGATACCGGACTGTTTTCATGATGATACCATATCATATCATATTACTGTATGCCCAACTAAATGGCGCAGTGTTTGGAGGTTTGCGATTGGGTGTACTGTATCATGTCAGTGAATATAAGTTTGCCGGTACTATTCCCAGCAGGGGCGGCCTGGTAGCGGCAATCAAACATAGCACTGGGGTCATTCTGCCTCGCGAGGACAATGCAGAACATTGAGCAGAAGGGAGGTGTGCACATGGACCAGCATCGGCGAGTGCTCATCACCCAGGACGGCCAGAAAATCACTGCACCACTGTGATGTGAGTAATTCATGAACTAAGTTGATGATGGACACCTGTCAATGTATGTAGCTATCATGACTTTAAACTCATTGAAGCAGTCAGACATTGTTGTATGATTGGCTACAAATACGAGGCCAGGGGAAGTGAAATTGAATAACTGCTTCGGCTTGGTTTTGCAGGTGTTGATTGTGTTGATAACAATCAGCAATCAGTACCAATTGATTTTGCCATATCTCAACCATCAAGGCCGTCAAGCGGTATGTGAAGAGACTCATGCAGATACTCTATGTGCTTTTAAAACACACATATATATATATATATGTATACAGATTCGTTTACTTGTTGATACACATCTAGACGCATACACATAGGCATCGCCCTACATATATCACTACACGCATCTCAATATTTATGATTCAAATTCAAATGTTTATACATTTGCACATGCATCAATGTGTTTTTACACTTAGCTATGTTGTTAATGACATATCGGTATTTCGGTTGGCCCCTCCGCACTCTGGCAAGGGAAGACCTGGGAGATCGGATCCACAAATGGTGGTACCCGCATGGCTGGCTGAGGGGCACCTTCATGGAGCCCATATTGGCATTGCTTCTGAAAGTATCACCACTCATCGTATCATGAAACCATTCTCAACACTGGTGGGAGCGATGAGCTTCGCTTGCCCTAGCCATCCCTAGCCCGTACGGGGGAGCCAGCCAGGAGGGGGCCCACAGGGAGTGCCCGAACTCACCAGCTGTCGTCGATCTCTTCGCGTCTCCAGGAGTGGAATCCCATCATGAAGCGATTCGACTTCCCCATCACCGAGGCGCCCATCCCAGGTGGCCACGCAAGGGGCTACGCAAGCCTCGCAAGGGGGGTATCTGCGTGGTAGATCGCGCTGATTGTGAGACTTGATGGATGTGCAGCTGTAGATTACTGTAGATATTGATACACATTTAGTATGTTCAGAATGTGTAACAATGTATACACATGTATATACGTGTACATGTTACACGTAATTACATGCTTATATATGTAGCGATTTAGGCAACTAAGGGATTCCATTGAATTTATGAGTTTGAACCCCTTGTGGGCAGGCAAATGTTGCAGTCTCCACTTGGCAGGCTAATCTCCACTCGACTTACTTCTCAAACTTGATATCTATTTGATTGCTAATATGTAGGTGAATAGATGATTGATATCTGGATTATAGCCATTGCAGTAATTACTCACATCTATTTGAATAGATAGCTGATATTTGGATTCGCTGATATTTGGATTCCAACAATGCCGGAATTACTGATATCTATTTGAATATCAGCGAACTTCCAGAAGTCAGCCTGCATGCAATGGTCCATGATCGTAGCTTTAGTGAGACAGTGCGAGATCCACATAATATATATTCATAGATTTATGCCTTTGAAGTTCGATCACCAGCTGTGCATGATAAGATGTCGAAGCTGGTTCAGTGATGTGGATCTCCCATATGGTGGTAAATAATCTCCCATTACTCCTTGCTATTACCGCTATCGACCAGCATGAAGCATCGTTGACAGTGTGCAAACAATATTGGGTGGATTTCCCATCAACTGTTCTGATTCCCAGCAACTTAGCAGCATTATTCCAGCTCCCTCCATCCCTCCATCCCTCCATCCCTCCATCCCTCCATCCCTCCATCCCTCCCTCCCTCCCTCCCTCCATCCCTCCCTCCCTCCCTCCATCCATCCATCCATCCATCCATCCATTCATCCATCCATCCGTCCGTCCATCCATCCATCCATCCATCCATCCATCCATTTATCCATCCATCCATCCATCCATCCATCCATCCAATGGATTTCTCATCATTTTTATCTACATGGCTGTTGAGATTCGAACTGCTTCAGGCAGGCTACGAGGCCATGAGAAGTGGAGTCAGGCGGGGAAGACTCCCGTAAGGAGACGAACTGCTGGACTCCTGGTGCTTGAATCTGGCTGGTGGTTAACAATGGTTAGTAGTGGTTAATTATGGGTATAACCAGCTATAGCTGGTTGCTGGTTTCAATGATTTATTTTTATTTTCCCTAGTATTGCCAAATGGTTTGTTGGTTGACTGATATTTTCTGTAGGGTTTGAAACCACAGGCCAGGTGTAAAAGGTCAGTATGAATCCATTCTTCAGCAGTCCAGCAGTTAATGCAATCGTAAATTGCTATCAATTAAACATGCATTGTTTATCATTGTTTTAAAAAAATCCATGGTATACCGTCATCATAAGCTGTTTGAGCTAAGCTATCATTATCCATTGTGAACACCCATTGTGAGTCTGAATGGTGACAAATACAATTGTTTCCTGTCTCAAACTCTGAAGTCTTGAATCCGTATCCGGACATGTTGTCCCAAAACAGAGGCACCCCCGGGGGAGCCACCAAGAATGGCACCATTTTGAAGGTATTTATTGGCGGGTTGTGACCCCAAACATTGACCCATGAAACTCCCATGAAACTATGGTAAGAACTTGGTAAGATTCACTTGGTTGGTTAAAGGAGCAATCGCGAGTGGACTTTTGATGGTTAGGGGTTCTACTATGTACTATGTAGAGAATTCAATCTATTGCCAATCAGTACAACTATATAATCACAACAGGTTTTGGAAAGTGTTGGAATTTGTTTGGCTGAAATCCAAGGCTGCTTATGCCAAGGCCAGTCTAAGGATGTCGAAGGGAGGACCAAGCATTCAAAAGTGCAGTATCACCAGAGAACGGACCTGAGCTGTTCAGATGTGCAAGGTGTTGAATGCTGGACCCCTGTGCCATTCAACAAACCCTTGCTGGTCCATCCTCAAGGGATGTTGTGCTGCCTTGCTGACTTTTTAGACCTTTTCAATATGGTAACGTCAGCTGTGATGGAAATACCGACTAGTCTTCAGCAATCAGCAATCACATGAGTTCATGCTCAATAAAGGATAGGTCCCGCTCCTGTAAAGTAGCGTGCACACCCCCTCCCGCCCCTCCCGGATGTGGACTAGAAGACTTCCAACTCGTCAAGGTTTCATCGGATGAGGGGCGCCTTACTAGTGAGAAGAAGCCAGAGCTAGGTAACAAATTCCCCCGAACCATATCATTGAAGATGGAAACGATGGTCATGGTCGCCCATAGTTGTGAGAATACCTGCGTTGAAAGGACGTTTTGAACACTTGCCACAAAGGGCTATACTCAAACTCATCAAGAGGTGAGATTTGAAGCCATGACGATACCTCACTGGAAGATGGAAAGGTATGTAGATGAAAAAGATGTGTGTACAATCGTAAGCATACGGTAACCATTTCTGCGGGGAAGTATATGTACACAATGATAATCAAATCAATCTCGAACATGTATGCATACAATGGTCACGATTTCAGCCAATAGATTGATTTAGTAGGGGGGCTATTGCTAACACCATTATGGAAACCTGACTTTCGGAGAATCCCAAATCAGGGCATGTGCTTTGGCCTTAGCAAGTCTTGTGATTAGCATGCCCATTTTGTTGCGTTTCCTATGTCTCGACGACCCATATCGCAATGTTTCCCAATCTATGAAGCAGGCAGACTCGACGATACCTTTAGTCAGCTAGTAAGGAGCCATCATCATTAAGCTCCGCCTTTCGCGAACACCAGAAGTGGGCTGATCGCTAGCTCCACCCGTCATCATCCAGTATTAATCATTATTATGCATCGTCAATCATCATCAATCACAATCAACACCGATCAGAACCAGTAGCTACTTGGATGTGCACCCCCACTTAGTAAGTGGTCACTAGCCATGGCTTCAAGGGGTTATAAGCTACCGTAATGGGGCTTATAACCATGGTTATGATGTACCACCACGGCAGCTGCGGGGAACCCCGGTGGCTTCCGGCTGCGCCCAGGCAGTTTGCTGAAAATGACTACGTTCGCTCCTGCTGCCATGAGGTGCGCCGGAGGTGGTTCATGGTTACTGAGCATTGGACATTAAAGCACTATAAATGTAACCAAAATCATTAGAGTTGTACATACATCTATATAGATATATACTATCATGTATATACATATGTTATAGATATATAGTGGTTTATTTCCTACTATCATTTATAGTCATCATTATCCACGATGAAGCACCACACACTACCTACGGTAGTATGAATCATCATGAACCATTATTAGCTGCAGTACTAGCCTTCATCAGCCAGCCCTGTCTGTTGGTTGAGAGCGGTAGGGAGCCAGCGGTACCCATGCGATACCTTTTCCTATAGGGGAGCTGAGCGATTTGGAGCTACCAGGAGGGTTCTGGTAGATTTGTGACTGGATCTCCTAGAGTATGAGATATTCTTCACGGCTTTTCTTTCTAATCTTTCTAAAACACTTGGGATTTGGAGATTGGAAACCAATGTACAGTAGCTAACTATGTACCAAAAAGTGGAACATCCCAGAAAAAGGTTTTGTTAATCTTTCGATGTTGGCAGAGTTTATTGTAATCATGTGGTCATGTAGCCGTCAGTCCCCATTCAATAACCACCAGGTGAGTTTGGGTGGCCCGGAGTGGTACATGGACCCTGTTGACTGCTTGGATGAAGGCCATGAGATCAATATAACCATGTATATGAATATACAATTAAAACTATTTACAACTATATCATATATATGTAATTTCAATATAACCATGTATATTTACTACATTATTTGACATTATTTGACTACGTGCACTTACATATCATATATGTAATTATGCATATGCATATTTGACACAAATATACACATATTTTAGCAACATACACAACTATATGCACGGATGCACAAATGTTACCGCTAAGCGAGAGGTAGCCTTGACTGAGTGAGATTGAAAATCCTTGGAGGTTGCCAAAGCTACGAAACGCCATCCTTTTAGCGGTACTAAAAACTAATGTGTTTAAATTCTTTTGATTTTTGACACAATGTGTTGCCATCCCCCAACTTGGCAATGCTTCACAGTTGATGTTTGACATGTTGATATCGGATGACAACCAGTAGCAACGACAACGACAACATCCGCCTTCTCATGTTTCAACGGTGGGCCGTAACCCCGGGGCGTTGGAGGTGGAAGGCCTGTGCGGCGCACCACCCGGCAGCTACTTCGGAGTGCCCACGGCCGAGGCGCTGAGTTGGGATGACAAGGATGAAGAGTGGCCCTAAGAGGGGGAGGGTTAATGATTAAAGTGGTTAATAGTGGTTAATAATGGTTAATAATGGTCAATAATGGTCAATAATGGTTAATAGTGATGAATCGTGATGAATCGTGATGAATAGTGATGATCTTATTCATCCTCAAGATGGTTATGTTGATGTTAATTGATGATTATAGGTTGATGTTGATGAATGATGATGAAATGATGAAAAATCTATCAGCCTGTACCCAGTCGCACGCGTGTTTTCGCATCGACTCGGACAGGAAATGGCCGCGCAAAGGGCACTGGAAGAGAAGAGGAAGGCACCACAGGGATCCGCGGCTTGGTAAAGCCCCAAGATGTGGCTATGGGTCAATATGAACCAACCGACTAATAGGGATAATGTCGGGTCTTGATTTATAACCCCCCCTAAACCAAACTTAGGGGATTGATTAATAGACTCCCTCCTTAAAAGTCTTGCCTGAGAGATAGGAGATCTACTCTAATCTTCTCCACTCTTCTCGGCTCTTCTCTTCTCCTCAACTCTAGTCTTCTCTACTCGACTCTTCTCTACTCTACTCTTCTCTACTCTCTTCTCCTCAACTCTAATCTTCTCTACTCTACTCTTCTCTACTCTACTCTTCTCTACTCGACTCTTCTCTTCTCTTCTCTGCTCATCTACTCTTCTCTTCTCTACTCATCTACTCTACTCTTTCTACTCATCTACTCTACTCTTCTCAACTCTTCTCTTCTCTACTCTACTCTTCTCTTCTCAACTCTTCTCTTCTAAAAGGGAAAAGGAAAAGATAGAAGCAGCCAGGGCCACCCTAAGAAAAAAGAATTGCTTTAATCGACCCCCTTTTGGTAAATCTATTATTCAACATCTTGGCTCTTCCTGGGCTACCCTCTTGGAAAATTGAAAAACTCAATTTTTAAAAAGGAGTTTAATAAAGGGATCATCCACTTCAGCAAGCTCTCAGTTTAGTAAATGGCCCATAGAAAGCAAACGAAGAAGATAAAGAACTCAAAGGGAAAGGAAAAGATAGAAGCAGCCAGGGCCACCCTAAGAAAAAGTTTTTTGCATTAATCGACCCCCTTTTGGTAAATCTATGATTCAACATCTTGGCTCTTCCTGGGCTACCCTCTTGGAAAATTGAAAAAACTCAATTTTTTAAAAGGAGTTTAATAAAGGGATCATCCATTTCAGCAAGCTCTCAGTTTAGTAAATGGCCAATAGAAAGCAAAAGAAAAAGATAAAGAATTCAAAGGGAAAAGGAAAAAATAGAAACAACCAGAACCACCTGGGAGTAAAAAGAATACCATTCATAAATCCAGAAAAAAAACAACCCCCCAATTTTTTTTCTTTAATCACTCCCCTTTTCAAAATGGGGTGGGCTATGAATAATTTTGGGATTTTTTTTCTTAAATCAACCCCCTTATATAAATCAAAGCCTAACATTAATCACCAACAAGAATAAGGAAAGCAAAGGTTAATGATAGGGGACGCAGGGTGACTAAGGGTTTTGACCCACTGCCATATCCAAACTTAATTAACTATTTAACAAATCCATGATTTTTGGGGTCTCCTATTTTCAGAAACACCCATTTTATACAGCGATTTTGCATCACGAAGCATCGCAGCTTTATCGGCACCTCAGGGTGAGCGCAGCTTGGCAGCTTGGCAGTTGCCAGGTGCCAGAGATGCTTTTTGAGTCACCTGGTTACTTGTTAGGTGCCAGGTGCCAGTCACCTGGTCACTTGTTGTAGTTACCTGGTCACCTGGTCACTTATTTTCTTCCCATCTTTGGGATGGTTGGTAAATGGACAGTGGCATTTCCTCTGAAGACTTGGCATCGTTCATTCACTGGTCGTAGGAGCGTGGCCTGAGGTTCGTGTAAACCAAAAAATGATAAGCCAATATTCTTGGGATGCCCTGATTACCACCAACCAGGAGTGGAGGTGGGAATCTGATGGAATCTGATGGAATTTGGAAACACCAGTGGCAAGTTGTTGGAATTGCCAACGACCATAATGGAGATCTGACAGCCAACGCCATGGATCGGGATCAAGCCAATCACCCATGTGGGGGTTTCTCAAATAGGGTCCCCCCGCAAAATGATTGGTGTATTACTATGAATGGTTTACAATGAATGATTTGGGTGTCCCCTGTTTTGAGAAGCACCCATGTGGCTTCAGCACAGTACGAGTTCTTTGGGGTTAATGCGGTTAATGCATTGGTCTTCGTGTTTTCAAAGAAAGCCTTTGATTAGCAATGCATTGCATCGCCGCATCGCCCTCGAAGCAAAGGCTGAAGAAGCCAAGAAGGTTGAAGAGAAGAGAAAGGCCGAAGAGGAGGAGCGGCGACGAATAGAAGCAGAAAAGCGGCAGGCAGAAGAGGTCAGAAAGAAAAAGGAGGAAGAAGAAACAAGAAAACGGCAAGAAGAAGAGGCCGCAAAGAGAAAGGAAGAGGAAGAAAGAAGGCAAGAGGAACAGGCCGCCAAGAGAAAGGAGGAGGAAGAAACAAGGAGAAGGCAAGAAGAAGAGGAAGCCAAGAGAGAGGATGCTGAAGAAACAAGCAGACAGCAAGAAGAAGAGGCCGCTGAGAGAGAGGAGGCAGAAGAAACAAGCAGACGGCAAGAAGAAGAGGACACAAAGAGAAAGGTGGAGGAAGAAACAAGCAGACGGCAAGAAGAAGAGGACACCAAGAGAAAGGTGGAGGAAGAAACAAGCAGACGGCAAGAAGAAGAGGACGCCAAGAGAAAGGTGGAGGAAGAAACAAGCAGACGGCAAGAAGAAGAGGACGCCAAGAGAAAGGTGGAGGAAGAAACAAGCAGACGGCAAGAAGAGGAGGCAGCGAGAGGAAAAGAAGAAGAAACCACAAGGATGGAAAAAGAGACGGGACACGGGAAAAAGGACGAAGATGCAGGGCTTGGAGAAGGAAAGGAGACACCAGTAGTGATGGGGAAGGACCCTGCCAGGGAGGCAATGGAGCTTCCACACAAGGAGTCTATCAGACACCCAGTTGATGCAGGCAATTCCGAGGAGCCACAGAGACAAACTGAAGAAGAGAAGAGGATAGTGAACTTGATGCATTTAGCTCTCGCGCACGGTGCCACGTTGTGTTGAAACATCTTGTTCCACCTCAACAGGACCCTAGTTGATATGAATTCTTTGTGGAAGACTTGCTCATGGGGATCAAAATCATCTATACCACACATTGATCACAAGAGGATCATGGAATATCATGGTTAGGTTTTGGCAACTACTACGAGAAAAGCTAACCAGCCAGTATAGTTGGGTCATGTTGGCTCACTACTGTTGATGGGCTCAATCAACTGCACAAGTTGAGGTTGGTGGTGTCTGGCACCAACTACTTCAATTTTGATCCATCGCAGTGCTAACTTTCTTTCATGAACAGCATCAACTATATATGAATGTGCATCCAAGACAATAGATTGCCTGCATGAACTATCAACTCTCAATTTTACAATCAATTATCAACTATTCACGGCTAGCATGGATATTGACTATCAACCATCTACATTACTGTATTGGGGTGTGTCCGCTATACTACTGACATCTACAGACAGCGACTTTGGCCTCAGCCATAACATGGGACTACCGCTGGGTTCCAGCTGCATATGACAACTGAACCGGGCATGCCAACCGCCCTTTGGGGAGTCTGCAAATCGATGATGGGCCGCCATGATCAAAACCAATCAATGTGACAGATTTATCTCACTCAGATCTGACTATGGCAAATGAACATAAATGAACTAGATAACGCGACGACCGAGATCAGTAGATCACATTACGACCAAGTTCTCGAATGTTCTCGATTGGTTTCTAAAAATATTATTGGGGATAAATCATCCCCCGTGCTCAGCCATGATTTTGCCGGAAAGATGACTGTTGCTGACCACTACAGTGACTGTAACTGTCAGCTCTTCACAACGCTTTGCGCGTGAGCTGCCAAGGTGAATGGCGATGCCAAGCTGGAAGCCGACCGCGAATCGGCTGCGAAGCGTCCGAGCTCCAAGCGTGCGGCGAGACTGCGGAGGGTTTGGGACATCTGGGGCTGGTACTGGCAGCAGCAGAGGCAATAAATATCAATAGCAACACAAAGCATCAACAACAACAGCAACAACAGCAACAGCAACAGCAACAGCAAGAACGCAAACAAGAACAAGAACAACAAGAAACACCAACAACAACAAGGAAAAACAACAAACAATATGGGCACGACGATATCACCATCATAGAACAATATCTATTGCCACCAACATGCGTTGTGCGACTGTTGATTTGGGCAATTTACATACACCTTGATCTTGAAGTCAGCCAAAACAGAAGCTGTTCTGCCAAACATTGCAAGTTCCGTTGTATTCTGACGTTTTCTGATGTTGGCTCATCAACAGACTGATGTTCCAGTTCAAGGGGATTGAACATCACCTTGCCATGGCGATGTTCAATGGTCAATGATATTGCCAATGCTTGGGATGACACTTTACAATCACCATGTTGCCCCATGGCACGGACTTCTTTCTGCTTTGCGGTACTGTGTCGTGTTGTATTTCTGCAAGGCTACTGTCCCAGAAAGCTGAGCTTTCCAATCCAAAACGACAGTCATAGTGCCACAGTTGGTGCCCGGGGTGCCCCCAGCATTTCAATTGGCGCTGTTCTCCAGAGATCGGTGATTGAACCATGGGATGGGGCCTGTCCGCAGCCCCAGGTCCAGTGGTGGAGAAGGTGTCCGAGGCCGCCCGGTCGCACCACAGCTTGCTGTTCCAGGTTGCTGTGAGCAACGTGCTTTTTGAAGCTGCTGTTTCTACACGCCGCCAGGCGCCGGTGAATGCCCAGAACGATTCACTGCATGGGCAGCTCGGTTGCATGACCAGTTCTTTCGCAAAGAGTTCTCATACGAACAGAAATAGTTCTCGGTTTGTGATGGAGTTCAACATGTACTCCGAATGTATGTGACTTACATTAACGCTATGGAAATACAGCGCCAAACCATGCTTCCTTCCTCAGATGCATGTCGGTTTTGAGCGGTGGCCATGGGGGTTCGTTTAAAATGATGTGACTATTGGAGAGGTGATGTGACTTTCGGTAATAGCCGTGGCCATGCAGTGATGTGACTTTCCGGGGGTGATGTGACTTAGGGCGGTCGCTTGTAGCATCAACCACCACAATCATCATTGCTGTTTAATAATCATAGTGGCTGATTGACTATCCTATGATCATTGTTAACCATCAGGATAGCATCAACCAAAAAAACAGATATTAACAGTCGTCATTAACTATAATTCATAATGATATTAAACAACGATTGTTGGCCATTAATGATATTACATATAAGCAATAATTACTATTCATATTAACTACCATTGTTTATCGCGTGTTTGATACTTAATTATAATACATCATGATAATGTTATACAATTGTTTAGTATTCATGATACCCCTGCTTCCCCCTCATCAACTATTGTTTTCCCCATAGTTTTGTTGCTTATCAACCACCATGAAATTGGCCGGTTAACTGCTTGACCCACAGCACTCGTCACTCGTTGGTGCGCGGCCCCCAAGGTCGACGACCCACCGGGCGCCTCGCCTGCTGCCGCTCCTGCGAAATGCCGACTGTGCCAGCGACGCGGTGGGAGTGCTGCAGCCGGACGCCGTGGTGCGAGGTGTGGTGGAGGCGCGGCGCGACTGGGGGTTGCTCCGATAAGCCTAGATGTGGCAGTGGGTCAAAACCCTGTATCCCTGGTTCCCCTATCATTAACCATTGTTTTCCTTATTATTGGTTGGTCATTATCCCCATTAGTTGGTTGGTAAATATTGACCCATACCCATGTAGAATGTGAGTTGTTTGCTTGTCAAGGATTAGAATGGGAATTGTTTAGTTGTATGATGTTTGCTTATGATGATGTTTGGACGTGCGCCCATAATCACGTTTCAAGCGCACACATGATTGCAGGAGTATGGCAAACAGGAATTTAAATGTTTGAAAAACATTTTAGATTATAGATGCATGTATAGTGCATGCAACTCGATACATTCATAGTATGTTGGAAATAGTTGGAAATGTGGGTTTTCCGTGGCGCTTCCAACCATCAGGCACAAACCCTTGCCCATCGTCAACCATGACATGGCTTGATGGTCGACCAACCGCAGGGTCGGTAGTCCGGAGAAATCGACAGCAGTGGTGGTGGGAGCTGGTTCACAGTCATCAGACCATTAGTGGGGCTTCCGATCAGAATTGTTGCGCCAGGGGAATTGGCTTCGGGTTTTACCTTCCACGTGCCGCACTGTGGGTGCGTTGGCAGACACCTGCTACATTTTGCTGGAGGCCGGGCACATTCCCAGCAAATGAAGGGAACCGCGTCTCGCTCATTGATTTTGTGAAGGGTTGTTTGATGGGTGGTGATCTTAAAGCCAAGAATCAACAAAACTGAGTGCCGAAAAAAGGTGAATCCACTTGTCTGATCACTGGCGTGTGCGACCACCTGTGGGACTGTGACAACTCTACCGAGGGAAATCTATCTAGGTGTAAGGAAATGTGGCCTTGTATTGGTAAATCCCAAGATTTTAACGTTGCCAAGACATATCATGGGGACAGTTTGATACTGAAATGGTAGGGCTTCAACACTCCAACACTTGCTTCCAAGATATTGCTTGTTGTGGTTGCGATGAGAACTGTGCAAGGAAATATGGTGGTTTCTCAAAATAGAGGTACCCCTGAATCACACAGTGTTTTTTAACATTTATAGTGGGGTACCCCTGTTTAGAGAAACACCCGTATACGTTTGTAGTTCATTTATCACTCCATTTCTCCACCAATGCTGGACAATACTTACCTGATCAATGTTATTCAATATACTCGATAGTTAATCAATCATCAATAATCAAATGATTTCTGCTTGACTATTTCTATTTCTCAGCCACTTAAAGCTATGGCTTTATCTATTCGGTGGTTTCTTGAAATGGGGGTACCCCCAAATCATCCTTGTGCAGTCTTTTACAGTAAACCAACCATTTTTTTGGGTCCCCCATGGCTTGAGAAACCACCATATTACTCTTATTGTTGGTTACTATCCCCCTATGATATGGAATCATTAACTATTTACCATTACTAACCATTAATAACCATTATTGGGCATGGCTTCCTTCGGCCACGGGCAGGAGCTTCAGCCTGCACCGTCCACATCCCTGGGACCTCTTCCTGTGGGCTCGGCCGGGCGTTTCGTGGTGCGCGCCGAACATGTGGCAGTGCGTGCGCACCCTGAGCTGCATGGCAAGGCACCGTGAGCAGGGCAGGTTTGACAAGTTGGGTGGCTTTGGTTGGAACCACTGCAGGTTCCAACTTGTGGTTCCAACCAAACTAATTAGTGGTTCCAACGGAATCCACAAGTTCTAACCAACTAGTGGTTAGCAACTGCTATTGGTACGATATTGCTGATTCGTTGGAAGTCTTGTACGTGAAAAAATCTGAGGACATTGCTGGGTTCAGCCACTATGAGCATTGTACGCGGAGAAACGCAGTGGTGGAACAGCTTGTAAAGATCACAACTTTTGCTGGTACAGGTGGATGAGCAGTCCACCCTTCCCTCATCATACCATGGCTTCGCTGCATCAGGTAGGTATGAGCGTGACGCCCCACCATTATTGAAATATACATTATGCATATACACATGCGTATGGAGACAATGACAAGTGATAGTATTTTATATTATATACTTATAATATAGGCTATATCATATCCAATATATCTATATAGGCTATATCCAACCACCAGCAAACCAACACCAGCCCTAAGAGATTTTGATAACTCATAGGACAGATCTCCATCCTTCGCGGTTCGTGCCAGGTGGTGGGCGTGGTTGTGGCAGGACGGATGCTCATGGGTACACCGCACAAAGTTCCTTGGCGACGTGACCAGGATCCCGCCTACTGCCTTGACCCGGAGATCGAACGTCAACCACCTGTAGTGGTAGTTTTTTAATTTTACTGTAGCATTTTTTACGGGCAGTGAACGTCATGCCTGGTGGTTCTATGAAAAATAACTTGAGTGCTTGTGTTTGTAGGCCAAATTCTGGAACAATTCTACGCGACTTGGTTTCAAAGGAAGTCTTGAATTTCCGGAATCAGTCAAACTTCGTTTTTTCGGAAAATACCCCCAATGCATGCCTCATGCTTCTGCTTTCAGTGGTTGCATCAAAAAAATGGGCTGATTTGTTGTGAGTTTGCTTGCCATGAATTTCATCATGAAAGGCTCACCGTCCACCTCCCAGGTGTCGGGTTGGAAATTTACATATTAAAATCAATTGAACCTGCTGTGCTCGTAAGCCGGGTATACCACAGATCGAAGTCAGCAGTTGAGTTCGGCATTAATCGCTTAAGATAATCTCAAGATGGTATGATTAGTATACAGTATACATGCCGGGAGAATCTGGCAGATTTGCGTGTATTAATCTGCGTTCGAGATCACAAGACCTGCCCACAAGTTGATCTTTTTAGATGCTCAAATTCCTGTGCAGAGCGGTGTGTGTGTGTGTTTTTTTTTTTTTTTTTTCCGAACTTTGTGCAATGACAAACCTTCAGGCTCAGGGTCTACTATTTCAGAATTCTGGCTGTTATGGTTTACACTTGGAGATACGCATCATTACGCATTATATACAAATATACATCTCTCTCTACTGTGTGTATATATATATATGTTCACAAAACTTGATTTATGTATGTATAGATATGTCCATTTACATCCACTCAACCGTTTCTGGAACTCCCTTCCCTTTTGGGGTCTCTGCGAGGTTGCAGGATACCTGTGGCTTCGCTTCGAAGAAAGCTCAAGAAAGAAGGCCGGCCGGACGGGAGTCAAAGGTGGTAGGTTTCAGAGTTGGGAATGATAGGTCCATATGTCATGTTATTGACTCCCCTTATTTGAAGGTCAATCATAAACTATTTGAGGTTAATTAAAAGCTATTTGTGCTTACACTGCTGGTGGTTTATGATTTTTGTGCATCTAACATGAAGTCTAGTCATAGAAAACTGTGAATACTGGGGTTGTCCATCAGAGTGGTCCCCCTGTCACCAGGGAGAGGGATCAAAAAAAAAATTGGGATGCATCAAAAAAAAATTGGGATGCAATCAAAAAA
>VSDK01006318.1:329808-352166 GCA_009767595.1 Symbiodinium kawagutii | reverse complement strand
GGCCGCCCACCCGCCGGCGGCCGTCCGGCCGCCGCCCACGGCCGAGAAGATGCCCACGCCCGTGACGGATCCTGTGAAGGTTCGGGCTGGCCATGGGGGTCTCCGTTGCGATTCCCTTTGTGGTGTGGTCAAGGGATAGCCCACATGGCTATGTGTCAAGCAGTTAACCAACCAAGTTTATGGGGGATAATCACCAACAGTTTTATAGGGAAAACAATGGTTAATGATGGGGAGACAAGGGGTGCAGGGTGAACTGACGCACAGTCATATAATCCGGGTGGTGGTTTTAATCACTTGTCGTTTCTCACGCATTTGGCGGGGCAGCGTCTGGGAGGAAGGCCGCGTGGCAGTTTTAACCATTTTCGGTCGCCCGCATCATTGGGATGCTTTGGTTGATGCGCTCATATTTTTTGGTGGTTGACTCATATTTCTTGGATGGCCTATAACCACTCAACTTATGGTACATGCTTACAGTCATATGGTCTATGGCATTTCTTACATCCATAAATCTTTACCAACCACCAAATACATAGATGAACATCCCAACAAGGACTAGTTTGGGCGGTCAACAGCTTTTTTGGCAATCCCCGCGACAGTGAACAAACACCTTGGCAAAGACCACCTTGTCGACCTTTTTGTTCGGCAACTATTTTCTATTGGGCTTGGAGGGCAAGACCCAGAAGTCTCCCCAAACTGAACGATCACCAGCAGATTTTGGGTCTCAAGCCCCAAGTCTCCGGCGATCAGCACACAAAATATGGCATTTGATGGAACCCATTTCCCAGCGACTTTGGATGAACTTCCATATGCCTAGATGTAAGTCGTTATGGATGTACTTGACACCCATCTACAGTATGGGTTGGTATGCGGATACTTGTCGACCATGATCAACAATTACCCACTCTTCGTATCTTTTCGCCATTATCAACCATATTAACGAAATTTGTGCAATATTGATCGTCATTGACCATGATTCATGGTCATTAACTATAACTGCAACCATTCCAAAATCATTATATAATCACCATCACTTTTCAAACACTACTCGTGATTACAATAATTACTATAACCGTTATCATAGCCACCACGACAACCATTATTCATCCAAACCATTATCATAAACCACTATAAGTATCAACTATTCATCTCAACCATTATTATCAACCACTGTTGCAACCACTATAACCATTGCAAACCATTATGTATCATGAACCATTATTAAGCCATTATAACCATTTCCATTATCAACCACTGCTGTCAACCAATATGTATCATCATTATAGCCACCATTAAAAATCAATATAACCATTATGACCACTATAACCATGATTGACCACTAATCATTAACTAATCATTAACTAATCATTAACCACTATTAACCACCATTATAACCACTAATCATTAACCATTGGCTAACTGTTGCAACTCCAAGCTGCTGATTCCATCTCCGTGGAAGTCAGGTGGCGCAACGCGTGGACGCCGCGGCACTCGCACGGAAGCAGCTCAAGGGGCCCTTGGAATTTCGAGTTCCCTGGCGCACGGATCATCCCACAGCGGCTGGAACTGGATGTGTCAGCTGCTTGTAGGGGGATGAAATTGCCACCATGGCCGGGGTGCAACTTTCTTGCTACAATGGGGTTATAGCCTTTATTAATGGTTAATAATAGGGGACAAGAACCAACAATAGTGGTCCAGCACCTACTGGTTGGTGGTCTTAAACAGTTTTTTCCTTTCCCTAGTGATTATGAACAAATCGGTGGTTGATTGGTTGACTGATATTTTTCATAGGGGTTGAAACCACCAACCAGTTTGGTTGCCAGTTAGAGTCGCTAGTTGTGACTAGTAGCCTTTTTGGCATTCACCTATGACCAGTCACGACTCAGCTACAAATCACTTAGTAAAGTGAGAAGCAATATCATTCACTTCAGGTTTTTGCCAGTTGTAAGTACATGGTACAGTTCACCGATTTATCAATCACTTCTACTGAGGGGAGATACAATCCTCATGGGTCCCAAGAAGGTTCCAGCTTTGGGATCATCAAAGTATGGCTTTGTCAACGGTGGTACCCCCCAACCACCCTGCAAGAAATGGTCATATCTGATAGGGACACCCACATGGTGGTTTCGCAAAAGAGGGGACTCCACAAATGGATGGTTTAGTACTATGAATGGTTGACAGACTAGATGATTTGGGGGTACCCCTATTTTGAGAAACCACAAGATTGTTTGCATGTTTAATGGCATGATTTGGGGCCATTAGCATGATATTAGGATCACCAGTTATTGACGTTTGTGATGTTTGATAAACCATCATCATTCCCACATGAGTCATTGATACTGTGAAAATACATTTTTATTTCCCCAGATAGCTGACAAGCTATAAGGGGTTCTTACTTCTCTATGGTAGGGCCTCGAATCGGCGCTTTTGTTTGCCGCTGCTCTGCCGCTGCTTATGCTTGTTTCCCTTCGTCTCGCCTTTGTTTCCCCTTTGTTTCCCCTTTGTCTCCCCTTTGTCTTTCCTTTGTCTCCCTTGTGGCTCTGGATCGGCGCTTTGTTTGCCGCTGCTCTGCTGCTGCTCATGCTTGTCTCCGTTTGTCTCGCCTTTGTTTCCCCTTTGTTTCCCCTTTGTCTCCCCTTTGTCCCTCCTTTCTCTCCCCTTTGTCTTCCTTTGTCTCCCCTTTGTCTTTCCCCAGATAGCTGACAAGCTATAAGGGGTTCTTACTTCTCCATGGTAGGGCTTCCAATCGTCGCATTTTTTTACCGCTGCTCTGCTTCTGCTCATACTTGTCTCCCTTTGTCTCCCCTTTATTTTTCCTTTGTCTCCCTTGTGGCCCCGGATCGGCGCTTTGTATGCCGCTGCTCTGCCGCTGCTCATGCTTGTTTGCCTTTGTCTCGCTTTTTGCCGCTGCTCTGCCGCTGCTCATGCTTGTCTCCGCTTTTGTCCCCCCTTTGTCTCCCCTTTATCTCCCCTTTGTCTCCCCTTTGTCTTTCCTTTGTCTCCCTTGTGGCTCTGGATCGGCGCTTTATGTGCCGCTGCTCTGCCGCTGCTTATACTTGTTTCCCTTTGTCTCGCCTTTGTCTCCCCTTTGTCTCACCCATCTATGAAAAAAAATTGCGCAGGCCGGGATACAAATATACAACCTAAGATCTATGATGATATCATTGTAAATAAATGGTGTAATTCAAAACACAGGTTTATGGTACACGTTTTGCGCAATGTGCCCGCTATCTGGGGTCTATGCTGGTGTAATTATTGTCGCGAGATACCCGCTTTGCTACTGGAAATATTCAATGATTTTCATAGAGAAAGATGCTGGCAGGAAACCCATGAGCAAGAACTCAGGTAGGAAAACCATTGATGCGACTGTCCATTGCTCATGTTATGCGGAGGGTTGTGGTGATACTGATGATAACGATTGAACACGAAAAGTCTCCGCGGCAGATCAGACTTAGATTGCGCAACATGGAAGAATCGGGAGCCTGTATCACACACAAGAAACTCGTCAGATTTGGTGTACAGGAATTCAATTTTTACTTTGCTTATTCTCAAGTGGATGATGGATGATGGTGGTTGGATACCTGTGATCAGTGTCCAGCATCACCAACAGAGGATAGTACAGGTACAACCGGAGCAGGTACGCAATGATCTGATGGGGTGGTAGTACGTAGCATTTTTCCAGTTCTGCCAGGAACAACGCGCCAATGAAAGGTGAAGTACCTGGTACCCCGATTCATGGATAGGCTGGTAGAAGGTCTCGTATGCGCACAGAAATGGATTTTTTGGTACGGCAAATTATGACATCGCATACATGTATGTGTGCTGTGATAAGTAGTGTTGGCATGAATTGGCATGTACGGAATGTCATTACTACACATCATTGCGATCTTTGTTGATTTTTTGTATACAAAAGATGCTTTGCTATTACATTTTGTTCCAATATGTTTGGTATACCATGTAATGTGGCCCGCTGTGAGATATGGCATGCACACGGACATCTGAATGGATACGCCATACGCCATGCGCCTTAACGGCACCAGGTTCTGGCAGAGGATCACAGCGCACCGGTGCGAAAGGAACCTTTGGTCCAGAGCCCCCAAGTTGGAAAGCTGGACCGAGGCTCAGTCAGCCGAGGGCGAAGATTCTGCACAAGATTCAACCAGTCAAGGTGGTTGTTACTCAGGAATCTATTGGGGTTGTAACTGACAACTATTATTAATGGTTAATAATAGGGGACAAGAACCAACAATAGTGGTCCAGCACCTACTGGTTGGTGGTCTTAAACAGTTTTTTCCTTTCCCTAGTGATTATGAACAAGTCGGTGGTTGATTGGTTGACTGATATTTTTCATAGGGGTTGAAACCACCAAGCAGTACTCATTGATCCGAATGGTTCAAGATGGTTTCCAACACCGAAACTACTGGCTCACAATGGCTACAGTCCGCCTGATGGCAAATGTTGTTGGTAGTAGTAGCAATGGTTGGTTCAGGCGAGAACATCACAGAAAGGTCACGGGTCGGGCTTTGGATGAGTACATGAGGAATCTGGCGGAAGAGGATTTTTATGCCGAAACCCTGCGACCATGCGTTGGTTGTTCACCTAGATCACCAGTGTCGCCCAGCATGAAAAACTGATGCCATGGACCCAAGGTCCAGGCCCAGCCATCCACACAGGGCACCTGCCTGCCGCAACCTGCGCGCCAGGGGAAGTGGTCTATGGCTACCCGGGTGGCGGCTGGCTCCAGCTGATGAACTGTGAGCTGGAAAACTCCTGGGTGGGAGCCCCAACGTGGGTGCCATGGGAGCCATGGGATGCCAAGCCCTGAAGGGGAAGGATCCATGATGAATCATGATGAATGAAGCATTTAAGCCATGAATGGTTTGATGATCTAGCATGTACATTGGAATTAAGTATGCGTGTAATTTATTCCGCTGTGCATGGCTTTCATGCTTTTAAAACTAGGATTGACGGATCATTATCAACAGTTGTATGAACCTTTGTTTATCGTCATGATCATGATATATACATACTCTTTGTGATATGATATGAGCATTGATATCCATGATCATTTTTTTCAGCAGTTATCAGCAGTCTAATCAACCATGATATTTTCTATTCGAGTATCATTGTTCAATCATTATCAACCAGTATCAACCATTATGAACCATTGCCAGCCAGTCTCGACCATGTTCAACCATTATCAACCCTCCTCAACCATTCCAAACGTTACTAACCCGTATGTATTCATACACACTAACTGTATCAACCTGTTAACCATCCATAAACCAACCTTAATCATTACTCACCCCCGTTATTAATCCAACTTGCTCTTTTCCTGATGCGCATTCAGATCTGGCATGCTCTCTTTGGGGGCCCTTCAGATGTATCATACATTGAGGCCTACCTTGATTGATGATTGTGCCTATACAAAATTCCCTGGTGCCCAGGAATGTTGCCAAGACGAATGCGATGAACTGGGTGCTTGATGGTATTTCAAGTAAAACAGATGGTTCAGTCAATCCAACGTTGGCTGAACAAACACTGACAGAATCAATTGAGTGGATTCATGCAAACAGACCGGAACTTTTGTGGCCTGCAAAAAGACATCAGTTTCGATCTCACTCCCTGAATGTACGATCTGGATGTAATTCCTGGATGAGGGGATTCACCGAAGCTCACGATGGTGGATGGGGCTGTACTGGTCAGCAAGGCTGTGGGAAGAAACATGGATTTGCTGGTGCTTCCTGATCAGAGCATCCAAAGACATTGGAGATCGACTTCAAACAACGTATTCCTGCTATCAGCAGGGCTAAGAAGATTTTCATGGAAGGATGTTGAATCCGTCGTTCTTTATTTCAGCCTTTCCATATTGAGGTTGACCTAGTCTGATCTCTCTTCCACTTTCTGTAAAGCGAAGTTAAGTGCTGGTTGTACGCAATTGCTGACCACCGGGAACCCTGAGTGCAAGCTCCTTGGGATTATATAGGGGGCAAACCTGCTCACCGTTGATAAACACTGCAAACTATTGTGAGCCATCCTTTAGCATTTTATCTATTCCTAAGCGTTATTATCCACCATCAACCATTATGAACCAATATCTTATGATTTTCTACGATTAATTCCATTGTTAACTATTCCGAACCACTGTATGATCCAGTCTTGACTGAGTATCATCCATTATCAATTACATATTATTACCTTTTGACCCATATTGATATAGATTGTGTATATCTATATATAGATATAGATTATCGATTATATATACATATTGATATATATATATATATAAATGAATAGATAGACAGAATTGTTTTTTCCCATTCGCCGTTTCTTCTGGTCCAAGATCTAAACTGTCTCCACACCGTGGCAGGTCTTCATCGGTACTCGGCTCTCTGCTGTTTGGGCCGAGCTGCGAGTCACTGCGCCACTCGACGCGAAGTAGAACTGATCCCAAGCGATGGGTGGGTGGGTGGTTCAGTGGATGGTTGGTTGGATGGTTGGTTGGTTGGATGGTTGGATGGTTGGATGGTTGGATGGTTGGATGGTTGGATGGTTGGTTGGTTGGATGGTTGGATGGTTGGATGGTTGGATGGTTGGATGGTTGGATGGTTGGATGGTTGGATGGATGGTTGGATGGTTGGTTGGTTGGGTTGGATGGTTGGATGGATGGTTGGTTGGGTTGGTGGGATATTTAATTACGGTCTGGTACGCTTAATGAACGTAAATTTCAAGCAACAATACGTGTATGCCGACCAGAAGTCGTTGGTTGATTGGTGGTGATAACAGCCAACAAAAGCAATAGATGAGAACAATGTGGAACTGAACCTCTAAGTGATTGAATGGTTGGTGGTTAACACTCAGTGGCCAATGATACTGTAGTTGCAAGGATGGTTCAGTGATGCTTGAATGGTTAATTGAAGGCTACTGATGAACCCGCCCTTTGTTCATGGTTAATGAGTGTACATGATGATCAACGATTTATGCTCAATGATGTCTCATAACAGGGAATACTACAGTAGTTGATCACACGAAATGATGGTTACTAATGATAGATGAGGGCCAATCGATGGTCAACCACATATAGCATTTGGACGACCATCAATTCGCGTAGCAATTGGAACCGCTGGAGAGTGATGTACCTTCTGTGATTATCCAGCAAGAAGAATCGACCATGTTGAAGGTATAGCATCGCTTCAAAGCTAATCGAGCTGTACCAGACACTGGCTTGCTAAAGTTTCCTAACCTTTGCATAGGTGATGAATCAATATGAATCACATGGTCACTAAGAATCACGAAGATGTGCTTTCTCATTACTTCCGTGACGCGCGCATGTGTGCGAACACGGTGGTGCCATCGCAATAGGCGGCCACCCTGCCGTCAGCCACCGATGCGCGTGCTGGGCGCAGTGCCCGGGTCGCCGCCCAGGCGTTCGTGGAATGCTCTGGAGGTCACTTGGCCCGGGCTCTACGAGGCGCCGGCGCAGAGTGAATGATCATGGCTTCAGGGGGGTACCACCATTGATGGACCTGTTGATACAGTCAGGTGAAGTTGGGTTGTTTTATCTAGCCTATTTTGCCAAGGTAAAAGTCTGGTCAAGAACTGATTCATGACTCAACAATGGATGATCGTTGCCTAAGAATGATGGCACGGTGCGGTTCATCAAGGTTAGTGGGCGATTCATGATAGTACGCAATGGTAGTATCAGGTTCTAATAACATGTGATAACTAATCATACTATTTACTCTACAAGTAGTTGATAATGCTCGCGGTTGCTGATGCTTCATCATGGCAATAGGAGGGGATGGTCACCATTGCTACAAAGCTTCAGAGCCCAAGAATGGCTGGTTGGTGACCAACAGTCGGGGAATACCAGGCATAGCCACTACTAGAAGTTGGAAACCAACTAGTGGTCATGGAGAACTAGTAGGTGATGGTGACTAGTAGGAGTTGGGATACCAACTATTACCAGGCATAGCCACTACTACTAGGTGATGGAGAACTAGTAGAAGTTGGATAACTAGTGGTTTATCAAGCCATTGTGTATGCTTTGTGGCTTCATGTTTCTTGGGCTTTGCTTCTCCCCCGTGATGATGCATCAATTTGGCCTAGGTTTCGCCGGGTTGATATAATCGCAACAATCCACAATAGGCCTCGCGACTTTTGTGCCCTTGGGCGCTGTTGCTATTTTGGGTGACACTGTTGTTGCGGATAAGTCGGAGCCAAACATCCGCATTTTGGAGCTTTCGGACTGTCAAAAGCCCAAAAGTGGATGTCCAGCATTAGCATTCACTTGCTCTCTGGGGCCTATGCTGGCGTAGTTGTTGCTTTTCAGACTTTTGGGTGCCAATCTGCAGGGTGAAAGTGATTCCGTTGATGATTAAATTCCACGCGGATGCTACCAACACTCCGACGTATCAAAGACTGCAAATAGCAACGGACATTAAACCCAGAATTATGCCACCTGCCAGGATATTTTTTGACGCCATCGAGATTGTTCGCCCTACCGAGGGGAGGTATTACCCCTATGATCCACATGGACAAAGCGTGTAAATCTGCTCACGAAGTTAGTGCAACGCTTAGCTACTGTCGATCGCCACAGCAGAGGATGAAGAATGGTTGATTAATGGAGTTACGAACCATTATTAGCCAAGCGTGATTTACAAACCAAGAATAGCCAGCAGATGCTAGCAGAAGTTCGGGGAAGAAATTGAAGAGAAAAATGGGAGTTTCAGCAAGATACCGGACAATGGACAAGGATGACAAGCGCAGAGATGGGGATTTTGTGAACCTCGGATCATGCTGATAATTGTCACCTGCTCCACTCACAAATGGCCATAACAAACAATTTGAACTGATAGAACCAAATCCATACGATCCAATTGCAATGGCTTTAGAGCCATACGCGCGCGTAGCCAGCAATGATTTCTTGGCTATCTCGAGCACCCCTTCGGCCCAGCAGGGAATCCCCCTCTACGTCCGTTGAGACGTTGATTCTATGCTGATCTCACCAAGGCACAGCCACTTTTCGTTGTCAGGAGAAGCGGGTGGCGTACAACGTGGAATGGCGAACTCCTGAGGCTGTGCAGCTGCAGCTGCAAACCGAGAAGTGGATGTCGAAGCAATGGGCCAGTGGTGATGGTGATGGGATGGTTATTCGTTACAATGGTTATAGTGGTAGTACTATGTAGGAATGGTTATTGTGGTTCTAATGCTTATGCTGATCGACAATGTTTGGGGGGTACCGATGTGTCATTCCGATGCTGAAACTCAGAACACTGAGAACACTATCGTTGAAAGAAAAACACATGTGATTTGGAAGCAACCATATTTCAGGAAGGTAAAATTTGCAAACCTGCGTGATACAAGAGCTAGTGTCGAAGATCCCCATCTTTTGCACCAAGAGCTTTCTGACTCGGCCAGAAGTTTTGTTCAAGGAATGGCTGGGAAGGAAAGTCTGCAAGGCCGAGAATCAACAAATGCACGTGTAGCTTTTATATCTCAATCTCCATGTTGCCCTATGGTTCTGTATACCCAGGCAGGCACACAGACATACAAAGAACCAGCACCACGGTACCATGTACTGCAGACAGAATCAGACATACCTCTGCATACATAGATATGCAATGATATGCATAAATAGATAACCGCATACAAAAGCTCTACATAGAGCTGCATATATCAGTATACACATTGTCTATGTAGAGCCTTTGTATGTGATTAATCTATTTAAATAGATAATAATAAGTATCACTTACGATGTATACCGATATGCGTACGTTTTTTGTCGCTACCACCGGGAGCCACCACTTGTCCAGGGCGCCCCGAAGCAGATGAAGGGACACAAGGTGTCCGCCGGCAACAAGGTGGAGAGCTGAGAGCAGCACCGGGAAGCTATGCTGAACAGGTGAATCTTTGTTTGATCAACAGGGGTCATCCAGGTTAGACATTGACCATGCTGTTAAATCATGTTGATTGACCAACTGGGTCATCCAACTGGTTAAGGATTGACCATGGTGTTGAATCCAATTTTTGGGGTGACAGGATTCGGAGTTCATATTTTTTTTGGTAGCCTGCTCGTGGGTGTAAGAATGCACTGGCCAGTCAGCATGGGAGAGTTCTGGCTCTGTACGGTTGGAAAGTGAATGGTTTATTGTTTATTTGTGCAGGCATGCTATATCAAAAGACTGAAGCACCAAGACAAGGATTTCTTTTTTCCGTTCATATGGGTTTGTCCAAAAAATGGTGGAACCTCAGAACCATCCAAGAATCGCCATCGTTGGTGGGGAAACTGCCATTTCTAGGTGGTACACCATTTCTGGACACAGCCATATTTTTATCATGATTATGGCAGATCCACGCAATAACAACTCCGATGCCAACGTAGACACCAACTAAGCCGTTTCCCCCTGCAGCTTCAAAAATATCAGCCACCTCCCGGTGATGGGGTGGGAATGAACAGAATTTCACAAGAGGCGAACAACAACAACAACAACAACAACAACAACAACAACAACAACAACAACAACAACAACAACGACATCAGCGACATCTACGACACCAACGACATCAACGACCTCAACAACATCAACAACATCAACAACACCGATACATAATTTTTTATATCCCAAACAGGCAGTGATAATTGGAAAGGTACAAAAGATGGCTGACAACAATGCAGTGGCTTCAATTGCAGTGAATCTTTTTTGGATGCTCATTTCTCACATCATCAGCTGCTTTTAGCGACTTGTTTGAATGGTCATTTTTTGTCCTTTTGCCTGGCTAGCTCACTCTTTGTTGCCATGAGTGGAGCGCCTTGAACAAATAGGTAGAAGTAGTTCTCAATAGTTGCATTCCACCCACACAAATCATCCGCACCATAAAGCCGAGCCTTTTATTTTACATTTCTTCCCACTAGCTAATCACTATTTGTAATTATAATGGCAATTTTTATTGGCGAAACCAACACAAAGTCAGGAAATCCTCCAGGTTATTGCTTTGTGGTCACTAGATGGTGGTTTCAAGGGTTGTTTATTCCTCACCATTCTCTGATCAGGTGATGTCTCAAAATAGGGGTACCCCAAGATCATCCTTTACGTTAGTCATTGCTAGTATTCAACCATCCATTTTTTGTGGTACCTTATTTTGAGAAACATCCATGCCAAAGGCGTTGAAAGCACTGACCAAGTAAGCACCACCTGAGGATGATCAGAGCTGCTCCACCCCACTGGTGGCACCAGGTGGTTCTTGGCAACCTGCCTGCTGGGTGCGGTCCCCAGCAGTTGGTGGAGGCTGCTTGATGGTGACATATGATGGCTTGAAATGGTGAATGAGTTCGGCTTAATGAATTTGAATGTCCAGTTTGCTGCATCATATGGGATAAGAAGCAAACATACTATATAATAATTGGTCACAGATCGTGCTGGTGACCGTCAAACATTGAATAGCACACCCTCAAAAGCAAAGACAAACTGCATCATCAAGTTAGCAGGGGAATATTTGTCATTCTTCGTTTTTTGTTTGGATGGTTATGATGTTTTGTCAACATGGGTTCTCTCAGTTCTCGGCAGGTAACTATCCTACTCGTACTACCCATTGTAAAGATGATCAAGTGGTCGTGAACATACTCCTTAGTGAATAGTTATAATGATCTAATGACATGATTTGATCAACATTATTGATCGCCAGCCATGTTCAGCACAAACAATCAACACCGGAAACTTACCAATCGGTATCAGCAGCACGCAAAGCCGTCAGTTAGGATGAAGACCAAGACTACTCAATGTTTATGAGTTGGTCATTTACCACAAGTGACGACATTTTGACCATCATCAACCACCATCAAGTCTTCGAGGGCGGCGGCTTTCAGCCGGGCCTTCTATTTCTCAAGGTGTAGCCATGCCTTGACTGGCTGCAGCACCAAGCGTATGAGTCGAATCGTAATCTTCATTTGTTTGGAATGACTCGCTAGACAAGAGGCATGAAATGATTGTATGGAGATGGAGGTGGCGATGATGAAATATGCTGATACATGATGATGGTGATGGCGAGGTATATATACATGCGCACAGCACATATACACACTCTTTTTGATCACAAGATTGTAGGCGATTCCAAATATTATATACTTGTAGAATCTTTTCGACGACAAGATTTTAGCCAATTCCAACCACTTGCTGTTTACACTGGGAGAGCTGAGGAGCCATGACAATCAAATATGAAATTATGCCTTTTCAACCAGTATGGTGGACAGTCCTTGCTTTCCTTTTTTCAGAAAGAAGAAGACATTTGGAAATGTATTGGCTGAAGTCAAAGCTGTGCAAACCGACACCTCCAGCAATGTGTACTTACCACCAGCTATGACACATGCATATGATCTGCATATGCATGAAATTATGAAGTATGTGTTTCATTCTTTACATGCGCGGTGCACAATGTACCTGCACACCATGTAAATTTGCACAAGTAGAAAACAATCACCCAGGAAACCTGAAATAGCCTGGCTCTTCACTGTAGGTTGCTTTGCTTCCGCGTTGGCGCTCGTGTGGCCGGAGCTGGCAACAATGACGACCAGGATGGGATGTCCAAGTCGTCCTCACTGGATAGCTTCAATCCATCTTGGGGATCCTCGGCATTCAGCCCATATAAGATTGATGTGCAATTCAGATTCATGAACCGTAAGTATTTGATGGGGAATCGCCAGAAATATATCAAGGTATTTTCAATGTTTTGGGGATTCGGTGCGGTTGCCATGTATCCACTAAAATACTAAAGTTTTTGGAAGGGATCTATAGGACACCAAGGTAGTCATGATGAGAATGATGGTGGTACTATATAATCGTAGTGATCACATCGACCAAACCCTCAAACCTGGGCAATAGTGATAATTTCACCAACAAGCACCATCATTAACCATTATCAACCATCATTAACCATTATTAACTATAGAATTTACCATTTTTCACCATTGGCCGATAGCTATATTGTAGCTACAGTTGGATGGTTAGTCAATGGGTGGTGGTTGGCTTTGTTGAAACCCAGCCGCTCGACAGGATGTGAAGCTGTGGGGCTCTTGGGCTGAACTTGAAGCCGGCGAAGACTAGGCGAAGCGGCGAGCCGCGTCCTGTGGTGAACCTGTCTGTCAATAGCAAAACTTGGTTGGTTGCTTGTTTGCTTGCTTGGTTGGTTGCTTGGTTGCTTGGTTGCTTGGTTGGGTGGTTGCTTGGTTGGTTGGTTGCTTGGTTGCTTGGTTGCTTGGTTGCTTGGTTGCTTGTTTGCTTGCTTGGTTGGTTGCTTGGTTGCTTGGTTGCTTGGTTGCTTGGTTGCTTGTTTGCTTGCTTGGTTGGTTGCTTGGTTGCTTGGTTGCTTGGTTGCTTGGTTGCTTGTTTGCTTGCTTGGTTGGTTGCTTGGTTGCTTGGTTGCTTGGTTGCTTGGTTGCTTGTTTGCTTGCTTGGTTGGTTGCTTGGTTGCTTGGTTGCTTGGTTGCTTGGTTGCTTGGTTGCTTGCTTGGTTGGTTGAATGGTTGGTCGGTTGGTTGTTTCGTGGGACAGGTTTGGTTGGAATATAGGTGTTGGTAGATTTGCTACCAGATGCACAAGGCACAGAGTATCTCTGGGTTCCATGTGGAGCGGTTACACAGGACACGAATAGGCCACCAGTTAAGTCATCACCGTTGAGATCCCTCATGGACCGAGCATTCCTACCATTCTTGAGCTTCGTGACATGGAATCCCACCCAAATGCTGTTGTCAGTCATCCCTGAGAGCCTGGGATAGTAACCTACAGTTGAAGTGACCCAGGAGCAACACCCATGAACCGCAGCCTGTGAAGTCAGAAGTGACCCCGCTCCCCTTAAGAGGGACCTGCTGGCCGCAAGAAGGCGCGCCAGCAGCGGTTTCGACGCCATGCCGCCATATCGGCCGCCGCACATGCGGAATGCACCGCCCATGCCCAAATTGCAGCTGGTGAATCGTGCCTTGGGTCCAAAGATGTTTGGAAATAGATGGATTTTCCATATATTCATATATTCAGAATGATATTCACTAAAAACATGACTTTTAGCAGGGGATCTAGAAGCCACCAAGATGTCCACAGGCTACCCGCCAAGTCATCACACAATTCCAATGTTGGGAAACAATTCTGCACCACTTGGGAAACCCAGAGCTGTGGCCAAAGACGGCCAAAGCCTTCCTTCCCTGTGTCTCTTTTGGTGAGAAACTTTTCCCTGTGCTCCCAAACCTATCATGGGAGTTGTAAGCTACCCCTCAGGATGTGACCCCTTTCATGCTAAGGGGTAGCTACCCCTTACCACGGTAAGGGGAAGCTCAAAACTCTTCTGAACCTCTTTGAGACGTGTGTTACCTATTCGATCGGAAGACTTTTAGAATCCACAGGGGAAAAGCCTTTCACAACACTGCAAAGCAGCGGCAAACTGTGGGGCTGGGTGAGGGTTTTCATCGGCAATGACGAGATGTACTATCTCGACACAGAATCAGATACTACGCAAGGTGGTCATTGGCTTGCTATCAAGAAACGCCTTGGTTTCCGTTTTATTCCAATACCGTGTTGGGGATGAAACATGTGAACCACTGTGATTTGTGTTGCATCTGATGTTTTTTCATCTTTGATCCGCACATTGAAGCCACATGGAATTCTGCATGGCATTCTCTATCGTTGCACCTAAACACTTGCAGTATCATTTTGTGCATTGTTCACATGCTGGAGGTTGTCAGAGCCGCAGGGTGTCAGACAGAGCCGCAGGGTGTCAAACCCGGGTATCATAATCAATCTAATCCACGGGCACGATTTTGTGGAGACGGGTGATGAGCATGTATCATTGATCCACAGTTAGACAGATGAAACATATGGGTGTTTCTTAAACTAGGGGGCCCCCTAAATCATCCAATATTAGTAATTCATAGGAAGAAAACCATCCATTTTTGGGGTCCCCTATTTTAAGAAACCACCGTATCAAGCACTCAGATGGTTTCTTGTAGTTGCTAAATTCCTCAAGGGCTCCACGATACCTCGAGGATTTCTAATTGACTTCAAGCTACCGGGATGGGTGGACTCGCTGCAAGTAGAGAGAGGTTTGGGCGGAGCAATTTACAGCAACGAACCCCTTGTCATTGTGATGATTCATCAGAAGGTAGATCGTCGCCGTCTCAAGCAGGAATTCTTCGATCAACTTCTCATGGAAGGCCCTAGCTTGTGACTTCCAATCACTTGGGGCTCTCCCAGTCCACGAGGTAATGAAACGATTCTGACGCAGCCCTCGCAACAAGATACTGTAGGCGGCGGCTCACTGCCAAGCCTTGGCAGTGGGATGCAGTGGTGCACTTGGGACTGACGTGTGTGGATATTAATTAACTCAAACATGCTTAAGAAACACAATGTGTTTTATTGATTTGAATCTGAAACATCATATGGGCCTCTGAGTTTGCAGAGTTCACTGAAACTTCCACAGATCATTCCACACTGGCAATCTTTCTGGCTCGGCCCCCATTCTTTGGCGGTGGAGCGCCAGATTTGTGGCCACATTTTGGGCTTTTGGTGAAGCGGAGGTCGAAGCCCAAAGAGCTCGGATGTTAGATTGCTTGATTACCTTCCGGTCATCTAATACCTCGCTAGAAAATCCACTATCTGGAGATCCGGAGATGACCACTTCCAGCTATGTGGCTGAAGGGTAACATCCTAAGCGTAGTGAACTATTTCTCATGGTAATCACCATGAGCATCCTCTAGTACCAACATGGGAACAAGCTATGGCTTAATCAGCATATCACCATACGGTACCATGGGAATCTCCACCAGCAGACCCATAATGTCATTTGGGATTCGTTGGCTGCCGCTTGAGCATTGTTTGTTTCGATGCCTCCTTGGCAAATTGGCGTATTTACGATATGATATGAATATATTCCGCTATGTATTACACATGTACTACAATGACATAATTCATCCATAATCATCATACAAAGAAAGTAAGATGAATTCAGAAGTGTCCATCGCACATTCCTCTCGCCTCAACGAACCTTTCATCGCGTGGCCAGGTTCTTTGCTGGCGAACCTCGCTGAGGAGTTTCATGTCCCCGAGGCCCTGATCTCTTTGCAAAGAGAGGATGGTCCTTTGAAGTCCCTCGGTGGCCGCGTTGGCTTATAAGCATTTATAAGCAACGTATAAGTAGTTGTGGTTGATAAGTAATTGGTTATTAACTGGATGGTTGGCTAGCGGTTATTTTTTACCCAGATGGTTAATGAGTAGTGATTAATTTCTTAGCCAACGTAGTGAAGTTGGCTAAGTTGGTCGCCAATTGAGAAACTAGGGGGCCCAGCTCGGATCATCTACACCAGCGAAGGCTCGCTCAAGGAGCTGGAAAGAGGATGACCCAAGTGGTTACCATCACCACAATCGATCAGTGGAACGGTTGATGACTGACTGAAGCCTACCATTGGTTGTTAATATCATCACTACCATATGTCACCATTGGTTGATTGAATTTGAATACTATATTTAAGTTCCTAATTCACCATTGATTGAGAATGGTGAATCAATCAAGCCTATGTTTACTCTCTATAAATCCTTACCCCGCCGTTGCGTGATGGAACTCGCAAGAACGAGCCGCGAATTGTGCGTCACAACTCGTCCGCTCAGGAACATGTCCGAGAAATTGGCGGACATGGGCAATGTCACCATTGAGGCGAGGATGTTGATGGTCAGTGGTGGCCAGGAAATGATCTGTTACACATGGCTAGCAAATTGATCAATAAAATTGCTAGCAAATTTGATATGGCTAGGAAATGGTCAATAAACCATGGCTAGCAAATTTGATATGGCTAGGAAATGGTCAATAAACCATGGCTAGCAAATTTGATATGGTTATTGATCAGTAAAGATGGTGACACCTATTTGTTCAATGATTGAACAGTGATTGAACATGGTTAATACAACAAGTCATTGAATATGGCCTGGTCAACCAATAAGTGGTTCACAACATGGGTTAGCACTGGCTAGTGACCATGGTAACTTAATCCTTATCATGATTTGGAACTGTGTTTCAATCCTACCTAGGATGCATTGCTTGTGTTTTTCTATGTGGAAACCAGCCACTTGTTGCTAAACATCTACGAGTACCCAAGTGGATCCTGCGGAAACTTCCTGACCTATGAAAGAGCACGAGCCATAGATGTTTTATGTTGAACGACTTAATTATCATGTGTCGGCCATGTGTTTTGCGTTCGTTCAACACATCCATTGGAAGGTGGTCATGGCATGGCCCCATGTGGGGATGATTATGGGACCGGAGGGCCCTGTAGAGCCTTGTGAATGTCGCATTTTTGTTTGGCACCTTCGTGAACCCTTGATGGGTGATAAGAGAATCCGACCCTTCCAAATGTTCTAGACATGTTGATATGTATGACGTGACTACGGGAGAACTCTGCCTTTTGCTAACAAGATATCAGGTGCATAGCCAACACAGCCGCTACATCATGGTGAGCTTAGCAAAGGCCGAGCCCGTTGCTGGTTTTTGCCAAGACGCCAGGTGACGGTGCAGCAAGCAACCCACGAACAGATGGAGCAGCTCAGCAGTTTTCAACTGCCTGGGGTGATGTGCTGGTGATGAGCTGGTGGCCGTACCAGGGCAACATACCTACCCTTCCAAAACATGGTTTCCATCGGTTCATGTCCAACTCTCCGACCAACAATGGCGACACGCTACTAGCGAGCATAGCCAAGCAACGAACCAACCAACCAAGCAACCAACCAACCGGCCAATTAACCAACCAGCCAGTCAACTATCTTCAGGCAACCTGTTTTGCTCCCGACCCACTTGCTACACGGATTTACCCGGCGTTTACACAAATCAAATCCAAAGTTGCTTCAAGCAGACGCAGACCAGTTCAGCGGTGTTAAATTTCCGCAGATTTCGTTAGGTTATGTTTGTGAGAGAAAATCGTAGCTTACCTTAAGAACATGCTATGTGTTGATTTTCACATTTCTTCGCCAAAACTTGTGAGAGAACATCACAGCACAGGATCTCGCCACCGGTGTTTGAGCGCACCTGAGCGCACTCGTGGCACCTGAGGAGCTACATCCGTTCCAAGGGCTCTGAGCATTTCTTGGGTGCTGAGTTGAAGCTCATGACCGAAGGAGGTGAAGAGCTCAAAGGCGAGCTCTACTGTGTGCCTTGGGTGCAGCTGTTGTAGGGGGAAGGAGCGTTGCTGTGGGAGGTCGAAGGCACGTGGGTTTCATCCCCAGTAACCATCAGGTACCAATGTCCACACTGGGAGGCAAATGACACAAGTGACGCAAGTCTTGGGAACAGCACTCAGATGAGCATTGAAACAAGCAGTGCCACCTCCTGAACCATACATGAAAAACGTGGCTATTGCTTGGTTGCGGGGCCCACCTGCCTGCTTAGCATCAGTGAAATCATGTTGGGTGGACCCGGCTTGTTTGCAACCTCCTGTCAAAAGTTTTCATGGGCACCGTACGCAATGCTTCTGTGTGGTCGTTTCTCAGGGGTACCCCGAAATCATCCCATATGAACCGTTGAGACTAGTAAACCAGCCATGGAAACACCCATGTGGCTTTGCAAACAGACCATGGAATTTGACGCCGTTTATGATTAAGTTCTCACGATGGGTACTCGTAGTTGCTAATAAAGTTGCTAGTGCTTCATAAGCAATTACAATATAGCGATCTGTGATCAATACTTACTTTGGTTGAATACAATGGTTGCTTATCATTATCAAAATAAGCAGCGATGATTAATGGACGGGATCATTTCATGCCAACGTGGAAATCAGCACGCTGAGGTGCAAGAGGCTGACAGCAGTTGCATCTTGCGAGAACACCTCCACAACGGAAGTGCCAATTACTTCTGGCTCAAGTGGTTCCCTGGTGGCACACAATCAATAGGGGACCCCCGAAAATGGGTGGTTTACTACTAAAGTGGCTAATATAAAACCTTTCGACGATTTGGGGGTCCCCAATCAAAAAACGAACAGTCGTGGCAGTTTTGGAAGAATCTAAGCTTGGAATGAAATGAGTTTGGGACCCCTGGTGCGAAAAAAAGAATTTGAGACAAGCCGGGTAATCAACAATCTCTGAACATGATTATGGTAGTTTCAGAAGAATTGGCTGCTTCGTATGTTCCCTTCAAGGTTGCATCTGAACCAGCTTCACGACCAAACGCAGAGAAGCTGAAGACAAGAATCTGAAACATGAGAAAATCTGAAAACATTTGACGACGCGAACTGTCCTCGTGGGATACCACCATTGAGACTCTGAGATTTTAGTTGGGACCTCACCATTCTGAGGCCCTGATGCATAAATTCCAACAAGATATTTTTCCAGTGGCTTCAGTTTCGCTTCAATCCCTTCGAGAAGTCATACTATTGACCTGTAGTACGCGTGTGGGAGGTCCTTTTTTGGTGCTGGGGGATCCTATTTGTAAGACCTGGCTCTATCCAGAAATGGCTTCGCACGACCAATGAGTGGTTTCCTCACATGGGATCCGCATCGTCTCTCGGGATGCTTGCTGGTACCATCATTTATGGACGATGATGTTTACATGTGTGGATGTTGATTTGCTCAGCTTCAGCTGGATTACATTCTTCACACCAACCACACAAGGCAGCCGTACATAGCCGTACTATGCTAAGTTATACCATCTTATCTTACACCATGCTATCACATGTGCCATCGTATGATATTTTGCAGACGGGTATGTCCCAATGTGTCACGGACTGTACAGGATTTAGTATGTGGCCTTCGTCACGCATGGTACAAATGAATTATGCATGATGTGCATGTGACGATATTCGATGATGTAACGACATGAAATGACAGTTTGCGAAAGGAAACCAAAACAATCCAAAACATATATGGTGGTTTCTCAAAATAGGGGACCCCCAAATCATCCACTATTAGCCATTTATAGTAATAAACCAGCCATTTTTGGGGCTCCCCATTTTGAGAAACCTCCATATAGCATTTGTAAGTCCAACTCTTTAGCCTGACAGGAGTTTGATATATGGATTATATGGAATTTCTGCCTGTCACGTATCAATTTTTTTCATCCTTTTTTCGCTCGCTATTTGTTTGTCAGTTCACACTGGTGCATCCATGTGACCCCATTGTATATGGTGACGATCTAGATGAACCACCGTGAAGCCATCCTTCATCCTTATGGGTAACCAACCATGCAGAACCAACTTAGTTGATCAACCATTGTGAGCTACTCACAACTTATGAGAACCAATAGTGACATGTTAACCACCATTATTGTGACTTGTTAACTAATAGTGACTTAACCAATAGTGACTTGTTATAACTATAATTGACTATAATCAGTATGAACTGTTATGAACCACCATTCTCAACCAGCAACAACGAACAACTCACCGCGCCTTGCAACAACCCTGCTGTGGGTACCCACAGCACCTCGCTGCAGGAACACCATCAAAAGTATTTCGATCGAGTCGATGCCGGACAGGATGCTTGGTGATACCGCTGAGCTCAACGGTAGCGCTGTGGCAAAGAGCAACCGTATGATCTGGTGGTTACATGGCTATGGGTCAAGCAGTCAACCAACCAACCAATGGGGGAATCACCAACAATAATAAGGGAAAACAGTGGTTAATGATGGGGAGACTAGGGGTACAGGGTTTTGACACACAGCCACTTTATGGTTTCAGTATGGTTTTGATAGCAGCTGACAAGAGGGAGCTCTGTCAAAGATAGGAGAAACTGAGGATGGGGATGGTTTCAGTACGGTTTTATGTTGTTTTTTTGGATTCACTACAGTCAGTGGTTAAAAGGTACTGAATATTGGTGACAGACCATTCGGCCATGATCTTTTTTGGCTCTTTTTTGCGTTCTTGGTTTTTGTCGCTGCCTCTCTCTCTTTTCTTGTCCGACTTGCGTTTTGCTGGGTTTTTTCCAGTAGTTTTGAATTGTTTTAAAGACTTTTGGATCATTGAGTCCTGAGCTTGAAACAGCTCACAACTGATGGAAAGAGTAAAAAGAGGCTGGTCAACCCCTTCACGCCCGACTGGTATACTCATTAGAGCCTGATTGGGAAGAGCAGCATGTATCCAGATGGATGGTGTGCAATCTCGTCGTTCACGGTGTCTCAAAGGCCACTACATGGTAACTCTCCGAAAGATAGGCCTTGATCCATGTGATATGGGGTTTTCCGCGATCTGAATGGAACCCCAAATCTCGAGGCGTTCGATGCAAGTGATTGCCGTTGTTTGGTCAGAGTCTATGGACAGATCCCAATGCTTGCTTCATTGGCTCGAGACCTTCCCACATCTCCCAGGAAACGGAATGAGTATTGGCCCGCTGTGAACTTACAAGCGCTGGAGCGGCGCTGAGAGCTCTGCCGCAGCCAGCCGGTTTTGGATGACACGTTGCGTTTCGCAACGGCAGCAGCTGCCGGTCGTATCGAACTGAGTAGGTACTGAAGTACTGAGGAGTACATAAATCAGAATCACAAGTTAGGGAGTTCACAACTGTAGCGATTGAATGAGACCCATTTTGATTTCAGGACACTATGTAGCACTAAAGATCTATATTTGCAAAGCCCCATGTTTGATGGTAAATGACAAGTGATGTCAAAGTGGGGTGGTTTATCAGCAGCTGAATCTACCATCATTGTACCAAGCATCATGATGCTAGCCATCATTCGCAACTGTTTTGTGAAGTATATCATCTTGAAGTATCATTTTGATTTGTGTCATCTTTAAGATTCTTGAAGAATCATTTGGAATATAATCTTAAGATCTCATTACCAAACCACATCATCATCTTGAAGGATCATGTGATAGTCAATACTTCAAGAATCACATCCAATATCACCTTGAAGATCATGCTCAATCTTATGATTCCTACCAATTCTGGTTGGCTTTCATCCATGAAAATAAGATTTCCAATGAATTAACTATTCTTAACTATCCTATGATTGAGCTATCCTATGATTGAACTATCATTGAACTATCCTATAAAACTCGTATTGAACTATCCTACGATGGACCACCATTGACATCGGTGATGGTTCACCAGCTCCACGATCGACGGCAGCTGCTGGTGTCCGCCGGCGCGGGGCGGAATCGCCGGTTGGGTCCACGGAAGGCCCCCGGGGTGGCGGCACCGGGTCCTCCATGGCCCCCGGTGCCGGTTTCGGGGCTCGTCCCGCAACCGCATGATGCTTGGGATTGACGCATGACACGGGCATGAAACATGTTAGGTTAGAATTTAGTGAAATATATATAGTTACTACATACATACATACATACATACATACATACATACATACATACATACATACATACATACATACATACATACATACATACATAC
>VSDK01006318.1:261633-322553 GCA_009767595.1 Symbiodinium kawagutii | reverse complement strand
ATTTTAGTTATTTTTAATTAAATTTTAAATATTAATTATTAATTTTTTATTAACCCATAGCCAAAATATTAATAATATAATATTTTCCAAAAATTCCTTAATTTTAATATTAACCAAAATTATAAAAATAAATATTTAAAAATTATTATTTTATTTATTAAAATTTAAAAAAAATATAAAATAACCTTTTTAAAAAAAATTAAATAATTTAAATAATAAAATAAATTACCTCCAAAAAAAAAAGAAAAATTAATAATAAAAAAAAAATATCCAAAATAATAAAATATTATTGTTATTTTAAAAAAATTACCTAAAAAATTTCAAAAAATCACTATATTTTAAATAATAACTAAAATTTAAAAATTTTTTAAAAAATATATAAAATAAACCTATATATTTTATAAATATTAATTTTTATATTATTATTTTATATAATTATAATATTTTTAAATACAAATATATATATATATATATTTTTTTTTCCTAATATTAAAATTATAAATAATATCAGATTATATAATTTTTTAAAAAATATATAAAATAAACATATATATTTTATAAATATTAATTTTTATATTATTATTTTATATAATTATAATATTTTTAAATACAAATATATATATATATATATTTTTTTTTCCTAATATTAAAATTATAAATAATATCAGATTATATATATAAATATAAATTATTTAATATAATTAGATTATTTTTTAAAATTAAAATATTATATTATTTTTTATATTATATAATATTTATATATATATAGCAGCTTTTTGGCTCTATTTTATGCCAAGACTTACCTCAAAAGCATGTTGAGGTACAGCAGGTCTCAGTTCATCTGAAAATCGAATCAAAACCAATGGTTTGTGCAACAAATCCAGGAGTAGTCTTCTCTCATGATTGGCATTGTACTCCTGTCTATGAACAATTTTGTTACCGCAGTCAACAAAAACACCTGTTTGGGAATGGCTGCACATTCCATCAAGAAACTCCGGCATGGGTTCAGTCAACATGCTTCTGGATGCACGTTGAACAATGAAGAAAGTACTGGGTTGCAATATGTACCGTGCAAAATTGTCTTGCCATGTCTTGCCGTTTTTTCTTCCAATGAATCAAATTCTTAGTCTTTCCTATCCAACTTTACATACACATTTCTATGCAGCTTCAGGGTTGACCAGAACAAGAGATCTGCAGTGCTGGGCCCTGATCCTTTTGGAATTTATATTTCGAGGACTGAAAGGATCGGAGTCGGTGGAAGCACCACATCCAAAACCAGCTTGTTATGACGCTTGGGGTAGCCGAAGCGATATCCTCTAATTCTTACTTGCTGGTTTAGTTTTGGATGTTCGTTCTTGGTTGAGTAGTTGATGGATTTTGCTGGTGAGTTTTGGAAAGTTTTGTGGACCGTTCGCAATCCCAAAGAGGTTGGCTGTAGGAGCGGTGCATCCAACATCCACCACAGTCGATGGTGTGCTGGTATATGACGATGCTTGAAGATTGCCCACAAGCAACATTGAGTGGTTTCCCACAAAAATGCAATACTATATTAAAGCATCGTGTGTTCTTTGGGCAACCTTATTCGACTGCTTCACCCAACACCCTCTTGCCAAAACTTGCGGTGCCTCGGATACATTTCAGCTCACACTTTCCAAAAACATCAAATTCCAAAACGAAACCAGTCCCAAGAATAAATTTAGGAGTACCCTTTCCGCTGTCCCCAAAATGAACCTTTCCTTACGGGCTACGCCCGGTCAACAAATTGCGGCAAGGATCGAAAAGGCTCTTGTAGGTGCTGGCTTCATCGGGTTGATCTTCCCGCTCCGATCCCTCTTGTGCGGCAACGATCAAAACCTCGAGACGCGACCAACATCTGGGTGTTTCTTCCCCGGAACGGCCAAAATGCACAGTTGTTGATGTTTTTTTCCATCATACACCAAGCCATCTTTGGGGCTTATTGGCAGTTATTGGTGTGTTCTTGAGTCATACCATATTTTGTTGGCTGGTGATTGCAGCAGCTGCCACTACGCTACAGGTTTTTGGCTTCTTCAATACAGCCGGCGTTTTAGAAAACAATGGCTAGGTTTTGAAGGTCCCAGGATGTTCCAAGTAGCAGCGGGTTAACCATGAAATTGGGAGAGATGCAGCAATCAGGTAATTGGTGGTTTAGAGACTGAGACTGAGAACCAACAGAAACTCCAGATCACTTTTCACAGCTCATAAACCAAAGTCAGCTGATATCAGCGCCTATTTTAGTCGCTTCCTCGAGGTCACTATAACTAATGCTGTTGGTCAAGAACAAGTGCTGGGCAAGCAAAGCATGTAGGATATACAAACCAGTCGCTTCACCCGTCACATTCTGAAGCCGTTACTCTGAATTCAATGCACGGCTGAACCAACGCGCGTCAGAGCCCCGAAAACATTCCATCACTCACGAGGCGCCTCGCGAGGCCTCTTTCGGCGCAATGGCCTGCGATGCGACCAGGGATGACCAGGGACCAGGCCGCCCAGGTGTTTCTCAAGCCATGCATTGGTAGTCGCAAGGGTAGCCATACGGGTAGCCGTAGGGGTAGGGGTAGCCATAGGGGCACCCATGGGTGCTAACAACATGATTAGCCGTAAATCATCCCCTATTTTAAGAAACCACCACACCAGATTGTTGAGGACCACTGGTGAATGGATGGTGAATTCATGGATGTTCAATGGCATACCACCGACCATAGGAGTCATCTATGGTTACTGTTGGTGAAACTGATTATTGTTCAGAAACACTATTTGTGAACACTGTGCCTATGGAAGGAAATCCTGTGAATTTTCGCAGATGGGCACTGATCTGCAGATTTCACGTGACCCAAGATCACCAAATTAAATGCTAATTGTTGTTGCACACAAAGTAAAGAGCGCAGGAACTAAGGCTGATACATGCTATTGATGTATTACATATTATTCACATTTAATCACCATGATGCACACATGCGTCTACTGGAGACGGGCTCTGCCATCGCCATGGCATGAACAGCCCAGGAGTAGCACAACTTGTTATCTGGGTGTACTAAGCTGTAGCATGCCAAACGCTGCAGCAAGCAAACCTTTGTCCTGTCCGGATTCGAAACTGAGGAGTGTCCAAAACCCCTTTAGCTGTCAACCGTTGCAACCCCTTGGTGGGTCCTCCGTTCATAGAAGCGCCCACAAAGAGTGGAAATTGTGACCAATAAACACAATGTGATTGGATTCTGATATGCATCTTTCAATATATAAACGAGGTATTTATACAGATATTGTGCTGTATTTGACTGTTCACATCCCATAAATGCACAGATCTGTAGAGCTACCGAGCTATGGATGAACAGCTGGCGGAGCTGTGCACTAGAGCTGTGCACTACTACCGTGGTCCCCGACGGTTTCGGCTTCTTTGGACGAAGAGGTCGCAAGGCTTCTGGCACAGGAGTCACATTCACCGGTGAATCGCTTCCTTGGAAATCATGGCCTACCCGGGGTTGACTGCTGCTTTGTTCTAGCAGAATCCAGCCCCGTTGAACTGCTCCAGGGTTCTTCTTCTACTTCTTCTTCTTCTTTTTTCGTCTTCTTATGAATGCCAACACTGTGTTGTCTGCATTCATGAACAGGTCTAGACAGATGAAATGAAAATCCCAAAGATCTGTTCAGCAGAACACTCACGCATCTGCCATCACAAATTCAGTTGAAATTACTTGAGGTTGTTGAGTCAATTAATCACCTTTTGCCATTGTCATAAGGGCTTATCAACCATGGACGTTGTTGATCATTATGTTTGGTCGCTCAAACACTACAAGTCCGGGTTGCAATATGGCCGGCACGCTAAAATGCCCGATTTGGACTTTCCAGGCTTTGTCAAATCTGGAGAACCAATTCCTTTGCAGAGCAATCTAAATAGCTGGTACATCTGGTACTGAACATGCTTTGGTGGTTGCATATTCGCTTGTTTAGCCCCTTGACATGGTTAAAGGATTTCAAAAGTCGAACGAGCGCCACCGAGAGCAAAAAAACGCTGTTGATCTGATTAAAACTCAGGTTGGTGTTATCATAGCTACCCTCCAGAAGTTCAGCATGGCCACTGAAAATCACTGCAAATCATTGGCCAATGGGGGGCGTCCATATTCCATTGCAGTCTGGCAACTGCTTCATTCAAGAATGATCATGTGAAAACTGTAGGTCTCTGACTGGTCATAGCCCAACGTTCTTCAAACTTGTTGACCATTGAAGTCTTGGGATTTGGACCCCACAACGGGGACCCCCTGTCGGACCATGGCCCCTCCGGGCAGCTGCCTGGGCAGGCGGTGGCATCCCGAAGCTCAGCGGCTAGGTCCTGGGCCAGGCTTACGGAGATCTTGGGGATAGCATAGCCATCTACTGTGCACCCGTGGTAAGCCACTGATAAGCTTCAAAACACCGCGCAGCTTAGGGGATGTTTAGGCAGCGACTTCGTATTTCTATTGTTGTCTTCATCGCTAAGTAGGATCATTGTGCAAGTTGGATGAACTCGGCCACACCACCTTGGACGTGGCAGCATTTCATAAGAACGTGGGTAGGTACCGTGCAGCACGTGAGTTCAACGACCCAAGTGGAACATGAAACGTATCATCCCAGGAGCAAAGAAGAGATTTCAGTTGCCCGGGTGCGGATCAAAATCTTGGTGCCCTTGGTTTTCAAACAGGAAACGCAGTAGTGGAGAGTTATTCTACCACCTTCAGACCATCTTTGTCGAGGACCCCAAGCAACAAACATGTTGGGAGTCTCTACCACCGAGGCGCAAGCCAACGAAGGATATGCTGCTGCTCCTTATCTTACCAGTCTCGTTAGCTAGTATTGTAGCGTCAAATCCATTAAACCCATTGAATATGCATATTGTTTTTTTTTGTCTGGCTCAGACACTGGTTACACCTGATGCATACGATCAGTGGAAAGGCACTGGATACAGTGGCAAGATGCCAGGCATAGCGTGACCCCACATGTCTTCTCTTGCTAGCTTGACTGTCTGTCTGTCTGTCTGTCTGTCTGTCTGTCTGTCTGTCTGTCTGTCTGTCTGTCAAACATTTACAGGGTTCTCAAAAATATCCACGTGCATTTGCAGTCCACAAAAGAATAAACAGCTGATAATATGTGGAGTCCTGTCATGAATGGCCTTGCAACATACCTTCTGACCGGGACACACAGTGGGCACCGAGCGCAGGACCTCCATGTCAGAGGGCCACGGAAGTGCATAGTCTGCCTGCTCAGGCTGTGTGTTGTGGCCAAAACAGCCACTGCTACGTCCTCCGCCACAGGCACCACCCAAGTTTGATCGTATTTGGTATCATTCTGGCGATCCAACATAGCAATAGAAAATCATCATATTTCATAGAGACACCCCGGAAACTATGAAAAAGTAGTGGTGGATGTTCCTGCCAATGAACTGTTAGATCACAAGGGTATCGCATCACTAACCAGCTCATCGGAGATTTGATTTGATCATGCTTCTGCAGCTTCTTGTCCAGCCAAAAGCCACCTCTAGACTTCAGCGACCAATTTCTGTAACGGGGACTCCAGGTGTTTCATCTTTCACTGGATGGGTTGTTGAAAACATATCCCTGTGTTTGCGATCTAAGTAGTGCTTGACCATTGTTTATCCAGATATATGGCAGTGGGTCAAGACCTTGTATCCAAGCTGATCGAACTAGTCCAACTGTTGGGATGTTCACCTGCCCAGTTCTTGGTTGGTTCATATTGACCTCGCCATATCCGAATAACTTCAGCTCGTCCAAGTCTATCAGCTTTGGTTTAAGCTGTGGGGTCCAGGCGCCCCACAGCAGTCATTCACGCTTGGCAAATCAACTGGACCTTGGCAATGCACCCTGTGAAGATCTCCTTACAAAGCATCCCGCGGCTGCTTATGATCGTGTTAGATACCATATCTCATAAGGACAATTTATATATGATTCGAGGATGGTGATATACTATGTTACAGTATGTTACTTTTTCTATGTTTAACTAACAAGGAAACAAAAGCAAACAGAAGGAAATAAAGAATAGATTTGTGTGTACCCCCTTGGCTTCGGAAACAGCATCCCAGGCGACTGCTGACGACTCAGGGCCTCCAAAACAACATCATTCTCACGAGGACTCGCATCTGGCGAATGCTGTACTCCTGAACCTGAGAAAAATGGCGATGGCTCGTCACATGGCTGCGTCTCCTGGGGATCTCTCAGATGATCCAAGATAACGCCTGCTGCTTCTTGGCCCTTTCTATCAAATTCTATCCCGATATTCGAATCGTATCTGCTTAGGTTAAACATGGGTACGTCAATGGACTACCCAAAAGTTTTCCTCCTTCCAAGCAGTAAACATTGGCAGGCCTGGGGAGCTAGCCCTGTGGGTGAGCCTCAGTTTAGCTTTGGCTCGGTTTAGTTTATCGACTCTTGGCATCGCAGCTGGAATCATAGAACAGGCTGGTTTTGCACCCTAGCTCTGCATCAAAGGCAAGGGATTCATCTGGTTGGTGGGCGCAACAGGTTTCTCAACCCGCTAAAAGCGATCTGTTTCCGACAAAGCATTTGTTTCATGTTTGAAAATACACTACGGTTTGTAATTAAGAAGGCTTATGACTGAATAATCGGGAATAATGGTCAAGAATTAGTTGACAATGCTGATAATTGTCAATAATGGCTGCGAATCGTGACTTGGGTGGTTGGATGTCATCAGCAACCATCACCCCACCGATCGCTGGCTGTCCGATTGTGGTGGTAGAGATGTTGTTGCTACCACCTCGATTGATTACCCTTGATCTGGGGAGATGAACAAAGGTGTGTACATACATGTTAAAACTTATATGTATATAAATATACTTCACGCATATTTCACAATATTTCGTGACAACCATCTACGATAATCGGAGGGATTCATCGGTAGACAATCAGAACGAGGATGCGCTCATTGTAACGGCCAGGTCATCATGAACAGGCGAACTCAGATCAGCAACTGGCCAGCAACTGGCCAACAGTATGAACCAGCATATACAAAAAAAACACAAATATGGTTAATCATGGTTAATCCTGGTTAATTATGCTTAATTATGGTTGATTATCGTTAATTATGGCCAACAGTATACAAAAAAACATTCCAAACCCTGATGAACCATGATTAACCCTTCTTAAACCACAAAAGACATTCAAAAACAACTGAAAACCCATTAGATGAAGCATCTAAAATCACGAGGGTTTCTCATTTATCCAGACGGATTCATCATGGCCTCACACCATGCCGAACCAGCACCCTGAGGTCAATACCGGGTGCCCCTGGAACTCGTTTGCCAGCGCCGTCTCCCTGCCAAATCAGGCCTGTGGCAGGAGACGTCAATGATTTTCTGGGATGATGTTTATCATTTATAGCATAGAATAAGCACAGAGGAATTCTATTCTTTCAATAATTTTCTGGGTTGAGTGCTTCTTGAATCATACATTTTTGACAGGATGACTTACCGTAATATTTATACTATGATAAACAATGTAATTATTATCATTATCGTAATTTGACAAGCCCATCGTATATACATATAGTGTTAAGCATATAGTTTATCACATATCAGAGACAAAAAGAATCGGTAATCAATGACAATTGATTATGATTACCAGGATAATTTAAGTTGAATAACAATAGTAATATGGATGACAAGTTTATACATTGTGATTAACCATTTCACGAAAATCAATCTATGGGCAATGCAGTGGGCAATACATAATCTTTGTTGTATAAAATGTTCAATACTGTTATTCATTTAAATCGTTTGCAGTGGTGTATTTGATGGTTTGTACTATGGCTCATGATGGTTCATATTGGTTGGCTATTTGTTTGGATGCTGTAAGTAAGACGGCAAATGTCACACATTGCGGCCTGTCATCAGTACACAAGTGCACACTCGATAGCTTGGCGCTGTGTGCAAATTTACAAATCTAAACCCACCAAGTTTGGACATAAACAAATCAATCTAGCATGTGGCTCTGACTAGCCAAAGTGCAAGTGACATGGGAAAAAGTAACATGGGGATAAATCGCCAAAACTCATCACAACTCATCAACTTCACATCCAAACTGATTTACTATTCAGTCCATCTTGTGATTTACAAACCCGGCCCACAGCCAATGGGCATTGCTTGGGACCGCTAAACTATGGTTTAGAATCATACTTCAACCCACAAATGTTCGACTACAAATCCTAGAAGCATATTGGTGTATAGCAAGTTGCCAGGCATACAAACACTGAGATATAGAGCCAGTTATCAGCAAAAAATGGATGTTTCTCAAAATGGAGGACCCCCAAGTCATCCTTTATTCATCATTTATAGCAATAAACCATCCATTTTTAGCACTCCTATTGTGAAAAACACCTGTGTGGAGCAAACTGATTGGGGATACGACTTCCCTTGCAGCAAGGGGCCACTAGGCACAGCCTGTAGAAAATCCCCCAGAAACACCTCCATGGCTTGGCACTTAAGCACCAATGAATCTTCCGCTGAAACAGCCAGCGCTTCATGTCACAAGTGAGTTTCAATCATAGGAAAATGATGACATCCTAGCCTGATATCAGCCATTTAATCATAGGATCATCATAGGATAGCTTCATCATTCGATGACATTTTCCAACAGATTTCCAGGAGAGCTTTAATCATCGGATCAGCACAACAAGGACTCAGCCCTGCCGGACCACCTGCGCGCCCTCGCTGCGCGCGCTTGACCAAGTCCGGCAAGACCTGGAAGGGCGAAATTCTTATCCAATGGGAAACATCGAGCTGGGTGTTTATCAAGTGATACAGGGGACCCCGCAAATCATCTCATACTCAACACTTTGTCGTAGTAAACCAAGCATAACTTTGGGGTTCCCTGCTTGGAGAAACCCCCATCTGGATTCCGGATGTTTCAGAGGTTCGGAAGCAGGTTTTGAGTCGGTTTTTCCATTTGGTTCGGTACTTGAAAGCCGAACTATGGTTTGGTACTTTCCAATCTGAGGTTCAGGATCAGGTTTTGGTTCGGTTTTCCTGTTCAACATCATTAGAACATATTAGAACCGACTATGGTTTGGTACTTCTCGATGAGTCGAGACCATTTCGAGGATATGAACATATTCTTGGAACATCTTGAAACAACATTTCGCGCACTGCACCCATTTATCGAATTGCCGTCACTCTTGCTTGTTCCATCTTGATTAATGTTGGAGATATTCTAAGCTTTCGTATGCCTCAGATAAAGGATTGTATCCGTATCCCCATTCTCAGGAAGTGAAATAGGGCCCCGTGGAATTGTAGAATCGCTTGTTGTAATGCCTGGCCAATCTCTTGCAGGTTCAATCAAAGGTCATGAATTGCAGCTGCCTGTTACCCGCTAGATCGAGACAGTATCAACGTGTATCAAATCCTAGCCGGCCAAACAGCTTTTCACAAGGCTCGGTTGCTCTCTTGGAAGCTTGAGCGGAATCCCATGGTGGATTGCTGCAAGCAGAATAATGCATGCTGAACTTAGCTTGATATGCGAAAAAATAGTTGGGGATGCAATTCAGCCGACATGCATTGAGACGGAAGGCTTCAAAGATTCTGTCTTCTCGTTTGATCAGAGCATATCACACATTTCAATACATTTCACGACAGCCATTTTGTCCTCTAACCCACCAAAAGCGTGAATCATTCACACCTGCCCTCTACGAACAAACCCATGTCCGCCTGCTGCTTCACAGTTTTTGCCTGGCCCAAAAAAGCTTTGCCGAAGACAGGTCACGCTTGGAAAGATGTCTTGGGATTCCTACTTGATGGCTGCAAGGATCATTGTTGAGTATATGGTCATCATGCCTTTCATGATTGCGGATTGTTCCTGCCTGCCAGCGCCTCTGCTTTTCATCTTGCAAAAAACAAGCAGTTGGGACAACACCTATACTTGGTTGGTGGTTTCAACCCCTATGAAAAACATTAGTCAACCAACCAATTGTGTATAACCACTAGGGAAATTAAAGAACGTTCAAAACCACCCGCCAGTAGTTGCTTAACCACCATTGTTGCTTATTATACCCTATTATTAACCATCAATCATGGTTATAGTTATAACCCCAATAGATTCCTGAGTAACAACCACCATTATATGCATCATTTGGCATGAAGCCGCTTGCGACTCACAGCTGCCAAATCCGGTTGAGCGCCTCTTCACGCGGCGAGCGCGGCGTCCGTGCAGAGGCTGGTGACTGAAGGGCGCCACCCAGGGGATGGCGAAGCTGGAGCTGGAGAAAGTCCTCCTGGGGCGATGACATCCCCCGGTCTCGGAGTAGTGACCAATACATGATCTTAGGAAGTGCTTATTCTTATGTGATTCAGTATGATTATAGGATTGATTTGGTATATTATCATCTTATAATACTATTTTTTAGCAAATCTTACTCCTGAATATTGAATATGGTTACTATGATCGGAAAGGATCTTGTAAGATGATTCATATCCCATTTTTAGGGAGTGCGTGCTACTATCCTTGACAGTGCATATACTGCAAAATTGTTATTTTCCGGACTCCCAAGTCATCCTGGGGTTGGTCAGTCGCGCAATTCGCCCTTCGTATGTGATGAACATTCACATATTCACAAAGCACTGGTGGTATAATCCACTATATAGGCAATAACTAATCAACAGATATCAACAGCTTGCTAAACAATGATTCTATAGCATCCAAACCACGTTGAGCACCCTGATTCAACAAGAGCAGAGATTTCGCCTGTGACTTCTACGCTTCTTGGGTTCCCCCGCCCCTCACTGTGGACCCAGCAATGGGAAGACGTCTGTTTCACCAGGATACAGTGATCATTCATGCAACATCATGCATCATGCATCATGCATCATGCATCATGCATCATGCATCTGCATCTGCATCATCATCATCATCATCATCATCATCATCATCATCATCATCATGATAATGAAACCTTGCAAACATCATGGAGTATGCCATGATTGGCAAGCTACTGGCCCAACCTGATTGATTGTCAATTGTTGATCATATCATCTCACCGCAAGAAGACCGGGAATGTCCCAGCTGGTTTTTCATAGGAGATCCATGATAAGCCGACGCTGAGGAGAACCATATGTATCGATTTGCCAACCCGCCCCGTGGTTAATGAAAGCAGCTGGATATACCATTCACTAACATGGATCTACCATTGATAACCATTCTTGATTATTAATTTGCCACCATCTATCATTAAGACATGGAACGACATGGACAATCAATTGGTTTTTTCCGGACGAGTTGGATACATCTGTTCCCCATGTGCAGCTGGTCATGGCCACACATGTTGGTTCGGTTGCTACATCATCATCGACCCAGCATGGCCCTTGGCAATCCTTGGAATAGATTTTGGGTGATGTCGGCCTGCCTTTGGGTGACGCAGGCCTAGCGACACTGCCGCGGTTTTGCGGAAGTTGGATGGTGCAGCTACACCGCCATGAAAGGCACATAGACACATGAATATGTAGAATTACATGTATCTATCTATGTTTCTTCATGTATACAAATATAAATAACAAATCGTATCTATGTGTCATGATACTGTTACTAATGATTGTACAGAATCAATCTTGCATAGATGCAAATCAATCAAGCGTAGGTGGTGGCCATCAGAAATGGCAGGCAATTCACCTGAATCTAGCTTTGTATCCATATATGGCGGGGGGCACCAAGTAGCCAGAACAACAGCGCATGGCCAACAGACTCTTCTGATCGGTTCAAAGGGGTACCGAGGTTTCGATCCATAGCCCACATGGTGTTCCCAGTGTTACAAATTTGGACATCTACCACATCTGAAAATCAGAACTGTCCCGTCTATCTACATGGTCTATCTACATGTTTTAGTTTCCTAGCCGGCTAAGTTGGTTACTCCACTGCAACTAGGCTAACTACTAGTCATGGTACATGATGCAACTATAGTTCATTGGCGAATCTTTAACAACTGATAACGGGGAGGGCCACCAACCATAAATCTGCCGCGTCCATCACCCGGGTGATTCCACGATTCCGCGATTGACCAGCCTCGTTGGTGCCACCTGCGACAGCGAGTGTCACACCTGAAAATGGACCATGATTTAGAATAGACAGCGTCTACTATCTTTATAGAGTATGGTTGTAAAATGTTGTAAAGTACATCCGAATCATTTGGATGTATTGCGACCGATATCTGTTTATGATGTTTATTAGATGTTGGTTGAATTCATTTGTCTCTTTTGGCGTGTTGCTTGAGAATTCCGGGGCTCTCTGAAGCCACGGCGGTAGAGGCCCAGCCGGCTCCACATTGTTTCACTGCCAGCACATTTACCCAGAACTTTCCAAACCCTTAATGAGGCATGAAACCATGACCTTCAATGGCTTCTACCAAAGTAAACAATGGCTTCCTCTGATTTGTCTGGGATGTGAACTACTTCTCACCATCTTTTGGATGGCCATATGAAACCCAAATATATCCATCAATATACCTTCCAACATCATACTTGATACGGAACCCAAAAAATTGCCGAAGATCACTTCTCACTGGGATATGGCCATTCTCGGGTTCCGGCCTAAGCCAGTTTCGGCTTGGTTCCCAACTCGCCGAGACTAGCTGGAATTACATTGTAATCCCAGCACCTCAGCATGATGCCATCTCGGAAATAGAAAGGAGCTGTTAACATGCTCAAGTCACAACCAAGAGGTGTACCATTTGCTGGGTCCATGGGCTGGATATCCATGACCACCATCGTCACTAAGGGTGGTTAAGGGGTAGAGCCTGAATTGATATCCCCAAGGGAAACTGCACTGACCTGTGTTGATGGATAAAGTAGCGGCACTCTGGGGATGATTACTAACTATCCATCTGGTAAACTAAGCTGGAAGTACAGATGGTTTACCACAACCTGGATTTGTCTACAAATGATCTACCCCCAGAGCTGATTGGTTTCCCCAGTGGCTATGAACAGTTGGGTAGCAGATACCACCATGGACAAACCCGACACCGGATACCCGGAGGCCCAGCCTCGTTCATGACGCCAGTGGTGCCCCAGAGCACCGAAGTACAGGCCTGCAGCGACGCTGACCCAAGGGTGCTTCATCCCAAGGTGTACCGAGTTGACGAACTTTTGTGTTGTACGTACAGAGATAAATATATTAGATAAATTGTCCAAAACTTCGGGGGCACATGATAAATTAATCAAAATACATACAGTATATCTATGCGAATCTGATCAACTCTTGAAGTTTGAAACAGCTTGAAAGGTTGAACATCCTCAAGTAGTGCTTGCTGCATCTATGCCGGGGCCCAGCAGCGGCACCTCAACAGAGGGTGCTGCACGATACCTTGGCGCCGGGCGATCAACAGCCTCAACGGCTTACCATCAACAGTTCGCAGCTTCGCAGCTTGAGGAGAACCCACCGGGTGGAAAATGGTTAATAATAATGGCTAGTTCGTTAACTAACTGTTTGAAAATGGTTCATCATAATTGATTAGCTATCATTAGTAGTTGATCAGCGGTTAATGGTGGCTAGTTCTTGAAAATTCACTAACCCAATTTCACAACAGGTCGCAGTGGGAAATCCCGTGGAATTCATGTGGTCCGCGGCTCGGGGAACCACGAGTCGATCACTGTCACTTTCTGGACACCGATCAACCTGGATTTCTGGTTCCATTGAATGGAAATTGGTGAGCACTAGATTGGGTGAGCATCCATCAAATGGAACTCATGGAACCAAGTGGTCATTCACAAGTTCTGATCCTTTGCCCCCTCATAGCGGAATGGTTCTCATTTCTCGATCCATTTTCTTGATCCTTTCACAAATGATCATACACCTCTAGGGCCCTCGCGCTGCTGGAGTTCGCTCCGATTTCCAGTCATTGCTGGTCCCGGAAACCATCAACCAAGCATCCAAACTACAGGTTGAAATAACACATGTCAAAACTAGCAACCACTTTTCTCAACCAGTCAGTTCCTCATCCTCAAAAAAACCAGGATATTTTCGTGGACCCTTGGGACCCAAGAGCGAAGCGCTAAACTGCTTTGAGGGCAAACCGAACCCCTCGCAGTGCTGTTGCAATCTCGCGACAAACGCATGAAACTCCGATGCTCCGCCGGAACTGGAGACCTGGAAGCGGCCAGCGGTGATTCACATGCACAACAGGTTCTGTTCTGCTTTCTGGGCCAATGTCTCTAGGGTGAAATTCACATCTATATAGGGTGATAAAAACACAAGAGGTTGAGAATATATGACATGTGATAGGGTGGTAAATGTGCTCACCATCAACTTCTCCCGAATCTCCAGGTGAAATGCTTACTAGAAAAACAACTTCGAAGAATGTCATGCTTCAAACTTGCAAATCGTTCGAAAGAAATCTGTCTGAATAGTGCAAACACCCTGCAGGCAAGGTTGGCTCTTAAGCGCAAAGGGTCACAAAGCGCTAGAATTGAATCTGAAGGACATCTACGCTACCCTGGAGCTGACCTTAAAAGAGAGTTACCAAAGGTGGGGGTAGACTGAAGGGCCTCAAGAACTCCGAATGGGCAAAGGGATGGCACCAAGGCGCAGACTCAAACAGATCCTGCAGCTCCGGCACCAAGGCCAAGAAACCTCGCCGTGATCAACATCTGCGGTTTGGAACCAATAGCAGCACTGAAGAACAGCCAGCCAATTATAGAAATAAACCAACATAAACCAAGCATTTTGGGAGTCCCACATTTTTAGAAACCACCATTTGGATCCATTTGGGGGTTCACTAGTTGGGGATGATTCCGAGCAAGGAAATACTCAACCAACATCAGTTACTAGCACCAAGCAGGTGTTCACCATTCTTCGCTTCTGAAAGGCTTGGAAGATGGGATGATGACCCACCGCTGCACAGGTGCTTACAAGCCAACCATCTCACGCGGTCGCGGCGCCTTTGTGCTCGGCCCACTTTAGGGCCAAAGTACTGGGAGCGATGTTTAAGCGCGATGCTGCCTGGCAACCCAGGTCGTGGATGTCTTGGCTCGGGCTCTGCTGCATGATCCAACAAGATGTGAATTGACAATCTAAGGAGTTCATGACTGCAATGAGCCTCAACATCAAGAAATACCAAGAACCGACATGTTCACACATTTTGAAGAGATTTGGTCACCTGGTATGAGCTGAAATACTTTTCATCACGCCACTGTGGTGGCGGACCTAGGTGATGAGTTTCGAACCGTGAGAGTATCCCCGGCGCTAAAGCTGCCAAACGAATTCCACTTATCCAGTAATCTCAGTAAGTCTGCCTAAATCTGCCTAGAGCAAATGCAACCTTGATTGTACGCCTTGTATTGGTAGTAAAAGGATGTACTGCAAGCGTTCTATCATTCTGATGCTGGAAGGAAATCGGCTTTGATGCATCATCCTTGCAGGACTTGTCTGTACCTTACATCAAATGGAGACATCATCATGCAAACGAGAGCTACAAAGACCGCATCAAAGCATGTTGCAGCAACGAAAATCAAGGGCAGCAGCAAAGAACAACACCACCAACAACACTACAAACACCACAACAACAACCACGACACCGAGACAGTTTCAACTAGGAATGGTGGCCGATACATGATACCCCAAATCACCGGAAACGCCTAGATGACGAGTTTACTAACGATGAAGCATGACGACCTTCAGATCACCATCACCAAGTCATGATGGGTGAACAGTAGTGAACCATGGTGAAGGGCACCACGATGGCGCTGCATGCGCTGCGCACCGTCTGAGCTTGAGAGCTTTGCAGCCAGGAATTCTGCGGGCCAAAGATCTGGCAGAGGGATGAACTGCAAAGAGTGCCACATCTGGCGGTTTCTGAAGCCAGTTTGGGGACCCAAGTTCTGGATGGTTATGGATGGTTTATTGATGATCAAAATATATAGACGGATATGAAAATGGCTCATACATTTCAATATATGCTAATATCAGATGAGAACTCGGGGATCCCCAACTTTGAGAAACACACACATATTGACGACAGCTGAAAATGACAACGACCAGGGCGACCAGTTGCTCTTCTAGCTATTGTTGCCATTTGTTATTGTTGCTGCTGCTGGAGTTGTTGTTGTTGTTGTTGTTGTTGTTGTTGTTGTTGTTGTTGATGTTATTGTTGTTGTTGATGTTATTGTTGTTGTTGATGATGATGTTGTTGTTGATGTCGTTAAACCCAACGCAAAACCATTCCATTTCATGCTGTGGATATGAAAACATGAGAGACGTCAACAATATTCTTTCCAACATAAATCTCAACTCCACGATTCGAGAGAGTTGACAAGTACGCTTTGGTTTGGAGAGATGCACGGCTGGTAACAAGATCTGGAAGGTCACTCTCCTCCAGCACTACATATGATATATACGGATACAGTAGCAAGATGCATCAAGATGTGCAAGGTACCAAAAACTCTGTGTGTATATAGATTGATATTGTGCGGATATTCAGGTCTGCTCTATAGATAGAATTCAGTATGAAAAGACTACATCTCCAGTCTCCAGTGGCACATAATGCGATCTGTCAAGATACACTGTGCAACCCCCCTATGATTTGAGCTGCACTCTCACCGTGCTGAGGCAATCAACATAATCCTTTCATGCCGGTTGGTCTTTTGGCATTCCTCTGGGCAACACAATCAGCTCTCTTTCGAACGCTCATCTCATATTGAAGCAACAGGCCAAACAACATCAAACAGCCAGTCAATCAACACGAATTCAACACGATACCTCTCAGAGAAGTTCATGACTTGAATCAACCTTGCTTTGATACCTCTTCGCATCCTCAACTCACAGCTGGTTTTGTCCAACTTACTTGAGGCTCCCAACTCCATATGCCATGGGCAACGTTCCATTGCCTCAGAACGATCTTGCACAGCAGCCACAAAACCCAACTTCAAGCAATTGTGGAACCTGCCCGATACCACGAGTGATAGTCGAACCCAGCGAAGGTCAACTACATAGTCCACTAGCTATACATCAGCACCCACTGTGGTTGTGGAGATCCATAGCAATTGTTGCCAACACACATCCATAGCTGGTACAACTGGGGGAGGCTTTGGTCACAGCCCCACACAGCTCGGGCTTTTCACCGCGGCCCAGTGACCCAGCGGGGATGGCTCACCTTTGGTGAGAGCTAGGGCACAGCCACGGTGGGCACTGCACATTCGCCCCCTTTGAAAGTGATCACTTCAAGTGTTTAGACGACCATCAAATTTGGTTGTGTGCAATCAAAAGCACCTGTGTATCATCATTTGTGACTGAACTTGTGGTGTTTCTCCAAACTGAGGGGTTATATAGCAATTAACCGTCATAAAGAGTCTGTCTATCATCTTAAATGACCATCATTAAGCATCATCAATGTTCTCTAAACCACCGAACACAATTCAGAATGATTGATCCAGCAGCGTTTAGAGCTGTCTATACATGTAATGTGTTTCTGGGCATGTGGCTGAAAAACTCTTGGACGCAAAAGCCAACAATAACCCCTACCCGCTCACATTGTGAACATCCCAACAAATTGAGGATGTTACCACATCCATGCAGGATTTTTTGATATTCAACCATTTGTTCTGGCGGTTTCCTGTGATGGCGGAACCAAAGGGAAAATGTGGTCTGACGTGACTATCTGTTGGTTGTCAATCATACGGCAACGTTGCCCAAGGAACTCACCGATAGCCAAGAAGAACAATCAATAACCAATAGTGGTCAGAAACAAAGAAATGGAATTAATCACACTATTTGATAACCAATAGTAGTTGCTAACCAATAGTCAATAACCAATAGCAGCCAATAACCAGTAGTAGTCGTCGACAGCCAACAAACATCGGTTTCAGGTTTCATATGGATGCATGTTCTTGCTTTTCCAGGGATATCCTTCCTAAAACTTATTACATCCTCAACCAACAACAAACCATTGTTGAACCAATAGTTAAGCAATATTAAAACATGCAAAACCAAGAATTGATCACCTCTTTGTGATCTTATCTGGATACACTGATTTCCTGTGGATGGCCACTGGGACCAACCATGGCTGCCCACAAAGCTGACCCTCAGCCGGTATCATCTTTGGCAGCTTGTGGTCCTGGTCAAGCGGGTCATAGAAAGACAGCCGCCATGGCGGCATGAATAGATGGCGGTGAATGATCTGAAAAAAATCCCATGGATCATTATATTGGTGGTCAATGTAGCATCTACAATGGGGAATGAGTGATATCAAGTGGTGGGTGGCATCTCTGAAGGTGTGATAAATGATGGCTAACCTCAGGGGTTAGTGGCTAAAGCTTCATGAATAGTAATGATTGGGGTAGTTCCCAAACTTCTTCATGATGTAGGGATATTCAGGGTCACTTAATGGTTCAGCCCATCTCAAGACATGATGAAGCTGCTGACAACAATAAAGAACCTCTTACTACCAAGCACACACCTGAAAACACGTGTTATGCAGTTGGGCAATATGAAAAAGAAAACGCGAGAAAAAGTGGCGCCTATTTGTTTGAACTTGCCAGTAGTTTCCTAGATTGGTTGATGACATTCGAAAGTCTCCAAATAGCCATCAGTCAGAAGCTGGGGCTTTCAAATGGACCCAAAGGCAACATGGACCCTCCACAAAGATGCGCATAGACAATTCGATCAAAAAGTGCACATGGACACTTCCTGGTGCGAAGGGTGTCCGGGTTAAAATTCTTTGAACGTTTCCCCGATGCCTATACTGCCAGGACATTACATCATAAACTCTCGCGAAGTGAAACCAACAACCACAGCATGGCTAATGAGAATGGTCAACAATGGTGGTGAGTCATGGTCGATGATGGGGATTGATATAGCCTGAAAAATGTTCATTTCCATCGTTGACAGCTTCCCCACTAAACTGGTGTTCTTTCTACGAGCATATTTTTACATGTACCCTGAAAACTGGTGTTCTTTCTACGTGCTACCACTTATGTATGGATACCCCAATGTGAGTCAAAGGTGGTTTGTATGCAATGTTTCGGTTGTTGTTGTTGTTGTTGTTGTTGTTGTTGCTGCATTGTTGTGGGTCTTGAGTATTAATAATCAATTATTTGGTCAACAAAATATATCAAAATGTGTTGTATTGCACGTGCACAGATTTGTTCGATAAGTGCTAAACCAAATGGCTTAGAAAGCAGGGATCAGAGCCGCGCAAGCCACCTGTATGAACATGTTAAAATTTTCTGCTTGGTTGGTTGCTGTCTTAAACAAACGAATTGCTACAATTTAATTTTGCCCAATCCTGCTACCAACCATCGATCTCACGAGGACATCCCAAAAAAATGGCCAAGTACCAATACTCCAAACGATTCTCGTTGGTGATTGTGGTTGCTGTACTGGTTACTAATGGTCACGAATGGTGTTACTAGTGGACCGACCCAGCAACCACTCACAGCGCAACGGCGCAACGCGCCTGAAGTCTTCTGCAAGTCAACGAACCACTCCTCTGCAGTAAAGCTGTCCAAGTCCTGACACCCAGCAACACTCAGTGCTTACTGCCCGGTGGTGGATTCCCGGCTAACAATGGTAAGAATCATGGGTTCATGATGCTTGTTGACTTATGGAATCATCAATTGTTGGATAACAAGTGGATACTCAGCATTGAACTGAACTGATCAATGCATGCACACAATTGACAATTTTTTTGATTTGCAGTATTGTTTTGGTGTGTTCCGTGTCCTTTGATGCAACCCCCTGGCACTTCATCTCCAACGAATCCAACCATGCAAGCGGGCTGAAAGTAGTGGGCTGAAAGTAGTGTCAACAATGGGAATACCGCCATCAAGCCAGGAATATGCCAGAACATCATCAAACATATTCCTTTAGGGCTGTATGGCTTATACCTTTCTCGGTGAATGTCCAAGCCTCATCCTGACGGGATGATGTCAACTCTGTCGAAACTTGCCGTGACTTTGAGGTGCCTCACCTGGGCCTTGAAGGGCAAGTGACGGGCAAGTGTCCTACTGAGTGTTTCTTTCGAAACCAAGTTTTTCGCTTCAACATAGTCTTGGTGGCTTATAGATCATATCCCAAAAACACGAATAACCTAAGTTAGTGGGTATAAGCCATCCAGTAGTCCCTTGAATTACACAACTCTATGTAGTTTGTCCCTCATCTTTGTTGTTTTGCAGGGTTCCCACATGGTGAGAGGTTCACGTCGCAACAGCTACTGGTCATGGCAATTGGTTCACAGCCCTCCGGGGTAGCCAGAAACCCTACACCTGAGACTTCATCCGGATGGTCATCCCCTTGGATGACTATCCACGTACGCCGATATGATCTATGGATGAAGGATTGGGGGATACAACTATTATCATTCGCAACAAAAGCAAACAACATATCATGAATGGTTAATCTATTGGGGTCATCTGTAGATGAAACAATAATTATATCACCCAATAATGATACTGTAGCCTATCAATGATTATAGAACTTTACTATGGATGAATGAATAATGATCAACCCCAATACATTAACCCCATCATTAATCTTTATCAATAATCATTAACCCCAATAGATTGACCCCATCAATAATGACTAACCCCACACCATCATTAATCTTTATCAACTGCACATCCCTGGCAGCTGGTCATGGTCGTACACCAAAGTGGAGCAGCAGCAGTTGACGATCCTCGGTGACCAATCAGCTGGGGGCCCACCGGGGAAGTCCTGGATGTGAACCCAGGAGTTGTTGTGGCTCTTCACTTTCAAGCAAAAAAATACTGGTTGGTGGTTTCAACCCCCATGAAAAATATTAGTCCACCAACCAATTGTTAATAACTACTAGGGAAAATAAATAATGTGTGAAACCACCAACCAGTATATTGTTTTATTGACACTTACCCACCTGGAAACTGACATAGACCCTCCAAATGGGGCTTGGATGATGACTTTCCTATTGGAATAGCAACTTGGGAGGGTCTATGCTAGTTTCCAGGAGAATAATGCAAGTTACTGACAAATATATTACCATATATTACCAATGATGGTCAATGTTGGAGAAGAATGCTTATCGATAGTTAGTGTAATGATGCTCAATTGAGTTCGTGTCATTGAGTCTCTGATGCTTCTAGGTACCCTTCAAGGAAACCCTTTTTCCATGAACTGGCCATGAAAAAGGCCCAGGGACTCACCATATGCAAAACAATATTGATCATAAATTGACATGTCACATCATATCCCACTCGTGAACATTTCCCAAAGGAATTGGTGGCTATCACATTCAACATTTCACAATGGCTAAGCACCCGTGAACCCACGAAGACCAGTAGTTGTTGATAACCATGATCAGCTTGTCATTGTGAGGCATCAAGAAAAATACCGACATCCATGAAATCATTCATCATTCTCCATCAATGAACGATCATCAACTACTGATGTGGTAGATGCTCAACTGCCGGATTACTATGGATTACATTCATATTCTTTGGGGAAACCTGGAAAACCGCTTGCAAAAAGCCGTCCATTAAAACCATGATCAACCACTCTCTCTCAATCAGTGATTCACCAGTTCTCAACAATCATTGACTACCATGTTAAACCACGATTAGTTCATCATTATCAACAATAACCACTACATTCCCCAGTGCTGCCACTTATCATTCCCCATAGTTGGTTATTTTGATGAACCTATCATTCCACCCACAGTTTTTATTCATAATTATAGTCTTTGGTGAGAGTTGTAACCACTGGTCATTATTCCCCAAAGTATATACTTGGACATGAGTTCACCAACCATTCCCTATATAGTTGGCCATTAGTTCACCCTGAATAAACCACTTTTCACCACTAGGAAATGTCGGGAAAAACATGGAAAAAACATGGAAAAAACATGAAAAACACATGGAAAAAACATGGAAAAAAATGGAAAAACATGGAAAACCCATGAAACACCCTCATCAACCACCACAACTTCACTCGTGTCCAAGCCCGCGACGGACGCGCTTCCAAGCGTCGGAGATTTCACCAGCCGTTTGGCTTCGTCGGGGGAGGCGATCTGTGCAGCGGACCAACGAATCCTGGGTGCGGTGCAGCGACATGGCGAGGGTGCATGAATGGTAGGGCAATAGCTTAAGGATGATAAGGCCCTACCATTCAATCAACCACCGTGGTGGTTGATGAATGGTAGTTGTTATCTTGGGAATTTCAGCTACACCTCAACTTCATACGGATTACTGTAATGAATTTCAGTGCATTGGAGAATCATTTCTGGCTGTTGCACAGGGCGCACAATGGCCGTTCTTCTGCGAATAATTGATGTACGTAAGTTGATACGGATGTCATAGTGTACTAGGGACGAAAATAGACACATTAAACACATTGCCAACATATTGTTGTAAACTCATATTATATGGTCCTACCTATGTAGGCCCATAGTCTTGACTGCAAACGCTGCTTCATCCTGGCAACGACGAGGGCTCCAACTGAGGTGCCAATGCCTTGGAGGTACTTGTGGCCAGCACACTTCCTATGCCCAAAAATGATATCAGCATTGGTAACATGCTATAGATCGGAAACATGTGGATACCTTGTGGGTGCTGATGTTCAGGCAGAATGAAATGCTGTAGATACATCAATATGTCAAGGATTCTTGGGCCTCAATCATGGACGGACACGTGTCTATAGCGGTGGCTACAAGCACGGAGAACGCGCCAGACTTCCTAGCCCAGTGACCATACAAAGATCTAGCGTGTTGTCCTCTGTCCTCTTAAAGGCAACATGATATCAAACACTATCCCATCTTTGTTGCTGCTACAGCATCATTTGTGGACAAAAACATATTTCCTTAGCTTGCTGAGGTAGCGATAGCACTAGGTTTGCAACACATCCTCATGTTTGGTGTTGCTGGTAACTTCAGAATGGATACTTGGATTGTTAGATCTGTAATCTCATCTTCTTACTACTACCAACCCATACCGAAGTGAAGTATAAGCTGGTTGAGAATTCCGTGGTTGCTGCCGCTGAAATGTGGTGTGTTTGCCAGTTTATCGATCATTAGGCCTTCATTGATGGCGAAATACGTCGCTACGGAGTGATCCTGCCAAGTCAAACTATATTATATTATATGTCCATCAAACAACTCTCAGTCTGAGTAAGTCATGCTTATCCGATTTATATAATATCAGTTGGCCCGATGCGAGTGATTGCCTGTGTACTACGTTGTGGTATGGTCATCAGAAATAGTGTTTTCGCATGGCTTGCTTTTGCTGTCACCATGCTTAGTCTTCAAACATGCTGTATATTCATGTTTGTCAATGGAGAATATGGAGACAATTCCGCTTTATTGCCAATAGATCATGTCAGCATCATGCATTATTCTGGCTCACCGGAGCCCGGTCAATCTCCAATCATTTGTGAATTGTAAAAATCCAATATGGTTGTTAGTCCGTCACAATAGTTGCCCCGTGCTGCACAGTGAAGGATTCTCACAATTCTTGCTACGTACTCTTCTAACATCATTTTGAATCATCGTGAAGTGGTTCTAGGGATCCCTAATTGGATGCCTCCCCACATGGTTGGCAATTGGTATCCTCATTATAAATATGTGTAAATCATATTTCGCTGGACTGTTGGGGGATAGCATGAGTGGACATGCCCAGGCAGCCCCGATGTGCTGTCCAGGGACACACCTCCATGGGCCACCACGATCACAGCCTGCGCCACAGCTCATCCGGATGATTGAATCCAACCCCCCTAGCGTCATGGCTGGTAGATTCCCTTGAATTATTTGGCAGTGGCTTCCCCGATCATTAACCATAGTTTCCCCATAAAATGGTTGGTTATTCACCCCCACTATTGCTTGGTTAATATTGACCCATGGCCATTTTCCTTGGTTCAATTTGTGCTCGGTATCTCCTCCAAGTGAATGATTTTGATTCGTGATTCTCTCCCTTTGAGGTGGTGGACTTCATCTTGTGGGTCCCCAACAGTTCCCACTTCAAAGGATGGCTGTTGATCAGCTCCCCTGCACATCTTACCCCTGCATCTGCACGGGCAAAAACAATGCTAAGTTATGGACTGTAACCCAGCACAGCTGCCAAGTTTTATGAATTGTTGTTCTTGGTTCGTTGGTTGTTGGTTCGTGGCCGTTGAAGATTGATAGTTGGTTGTTGCTGCTGCTTGCTGCTTGCTGCTTGCTGCTTGCTTCTTCTTCTTCTTCTTCTTCTTCTCGTTGTCGTTGTCGTTGTCGTTGTGGTTGTGGTTGTTGTTGTTGTTGTTGTTGTTGTTGTTGTTGTTGGTTGTTATTGATTCTATATAGTTATACTTGTTACTTTCGTTGTCAGGCTCATTTGTGTGCTACAAACAATCGGTGACAATATTCATGTCTATGAATTATATCTTATAGGCATACATCGCTGGTTATCGCTTGCTTTGTGGCTTTGTGCCAACTTTGCTTGAATCACAAATTGTTAGTCAAACTCGACAGACTTCCTGATTGACTGGCTAGAGAGCCACACTTTTCGTTGGAGCAAAGGAAATCAATAAACTCCAGCCCTGGCTATTGCGGGCCTTTGACATGTTGGGCCTTATTTGTAGATCAATCACTCAAGAATCATTGTCGATCGCATCACTCCTCAACCAAAGCTCCAAACTAAAAACTCCAAACAAAAAAAGATATTGCTTGTAGGCAGCAAGATCAATGTTGCCTACAGTACTGCAAGTACATCTATGTCTTTAAAATGTAAAATACGACCAATACATCAATCGATCATATTGTTTTTGAATTTTACGGAAAATGTTTGCCTCCAAAATTACCTCAACATCGAATTCCAATTGTTGAAGAGTTGTTGCCTCCTTCACCGGTCGGTTCCGCGACAGCTTGGACTGCTGCTCCCGCGTTGCCCGTGGCTGGCCGCGCCGTGGCCTTCCCCAGGCGCGCTGCTTGCCGCAGGCCCCGCAGGATGCGGTCGAGGAACTCGGTGCCGGTTTCGCCCTCGGGCAGGCCCTGGAGTAGCTGCAGTGGGGGATCCCCAGGGGTTGGAAGGTTCCCCTTGGGGGTTGGAAGTGGTGAAGTTGTGGTTAGTTTTAGTGGTGGTGAACAGTGGTTAATAGTGGTTAATAATGGTTAATAGTGGTTAATGGTGGTCAATGATAGCTGATAATAGTTAATTAGTTTGGGGGTAGTTCAGCTACTAGCTATAGGGTCTACCCTGTCCCTAGCTGTCAAGTTAAGAGGAAGCGAGCCAGTTGGAAAATTTCAGAGCCTGGTGATGCTCGAAGCTTGGGAAAAATACTTTGCGGCTTCTCAAAATCAACAGTTGGAGACCGTAGACAACGACAAATTGTTGTTGATGGCGGTGAATTGTGGCTCAATTGTTGGTAAATATTGATGGTGAACATCGTGATTCATAACTAATGATAATCAATGAAGCCAACAATAACAATGAAACGCAACCAACAAAGATGGGAATCAGAAATCCGGTTGCCGAAAAGTCATACAAGCCAGCACCATGCATTACCCGTTGCAACCGATGACCTGATCCACCCCTTGGGGACGGCTGGGGGAAGCCCTGCGAAGGCACCCATGCCCAGGGCACCTTGGAAAGGTCGCCGTTGATCCAAGCCTGAGGCAAGGTTGCTTGGAATCGCCATGTCACCTCCCGTTGCCCCCGTCTCAACATGCATTTCCTGCTAAACCACCGCCTTTTGTGGATTGATTCACCGACTGTGAACTCTTAACCAACCACTTGGAACTGAACCGGCAACCATCAGTTACACATTAGTGAATCATAAACTACGAATTGGAGAGGTTGATTTTGCAGGAAGGGGATTACACGGATTACTGTTGGCCATATGGCGCCTTTCTGAATTTTATGGCGAAACTCACCCAAATGAATCAACCTGCATGCAGCCTCTGTAAAACATCACCCACCAGTGAATGCTGCAAACGAATTCCCTATGTATATAGTTAGTGCATCTTGGTGCATAGGTATCACTGTTGACCTTTCTCCCCCGAATTGAACACTAGAGTCACTAGAGTCATTGAGTCACTCTCAACTATTCATCAACCATTCTCACATTTGTTCACTCTTAATGAGAAATTGATTGCGATTGTGAATCATTACTGTTCTCCATGATGAACCATTATTATTAAGCAACCGATTACGACTATCATTTTCCCTAAGTGTCAAATAAAACCATTATTTACCATCATTTTCCATTGTTTACCATTTTTTTCCCTTTATTTACCCTGTATTTCTCTCTATTTACCATTCTTCACCATCATTGACATGTCCATTTCCGCGGAAAAAAAGGACCACGAGCCCCACCTCAAAGGTGGTTCTCTGCCAGAGCTTGCCTCGAGAAGGCGCCGCTGGGTGAAAAATGGGAGCCTCTGGTGAACTACCAGCGCCGCAACGGAAAATCCGCCCATCAATCTGTGATTTCCTGTGGTTTGCCGAAGAAAATCATGGATTTACCATTGCCAAGTTAGTTTACCAAAGGGTATCTACAAATCAAACTCATGCTTAGTACTGAAGGAAATACAACAACAATGAACATCAACCATTTCAGGCTATCGTGAACAACACCAGCGGAGTTTAGCACGGGTGGCTGTGGAGAAATAACCGCGTAGTAAAGATCTGTGATATGTAGTAGAATCACCAATGAAATGGGAATGTTTGGACATGATAGCTGGCACCTCGTAGTAACAACCTGCAATGCTTCAACTCCGCTGCGATCTGACCGCTTTGTAGGAGTCAACCTTTGAAGTGGGGCACCCAAAAACCATCCCGTATCCCAACTTGCGACTGTGTGTTGGATAACAAGCGCTTTGGGGTGTACCTCCATGGGTCTCACATAACGGCCAATCAGCTGAAATTCCGAGTTCTGGATCCATGTCGTCATGTAGCACTGACTGGACAGGAAACAGCACATGATGCCCATGCCCTTAGCTGGTCCCAGTCGCACTGCTCGCTGTCGCTCTTGGAACCCTGAAGTTTGCCATAACCTGAAGTTCAGCCGATGTCACTTGCACAGGTGTGGCCCGGGTGATCTGTGGGGAAGTTTGAGATGTGCAGAAAGTGGTTTTCTAGAGCGGTTGGATTTCGAAAGGAGCTTGGAGGAAGTGGTTGATTGCACTCGCGGACAAACAAAAAGACATCGCTATTTAGTTCGTTCATCAATTGTGAATGACGGTTAAGATCGATTCATAAAAGGTTCATCAATGGTTGATGATGCTTGCCATTGCTTGATAATTGGATAGACAAACGCTGTCATATTCTCTAATTTCCTACTAATGCATCCTGCATCCCAATTAGTTGTTCTAGCTAGTTGTTCCTCTGCCGATCGATCATCATTCTGCTTATCTATAATTGAGTCCAGTCAGACATCCCCTGATCTGATCTACCTAATTCAACTTACTTCAATATGATCAACCCAATGCAATCGAATCCATTCCTGACGTGCTTTGATCTGATTTTGATCAATCTCTGCTCAATATGTTTTGGATGTTGGACATTGGTTCATATGTGCAGTTTCATGCATCTATCCAGATCTTCAGCTATCTCGGGTAGTTTAGCTGCTGTGAGTCTCCATTTCCATCGTGATCAAACAGCAACTTACTGTAATCAACCAATCAAATCAATCAAAAACCCCTCAATCAAATGAAACCAAACCAATGCACCTGTCTCTCATAATTTACATCCAATTGCATTCATCAATAGTTCATTCCCAGCCCTTCCTAGTCCGTTCTTATCGATATCATTAAAGGGAAACACCAGCAGTGAAATCTAGTGATATGGCAGTGGGTCAGTGCAACCTGCACCCTGGTTCCCCCATCATTGGCCATATAATTTTCCTTATTGTTGTTGGTTATTATCCCGTTGATTTGTTTTTCCTTATTTGTTGTTGGTTATTATCCCATTGTTGTTGGTTATCATCCCATTCAACCATTATTAATTAATCATTATCCATAGCCATGGCCATATCGATCATTCCCATGCATCTTCTGGTCATCCACCGGTCGCCGCAGCCAAAGCACCGATCTCCCGCAGCTGCGGATCCAAGGTCCGGGGCACTTTTTGGCCTTTTCGTTGCGCGGCAGCCTCCGCGCGGGCGAAGATCAACGGTCACCGGTCACGTGGTTAAAACACAGGCGTTGAGGATGCTTGGTGATGGCTCATGATGGTTAATGATCCAGTGCATGATTCAGTTAATGATTAAGTCAATGATTGAGTTAATGATGGCTCAAGTAGCTACAGTACTAAATGCTAGTAATGGTGGATGATCATTAATCAACAATGTGGCCAATGGATGAGACCAGTAGCAAAAGGAGATGTTCGTTACCAATAAGATCGAAGAATATGCATTTACAGCTAGATCTCGTGGTCGCAACTGTCATGAGCCAATAAACACTGATTGGCAGTGGTTGTCAACCAAAGTAACAAATAACTAGATATCAATAGGTCATATGCCCCAAGTTTGAACATTTCATCAGCTACGAGTAGCCACTGCGACTTGCCAAGCCCTGAAAGAATCTGATCACAAAATGTGCGGCAGGAAGAGCTGGGTTTGATAACCCCAGAACGAAGGTTGATGGAGCACCCCATCGCGGATTGAATCATTCAATGCCTGGATGATTTGTCGTTTTCCCTTGGCAAATTTAAGAGTGTCTCCTCCATTTCTTTAAGGCTGGAAATGCTGGGAGTGATAACCCCTCCCACCAACATGGTTGGGAGTGATAACCACTGGTTAAAGCCACCAACCAAACCATGCATGAAGATCAACACCTGGCAGAACCACCGTTGAACCAACGGGTCCATCGTGACCGATCTTCCCCAGCGCCCCCGGAGCAGCTCGCTGAGGTGCTGCAATGATGTCAGCAGTGCGCGAGGCCCTCAACAAGTCCTGGGACTCAGCCGGAAGATCTAATGTTTAGTAATAATAACCCCCCCCATTCCATATCTAAAGGTTTATTATAGCTAGGTTAACATTAAGCAGCAAAGAAAAACTGAGTCACGACATTCCAGGAGTTGCTTAGATCAGCTTTCAACAGAAAAAACATTTGGACAAGCAACTTTTGATATCTATGGATGGTAAATCATCAAAACTCCGTTTGGACAATCAATTGTTTATTCTTTATAGAAGGTTGGCAACAAAGAAACAATAAGTCACGGCATTCCAGGAGTTGCTTAGATCAGCTTTCAACTATCTCATAATAAACCAAAATCCACATGGACAATCACATTTTTATGATTTATAGATGGTTGAAACCTGTAGAAAATGATGATCAACTGGCAGGATGGCTTGCGAAAGGGGTATATGTTTCTATCTGTAAAGCCAACACATAAACAAAACACGCAGGAATAAGTGGTGATATTTTTTCATTGCATTGGCGTGTTTGACCGAGGTTGGCTCAAAGGGATCCCCACCGAGACTGTCACTGCTGGCAGCTCGTACCGCCCAAGGCATTCTTTCCCGCTCGATGGGGTCGTGGGATTTCTGCTTGAAACAAAGGTCCGTATTTGTGATGAGCGGATAGGATGTAACATTAGTATGGGAATGGAGGACTCATACAACCAAAAAACATCTTGATTGAACATCAGCAGCTGCAGCATGGTTGACCGTATTTGCTGGTATCTACGTGCATATTGATATATGTCGATGTTCACTTGCGGGCATGCGCTTGAAAGTTGTTCATGTATTCCAGCTGCAATGAAACAGGAGACTGCAATTCAGTTCTTGGTTTTGATATTGCATGAAGGGTCAATCCTTAGTTGCTCAAATGACAATCTAATCTTGGTAAAACAAATGCACCTGGAAGCACAATTCAACGTTGTCAACAGGTCTGCCAGCTATAGACAGTGGATTGTCCACTTCCAGGCCAGTTTACCACTGTTATGCGTTTAACTAAACATATTTCCTCATGGGATCAGTTTGCCTGTGGATGCGCTGCTGAGGAGATCCCCAAGACAGGATACGGTATGCTACCGAGCTTGTCTAGAATATCTTCATTTGTTTCCCCTGCATAGCTTTGAACATTTCTGTGTGGTGTCCCTGTTGCGGTGCTGATGTTCATGTGCCCCTGGAACTTATCCACCACGGTGTGAGGTATACAATTAGCCTATTAAAGGTTCATGAGCTGACCAGAAATGCAAAAGCGGATATGGGAAACCTTGCTGGTCAAATGGTTTGTCGAAACCAATCACTGCATACATCTGCATATCGCGTTTTGTACTCCAAGCCCAGTGTGTAATTCAAACCACCATTTGTTAATACCGGGGAAACTGTTTAAAACCATCAGGCAGTATGCCTTATCATTGGTGGGTTACAGTAAGTCCCTTAAAACAGGGCTTCCTGTAGTTTCCCATCCACCAATGAATAAAAGGCCTGAAAACAACTCCACTCAGCATCGCAGAATTTCCAAGTCACAGAGGACGCGACAGCATCGATGGTGCGTAAGATGCCCAGTTGATCCAACGCATGTGCGACTCCCTGCAGGCTGCAACACTCACAATGACTCTTCGGCAATTGCTGCCCCTGATCCTGTGATACAATTCAATGGGCTTGTCCACTCCCCAAGCATCTAACAATGATCACTTGACTGCCGCCTCAGCTTGCTTGACGCCCGTGTCGTTGATATCAATGTCCAACCTCAGTAAAGCTGTCTAGACATAGGACCAAAAATGGTTATGCCCTAATCAAATCCATGGTTAAACCGAATCAATAGAACCAATAGCCCTACTTGTAGCATACCATACTGTCCAAACGTAATGTGGACTCCACAAGCATGCCGATATCGCTGGCACACAGGAGCTCATTGGTATGAAGCATTCCTTCAAGATGAGGTCATTTTGGTCGGAAAATGCGGTCAGCCTCACATAGTTCTGCGTCTGAAGACAATGGGGTTCCCAAAACCCTTAAATAGATTCTTGCATACGTATATACTTACTAGTATATCATATAAATCAATCATATACGCACAACAAATGATTATCTTGATGGTCAATTCTTGTGTCCAAGATTTTGGTGTCCACGGTGTCCACTTTTTCCACCAGATTCTTCTGGAATAGCATAGTCTTTGACAGCATTTGGATACACCCCCGGCTCCATGGGCCCCGAGGGATTTTCGGCAGGAAATCTCGCTGTCTTTGCTCTGCTGCAATGCCATTGTACCCAATCCATCTTGGTTTTCCCACTTGATCCGGCATGGATGATGACGGATGACGATCTCCAACATACAGGTTTTCCCTCAAATAGGGGACCCCCAAGTCAGCCAATAATAACCAACTATAGTCATAAACCAACTATTCTTTGGGGTTCCCTACCTATTTTGAGAAACCATCATATAACAGGTCGTAATAATGTGCATGAAGCGTCTGACCCTCCGCTGCCACCTTGCACCGCCAATCTCCCCGGCAAGCAGCTGCCCTTGAATGCGACGATCCGCGTTCCAAACCTTGCGACTGGGCAATGCTTGGGACCTGAGTCCCATGGGCAAGCTATACTCTCTGGTAGTCCCAACTTGGAAGCCATCATAGGTAAAACCATCATAGGTAAGCAACAACCCACCACAGGGTTAACTAAAATTCACTATGTTAAAACCATCTTTTAGGTTTTACACCTGGAAGCTGAAAGTCACCCCTTTTCATTGGTAAAACCGTCATATGTGGTTGTTTTTCCGGTGCCATGTTAGTTTACCAAAGGGTAATTGGAATGATTGGATCATGATCTAATTCTTTTGTATCATGGGTATCATGGTATAGTGATTGTAAAGTGATTGTACTTATATATCCATACCTATTGGTATCATTGTTAAACAGTTTAGCTTTCATACCATGTCAATATTATATTGGTATATTATTGGTATGAAAATTGGCGCAGAATAAATACGTATATTATCAAGTCATACAAGTGTAGAATGGTTGCACTAATTGGAATAACCTTCCAAGTCTCGTGCGCTATTTCCGCTGCTTGACATCAAGTGTCTGATCACTTGGAACGGCTTTGGCTACGGGTCAACTATCAGAGACAACACGGGGAGAGCTGCGCATCAGGGATCTTACAGTAATCCCAAGGTCAGGATTCTCAGCTGCGCGATTGTATCAATGTGTAGGATTGCTTGCACCAAGATCAATGTAGGTTTATTGAAACTACTCTTCGTAGCCTCAAAGCTGTTGCTACAGGAGCCATGGTTCGCTACACTGCCTGAGATCGCAGATTGTGGGATAGGGGCTACCAATTGTTGTTCTAACCCCTATCAATTAGTTGGATTTCGAGAAAACATGAAAATAACAACCTATTCTTGCTCTGTATTATGACCCCTATTGACCTGGTTAGTACTCACAACTTATGACTCATCCCAGGTATGACATCCAAGTGTTGGCACGTTCACCTACCCATTTTGGGCTACAAAAAGGTCTTTCTCAAAATAGGGAACCGCAAAAATGGCTGATTCGTTAGGAACAAACGATTGATAAAGGTGTGTTACCTATCATATGATATGTTAAGTACGGCTGGTTTATTGGATGATTTGAAGGTATCCCTATTCTGAGAACCCCCCCCATATATGCTCATGACCCATCACCATATCGGTCTTGTGCCAAGTAGCTGTTTCGCCATGCCTCATTACCGGCGCTTGCCGGTGAGGGGCAGCCGTGCTCCAAGGGTTGATTGATGGTAAATGGTTTGTCGATGGTTGGTGAAAAATGGTGCACACACATATATATATATATATATATTTACAATTGATACACAATAAACCGACTCATACTTTGACATGGGACCATCTTCATGGTGACAAGCATGGTGAATGGATGATGGCATGGTCTCCCAATGATTGATTGGAAGATAGTCGGCCTGTCGGCATGGACCCATCCCCGAAACTTTATAGCGATCATCGCGCTACGGGGGCTTGCCACAAACCCAAATGGCCCTTTCACTGTCCCAAGTTGTGATTTGATGGTTTGCAATGGGGGTAATCGATGATGATGATGATGATGATGATGATGATGATGATGATGATGATGATGATGATGATGATGATGATGTGCCTTTACCTTCATGAGAAACATGGTCAATGTTCATGAGATTCACACCATTTCATGCTTCGATCAACTCATGGGTAACAGCTTGTGAGCAATCAATCAGCAACCCATGATTTGTAACCCACACTTCGCAAAGTCATGTGTGGTTCATGAGCAAACCCATACTTATCGAAACACCAATCCATCGGCCGGAGAGATCTCTCCTGGTGACTTTCGGGCTTTCACGACGCGTTTGTCAGAAGTCACCCAAGAACTTGGTATCGTGGCAGGTGAAAGTAACTTGCCACGTTTGATTCATGTTGTGCCACATCGTGAGCACCCTTTCATATCGGACGCAGCAAATCCAATCATACCCATCTCTATCATATACATTCAAAGGGCTCGCGGATACCAGTCGAAACAATACGGGCATGAGGTTGAACCTAACATGAAATATCTCGAGGCTAACATCCCCCAACCACAAGAGGTCCATCCTGGGTCCACCCTGGGTCCACCCTGGGTCCACCCTGGGTCCACCCTGGGTCCATCCTGGGTCCAACCTGGGTCCATCCTGGTCATCTACCCTTGGAGCTGATGAACTCTGGGGTCGTGGGATGGTCACCCTTTCCAGTGACTCAAGGCACCATCTGAGGTTCTGACCGGATCAAATAGATCCTGGAGGCGGCCCCTATGACCATCGGGCTGGGACCATCGGACTGAAGCTATCCGGTGAGTTTGGACCTCTTGGTCTCATAACTGTCTGAATTATGCAAAATTATCCATTATAAATGTCAAAATTGTGCACCCATAACCATTTATAATGGAAATCTATGATCAACCAAGGGTTTTTTGGGGTACCCAATGTTGACCCACAACCATATGGTCGTGAACATGGTCTCACAATCCGGATCAATGTGGTGTGAAACTGACTTTGGCTAAAAACATAAAGTCGCTGACTCCAACTAAAGAGCAGGGCCTGTGGTCATGGTGGTAGACCTGCTGCACCAAGGGGGGCCACTGGATCTACTCACTCGACCTTCAGGCTTCATAGAACCTTCAATGATGGTTGGTACGTGATTCATTGCTCTGCTGCACCAAGCCATTGATTTGGACATGCATCTCGTTTCGCACATACAAATCATAACACATATTAATACCTCAAAGCTTAGATACATGCAATTGGATTATACACATCATCTGTAGCATCAATCCGGCATTGAAACCCTTCGAGTCGCTTCGTCATCCCTTCTCCAAGTTCACTTGTTTGTCAATGAGAAAGAATGGAACGAGCGCTGCACAAAGCAACAACTCGAACAAGAACCAGTTGTAGTGCACTAGTTTGGTGTTCTACCGGCTATAAACAACCCGCATTGCGATCCTGATTTAAGAGAGGTGAGAAAGCACTCCTTCACTCCTAGACGTTCCTAGGCCATCCTAGGCCAACAACTGAAGAATTACGATTGATTTTCAAAAGCACCTATTCCAGCACCTATTCTCGCTTGATACCCCTGCAGTGTCTCACTCTGTGTAAGGTCCTGCTTTTTCGCTGCCCACCAGCAGAGCCGGAGCATATCTGCGAGCAGAGTCCAGCAAGGCATCTCGCCATAGCTGCTTCTCAACAGTTGGGATTCAGCTTAGTTGAAATCAACTTCTATAGATCTGCATGGTTTCAACAGTCGGGTCTTCTACAGTTGATCTAAGTTTGAACTCAGCAGATCCGACAATGTTTCAACCTCCGGGCGCAGCTTGAGATCTTCCAGAATCCATGGTGCTTATCGCAGTCCATAAAGCTAAACCATTGGTATGGTCACCCAAAGAAGTGGCAAGGGGTCAATACCATTGATGGATAAGCTGCCGCCGCTTCGATGTTGACCCAAATATCGTCAAACATTGGGTAGGTGATGATGCAAAAGATAAGCCAGAATGGACCAACTCTGACCAACTCATACCGCTAAACGCTTCTACTTACAGTGATTGATACTTGATCCAGGTTGATACTTGATCCACGTTGACCCTCGTTGGAAGCTGCTACTCTTGTTGACCTGAAAGCTATCCGGGCGGCCATTGCTGAGCTAAAAAGCTGCGGACAGGGAACCCTGGAGGATTTGCTGCATATCCTTCTCTCACCATTGCCATTGCCCAGAGGCTTCCAGGAAAAGAACAGCCTTGGAATTTCGGATTCAAAGTCTGATTGAGGGGATTCTCGTTTAAGGCTAGTTTAAGATGTTTAAGCATGTTTGAGCTGTGTCAATTGGTCCGTTGGGATTCTCGTTGCCACGGGGGCCTGGGGTGGACTACCCAAACAGCCATGGATACAAACCTCGGATCTGGCATCTCACGACGTTGTACATCAACCGTTGTGAGACAAATGAGGGACGGTAGTGCATTGGCCTCTCATCCTACGCCTTTCCACAGTGTCTGAACACATGGGTTCCCACATGAATTCCAGTCCTCTATCATTCAATAAATCACTCTTTCATCAAATTGGCAGGGGGGAACCATCTACAGAACAACAGCGATTTGGCATCTGATGCAAGTGTCGGACACCATAGATAGTTGTGGAGTATGAATGCCTACAAGCAATACCGTTATTAGATCAAGGTTCATGGTAGTGACCTGGTGGTGATCATTCAGTGCTTCAACTTCTTCTTGTTGTTATTGTTGTTGTTGTTGTTGTTGTTGGTGGTGGTGGTGGTGGTGGTGATCAGTTGGGCTTCTGGAATGATTGGGGGTTCATAGGTGCACTATGGTACACTTCATCACCAGGTAACGACTCCCCAAACCATGTCTACCCACAAAAGAAGGCGGGAGTGCTTGCCATTGTTAACCATGAGCAATCAACCATGATCAACCACAATCAACAAAGATTAACAATACTTATCCACAATCAACCACCACTAAGTATTATAACTATATAATTACTACCATGAATTCATCAAAATCATTATCAACCAATGTTAATCAGTTGCTGCGACCTTGATCCACTGGGCCACCGCGACATGCCAACTTGCTCATGAGCCGCATTTCCGGTTCATCCGGCCTGGAGCCGCCAGAGCTGAAGATGAGACTACTACTGCAATGAACCGGGGATCCCAAGCGAATTGTGGCCAGCTTCCCAGCATAATTATATGGGTTTGTGCCCAAATAGGGTAACCAACAACCCACCAAAATATGATATGATAATTATATAATATATAATTTTACTAGGGAAAGCATGGGTTTCTGGGGTGGCACATACCCATATCACATCACGGATGCTTGTTGCTTGCGCATGCGCACAGTACCCAAATTCTGGTGATCTCCGCATACCAAGGCACCGTTTCCCAGGATGCACTTTCACAGCACAAATGGCCACCTCAGCAACTGCAGAGGCTTCCGCCGTGACGCAGCACATTCGGGCTCCAGGGCGGGTAAAGTGAGATTCACCCAGTGTTGTTGGCTACATAGGCATTCTATTGCCTTCTGGAACATTGATCCATCACAAGCTAATTCTGCAAAATCCATACTATGTGGCACCACCTAAATGGCTGTTTGGTTTCCTCAGGGTGTCTCCAGAAGCCCAATGCGCAGGGTTGAAAATGCCTGCTGACTCTGCTGCGGATCCTGAATCCTGCAGCTGCAATGGGTCGGTGGTTTAGGCATACAGGATACGCCATACAAAAAAATAAACAAATCCCCCAACTCTCCATCAACAACACTTAACCATCAATTCACCTTCAATTCAAAACTGTTGACCATCAATGATAATTGCCCATCAAGTCAAGTGGGCTTCGTGGAACTGCGATGGCAGTTCCTTCCAGCTTTGGCAGCAAGCGCGGTGCTAGCACCAGTGAGACAACCTGCAAATTGCTGGAGGTCTAGTTTTGTGTGTAAAATCCTCCACATCCAAAAAAAATCCAGTAGCAAGGCATGTTGGGTAACCTGCTACCTGCCTGTTCCTCGGGTGTTCCTTCTGTCACCGGGCTCGCAACGCGTCCAGCAGCCTTTGGTCTCCCAACAAAGGCCCCACAGCCATGGATGGCTTGTAGCAGGCGCTGGTTGCCACCAAAGATGCCCACAGCCTGCCAGGGAGCCATGGCTGCCTTCTTCCTGGGTAACATCTACACAGAAACCCATGGAAAACCGAGGGAAAACCATGGAAAACCGAGGGAAAATCATGGAAAACCCATGGATTTTAGATGTTAACAGAACCCCCCAAGGAAAAGCGTGGTTCTTGGCCCAACTTGTAATGGCTTCCTCAAAGTTCTACCATTATCCATCCCTGAGAATGCTTTGGTATGCTCAGTTGATAGGTGTCAGTAGCAGTCGCACCACATCACCCGTCGCTTTTGCTTCGCAGCCATCATCATGGTGCTACCCACGAATCTGCCAAGCAAACCAGCAACTAACGAACGACATTCTTTGAGAAACGGTAAGGGATCGCTGGACTTCTTTCATGGGCAGCCCGCAAAGAACCTTCATGTTGAAGGTTTTGTTGGGATGTCATGAATCGTCATGAATCATCTGTGACTCAAGACCCATGAACGAGGTCGGAGGTTCAAAGTGGACCCATGCGCTGCTCAATCACTGATCTCTTCCAAGTCATGCGCCATGCGAGCGGCTTCCGTCAACATCTCCTCATAGCCTGTCCCGGGAGTCGGGGGGACAGCCTGGCCACGAGGACCATCAAAGGTTGCAAAACCAAAGGTCCGGTGGTGAAAAAAGGTATCTTTGCCTATATAATGATTTCACCAAATCGAGTGATATCTGCAGTATGTAAATATGTAGAAATGGTTGCATATGTAGATATGTGATCGTATAAGACAGGATAAGTATGGATAAGTGCTATCGGCTATCTATCTAACATTATCTATCTTTCTATCTTTCTATCTATCTAACATTACGCACAGACCCCGTGGTTTGCCCTCCGGACAAACCACGGCTGTCTGTGTGTGTTGAACATTGCTCGAAGAATCAGTGAGAAACACTGGCTATACGCAGTGATTTAGGGTTTAGGGTTTTAGGGTTTAAGTTTTAGGGTTTTCAGGTTTTAGGGTTTAGGGTTTTAGGGTTTTAGGGTTTAGGGTTTTAGGGTTTAGGGTTTTAGGGTTTTAGGGTTTAGGGTTAGGGTTTCTTGATTCTCAGAGTTTCAAAACAACGGGCCTGCGCAGGGTTTTGAACAGTTGACAAGACTCACTTCTGGGCAGGTCTTGTGGTCACGGGCAAACCATAGGGTCTTGCCGTAACATTATGTAAGTCTCTATCTACCTGTCTATCTCTCTATCAATCTATCTATCAATCTATCTACGTTAATTATATCATGTCATGTTACGCTGTATATCTTATCTTCTGTATCGGTCTTATCTTATCCTATCCTATCCTACCCTATCCTATCTATCCTATCTATCCATCTATCCGTCCATCAATGTATCTATCCTTCCACATGTGAGCTCTCACGTATACATACCGACCCGTATACATGCAAGTTGTCCACAGATCGTGCAAAGTGCCAAGTCGGCCAGCTTTAGGTCGAGTTTGTCCCTCCGATTGTTGGCGTCACCATAGGCACAGGAAGCTGATGGTCGCTGGTTGCTGTGGCTGTTGACTAACGAGGATCACCGAAGATTGGCCAAGGCCAGGGTGGTCTCACCCACAGTTCACCTATCTCGAAATATTTCCGGGGTCGAGCTTCCTTGCAGTTTTTTTAATGGAAACTTCCAAGGCATTCTTGTTGGCACATCTATGATCCATCTTGGCACGTCTGGTTATCAACCCATGAGTTGGTAACAAATACAACAAACCGATGAGTTGAGAACAAATCCACCCCACGAGTCTATAACCCATGAGTTTGAGATGATCCAACAAGGATACAAATCATCAAACAAATCCAGGGCGGTTGATTGGACCAACAACCAGAGCCACTGCGGGCACAGCTGATAGCACCGCAAACTTCTGGGTACTCAAAGCGTCCTCCAGTTTTTGCGTGCGTGGCTACCCAAATACACTGCCTGGAAACGTCTGCACCCAAACTCAAGGGGGAGTGTCATTGCGTCTTTTCGTTCAATCCTTCAGTTTCAGCTAACGCCAGCCCCCATGTCCGTTGATCTATCAATACAATCACCAACTAAGAAGCAAGTAAATACCGAAGCCAACTAGCTACTGCAACCAATCTTGAAAACAAAACAGAGAAGATCCAATCACTGCCTTTCAGCTGCTAGCTGACCCCCTGATTTGCCCACCCAACCCCTCCATGCCGCGTGACCCAGCAGGTTCCAGCTGTTGTGATCGAAACCCAGGCAGCTCACTGGATGACGACACTCCAAGAAGATCCTGACCCACGGTCACCCCGAAGGCCCGGGGCCCCATTGCGGAGTGGGAACCGGGTTCGGATGGTTGGTTGGGTGAAGCGAAGCTACCCACGGCTGCGAACGGTATCGACCATAGAACTAAGAAAAGCCTGTTAGAGGAGGGTAATCACATGTAATCACTTTGCTAGGGAATAATCAGCTTTTAGCTATGAGGCCTTACCTATAATGTATTCCTTGACTATACTATGATGGTATTCAAGGAAGGGGTGAAACTGTTCGAAAACGCAAAAAACTCCCATCGGCCCAACAGCGGTTGAAACACACTGGAAGAACTCGTGGGAGGCTCAGAAAACCAGGCAAGGGAAATGTGGAGCAGCGCTGCTGGCATGCCCCGGGAAAAACCGTTGCCGCTTAGAAAAAAAGCACTTGACCAAAAGCACGCCAAGTACCCCATGGTAACAAGGCGGCAGTCATAGGAAAAGGCCGGCTCAGGAGGGGAGCTCTATGTCAGTTAGGCATTCATCTCAGCCCGGCGTCGCAAGACAGCGCGGGCTCGGTGGCTGCGAAGAACAACCGACAATTCTTGCAGCAGCTCGCTGTGGAGGGCAGCAGCATCATCACCACTGCGTGCTGCGGCACTGTGCGCAAGCTGCAAGAGGAAGTGGCTCGCTTCTCGGTCCCAAGCTCCGGTGGACTCGGCAACAACAGGCACGAAGCGGACTCCTTGTTGCCGGCAAAGTTCAGCTGTGTTCAAGTAGGAGGCCTTTGTTGCTGCATAGCTTGTAGCCGCGGCCAAAGCCGTGGCGCAACGTTTTTTCCCCACCTGCAACACAAGTACCAGCATGCAAGGAGAGGGTGTCCATCACTCCATGGCACTGCGGGCACCATTGATCTTCAGCAGCATCGGGCATCCCAAGGCGGTGGCGAAGTTCAGTAACGAATGTAGCGCTTTCCATCCGGGTGACTCCGCCTGGGAGGGCTGCAAGAAAAGCTCGAGCCCCAGGTTCAGCTTCTGAGCGGAGCAAAGCCATGGCTGTTGGCGACGACCGCTGCAAGTGGGCCTGCCAGGACGCCTCATCCAGCAGCTTGGTTAACCCTTTTTGTCTCATGCTCAACGCTGCGCCAGGCGCAAGAGGATGCACCAGGTTGGTGTTCAGGGCAGCGGTTGCTTGAGTGACCGCGGGTTCCAACACTAAGGCAGCGGCAATGTAAGTTGGGTCAAGTTCTTCGCAAGGAAGAGCCGTGCTGCCAACAGAAGCCAGGAAGGCGGCGGGGGCATCGGTGGCACTGGCCCGGAGCCCAAGCCCGGCAAAGCTGAACCCTCGAGCAACTTGATCTCGCTGGGCCGCCGTTAAGTGAAGCCCCGTAATGCTAGAAAAGGCCGCTTGCACCCGCGAGTCAAAGCGCTGGAGGGCATCATGTTGGGCATGGGGAGGATTGCATCGCATGCTGTGAATGACCCGCCCATAGCCGGCGCAAGAGCGCAAAAGCCTTAAGCCGACCTGGGCATCGCCAAGGGCAGGGAGGGCATCTAGCAAAGGGGTAATTGCGTCCACACGGTTTTGGGTGTGGGCATTGACAAACGCATCATCGCCCAAGGCAGCACCCAAGAACTCGAAGTTCCTCTGCACACGGGAAATTCCATCAGCTTGCTGGAGCAACTCTGTAGGGAGATGTTGGGCAAGAGCATCGGGGGTGACGTGGCCGACAACAACACCTTCGCATTTCGCAAGGTTGAGGGTTAGTCCCAGTTCGGCCCCGCGGGTTCGGAGGTGTGTTAAGGCTGCCCCCACAGCCGCAATATCGCCAGCAATGATGCCATCATCCAAGTAAAAGAGCGCCAAGTCCAGGGGTCCAGCATGGAGTTCGCGCAGCAATGGCTGGATGGCCGTGGCAAACAACAACGGGCCCAGGGGGTCACCTTGTTGAACTCCTCCGGCAGATTGGATGGCTAAGTCTCCAAAGTATAGGGCGGAGGGCGCTGCGTAACACCAAGTGACCCAACGGGCAATGCTTGGAAACATGGCAGCTGAGGAATCCAAAACTGCTTGGCGGGAAATTTTGTTGAAGGCATTGGAGAAATCCAACTTGACCAGCACCTTACCCGTGGCTGTTGAACTGCGGCGCGTCCAAGCGCGGACCGTGTGCACCCCAATCTCGACGCCAGCTTTGACGCCAACCCCGAGCTGTTGCGGCCACAAAGTGCGCCGGGCATCATCCTGCACCGTGTGCATCAGGCATTTGGCGGCCAACCGTCGCAGCACTTCACCAATGGCAATTGGCCGCACCCCGGCCGTGGTCTTAGGCACGGTGACGAGGCTGGCTCCAGCAAGGATTGGGGCAACTAAAGGGCAGGCTTGGCCTTGCACCATGAGGTTTACCAAGCGAGCCAAATGCTCCACAACGCAATGCGTGGCTCCAGGGGGCCCGGCTTCACGAAGGTGTTGAACTCGAAGGCCGGATGGGCCAGGGGCGGTGTCTGGAGGAAAGCTGCGCAAGGCGCGGGCCACCGCATCAACAGCAATCTCATCAGCAAGCGAAAGGGACGTGAGATCAACTGTGGGTGTGGGCTGGGCCGGGTGCAGGGCACGCAGGGCAGCTGCAGTGCCGGGTGTCTCTGCACAAAGCCCTGTCTGGAGGAGTGCATTGCACGCCTTGCGGTCAAAGCCTTCTCTGGCAAGGCTGATGGCCAAGTCCCGTCGGCGCTCATCAGTGAGCTGCTTGGCTCGCCGAGGTCCGGGCACGGAGCTGTCATCCCAAAGGCTGCGGCGTTCCCCTTCCGCCCAGCGGCGAAGGCGGTCAACAGTGTAGGCCGCCGCTGCACGACGGTGGCGGCGTCCGGCTCGGGGCGGGGAGCCCAGAACGCATTGAGGCAACATGAGCAACTCTGTCCAGGCTTTCAAATCATTGTGGTGCACAGCGGCTGCTAAAGCACGGCTAAGGACTTGTCCCCACAAGAAGCGGGCGGCAGCAGGGACATGACGGAGTGTACGGACCCGGCCACGCTGTAGCTCATCCATGGTGGGAAAGCCATTGGCTTCGCTGGCCGGACGCGGGTCCCCACGTCCAAGCGCAGCACGGGCAGCAGGCTGACAAGTAGGGTGAGTCCCGTAGCGCACAGAGACGCTGAGACCACACACAGCACACCGCTGGCGGCGATGATCACGAAACCATTGTGTGGGAACGTTGCCGCGAAGAGTGCCGGCAAGGTGGGAATCGACGTGGGAGATCAGAGTGCTCTTGTTGGTCCACCCGCTGGCCCTCGAGTTGTCCGAGTGAGGGCAGCCGGCCACAGGGCAATAAAGCCGGCAAGGCGTCCCAATATCATCGACCGCCATCGCATCAGGCGAAGCAGAGCGGTCGCGGCGCCGCGGGCGTTCACCGCCAACAGGAGTGCCCGGGGCACCAGGTCCAGGGTTTGGGGGGCCAGCCACGCCATCTTTGAAGTTGCTGAAGTCGCGGCCGGTGTGGCCAGGGTCGGCGATGGCGATGCCGAGGCCGGTGATGGAGAGGTAAGCTGTGTTTGCTCCAGGCAGTGTTCAGCGAAGAGGTCAGGAGGCGACGTTGCCGTCTGTTGCAAGTGGGCAGGCATGGTGAGGAGTGGTCTACCATGTCGAAGGGCGCGATGGGCCCGGTGGAGGCCATGCTGTGCCCCTGCGGCCCTAAGGCCAGAAGGAGAAGACATAGACCATGTAGAAGGCCACCCAGCAACCAAACAAGTTGCATGGCAGCCGCTGCAAGGCAGTGCTGGCCGGTAGAGGGAGCGCACCAGAGGTCTATGACGTGGGGCTCGCGACACCGCCAGCCAGCACTGCCTGGCAACGGCTGGGGCGGCGCCCAGCAGGAGGAGGGGGCGCACCAGAGGTCGTATGACGTGGGGCCCGCGACACCCCCTGCCTAGCGCCGCCAGCCCCCGCACTAGCTCCAGCCACCTTGAGCCTTCCAGGTTTCTTGAGCCAGATGGTGACAATGGCTGGCTGTCTAGGGTTATTGCACTCGAGCAACTAGGTCATGAATATGAACAGTTGGGATATTCTCCCTGGCGACATCCAGCCTAATATAGTGGTATAGAAATGATGTTTTAAGCGGAATACCTATAACCTTTGTAATATTTACAGGGTCACAAATGTGGATGGTAGCTAAACTTGCTTGAAACTCGCTCAGAAAACATGATTCCATAAGCATTCCTAGGTGATGGATAGTGATACTGATATCCACAGCTTCGTTTCACTTCTGACTTGTAGCGTACCCAAGGTTCTTACCCCTGTGTCTTAAATAGGATGAACCATGAACCAGTGCAACCCAGCACAAGGATGGCCAACCATTCTAACCATCATCATATATCACAGCTGATGCAAACTCCAGGCTACAACGACGACATGGCTATTGGCTGTCGATAAACATGGGGAGAGTTCTGCTGGAACCCAACGATGCAATGGATAGGAACAAGACCTATGCCAACTCATGGCAATTCGGAAGATAGTCAACAAGTATTGAATGCCATGTCATGTCTGGTGTCAGGTGTAATAAATTGATAAATTGCAAGAAACTCAGTTTGGCACAATGCCTCCAGTGCTGCGCGATAGTGCAGCGTGCACTCGGATGTAAAGAAAACCACACATTGACGTATGATCTCCCTTGGGATATCTGACAATTTCGATGACAGTATAATTCACACGCATGCGGGCACGCAAACAATCTGAAGCAATCCCATGTCACATGCCACATCCTGTCCATCAAAACAAAAGGTTACATCAGCCTGCTAAAACACGCATGCAAACCCAGTTGGGCCACAGCCACGCGGTTGCAGGTCAACAGTAAACATATAGCTCCAACTGGGCGCATTCAACATACATGACATGGCGAATGCCGTGGATCGCTGTAACCCTTCCCCCACGGGCTCCAAACCTGCCGCAGCCATGCCATGGGCTCCCGTGTCCCGCTGATGACCGGTGTCCTTGGTTCCTGTGGCGTCCACCTCCAAGAGCCCATGGATCGCCACAACGTTGAACTCAACGAGGCCTGCCGTAGGCACAGCGCAGCGAAGCCAAGGCCAGGGATCCCTTCCCTCGGCCACTGCGTGCAGTGGCTGTAGCGTTGCTTCGCTGCACCGCTTCCCTGCGATTCGCTCTGAAAGAAGGCGCTTGGGGGTTGGTATTTGTCTTTTCTCTTCAACGCAAACATCAACGACAGGATCCGAGATCCAAACGCTTTTTTGCTGCTGTATATTAACGCAAATTAAACGCTAGCTGGTAGATCGAGCCAATGATATAAGAACACTCCCGGTCGCCTTTTGACTCTGCAGAGCTGTCAACATTACCACTCACAGGACTGCACGACTTAAACCGTTTAAAGTTTGTTGAACCGTCTTAAACCTGACTATATAAATACATGTTGCCATATCTGTTGCCTCTCCTTTTCAAACTGAAAAAGCTACCGGTGTTTCCAAACGAGCGTGACACCCAAACCAGAACACGAGAGAAACCTTCTTGCATCTGAGAAGGATGTTCACGACGTCAATCTTTCACTTGACTGCTATCCGCTTGACCTTGTTTCCCAAAATGCCTCAACTAAACAAGAAAACCTGTTGGAATGCGAAGAATGGCCGTATTGTAGGGCGATATTTTTGGAAGCTCCTGAACTAGAGCAGTAAAACGCGACCGAGAGCTGAATCCTCCAACTGAAAAAACAATAATTCTCGAGGAACAGGCACAGTATATAGGTCAATCCATAATTGTTTTACCCCTCAAGAAAAATAAAGTGCTTTCAACATCAGACCACATGATCATACATCACACCTTGTGGATGTCCATGGACATGGCGGTACCATGCGGTACCCTCACAAAAAGTGCTTTTCATCTGCCACCCATCCTTTATGGACCATGGCCACCTTGGAAGCCAACGAGTCGTGGTCGGACATCAAATCCCGACCTCGCGCAGAGTCGCCGCAGAGTTCTTGACTCAGTTCAGTTCAGAGCTTGCAACTGACTCGGATACCAGCAACATCCAGCAACATGCAACAACCACTATTCGATAAGCAGGGAATGCATAGGAGCCGCTCCCAAGGTGCATGAATCCTCAGGTTGAAGCCATGGGTGTACCGATGGGGTGGCGGCTTCTCACGGATCTTTGGCCATAGCCCAAGTAATCCCAAGCAGTCGTTGCTGCTCATGTGTCTTCCTATCATTTTGCTGGGGCTCATTGGGTGACCATTCTTCAAAAAAAAAGCTGCTCAATGGTTGCTGCATCAAGGAACTGATCAAACATGAAACAAAAAGCTAACGCACCCAAATTCAACATTATGGCCACCTGACATTGAGGATTAACAAGCCTTGAATGAGCTATAATCCAAAGTCAATAACGATTCTTTGCAACTAATCAACCATGGATCATTGACTACCAATGAACCATTGACAAACATGTTTCTCCATTGATGTATCAGTATTAACCATTAGCTCAGCATGATTTCATGACTACAAAGCCCCACTATCAACCACCACACTTAACCACTACACTGTCCCCAGCAGCAATCACGGTCACCAATATTTTTCAGCCAATTTGATAAACTATATTTCGATTGGAAAAATCGTCACTAACCAGCACGATCATCTCATTAAAACCATCGTCGTTGCTTGTGAAGTCATTGTTGTAGCCATAATTGGCCATATGGCTGTGGGTCAAACCCTGTACACCTGGTTCCCCTATCATTAACCATTGCTTTCCCTATGATTTGGTTGATTTTTTCTAAGCCATTATTGGTAGGTTAACATTGAACCACAGCCATATCATCATTACTACTTATTCAGAATCATAATTACAAACCCCATAAGGTGGCTGAACTAACGCCTATAACCACCAAGCGGATTATTCTATCCTTATCAGGGCGTTTTATTTTGGCCTTATCTACTCATCATTGCTGGTTGTTATCGCTATTACTAAACATTATTACAGAGTGGGCCCCCAACCACTTATAAGTTGGTTTATAACTAATCTAACTAGGGTTAACTACCAGTTATAGGGGTTATAACCCAACTTATAGGTGGTTGGGGGCCCACCTTGTAGCCATCATTATTGCCCACCGGCCTGACCATTCATTCATTATTGTTGGTTGCTAGGCCCGATTGTTGGCGATTAATCGCCATAATTTCCCCAAACATGTCCTTATTGTAAAAAAATAGCATTGTTGGCTACCCCTTATTGCTGGTTGCTATCCCTATCGTTACGATAGAGCATCATTAGGCATTGTTGTCCCTACTATTCACCGAATCATAGTCTAATTTCTGCTTATGAACCATTAATTTGCCATTGTTCAACATTCTGATATTCAAGCTACAACAGTGAACTGGCTGATATATGGCTTCAAACCATTTACCTGTTATCATAACAAGGCTATAGCTAGAATAGTAATGGAGCCCATAGCTACAAACCAGGTTTTTAGCCTTATTATAGCCTCATTATATCCTCATTGTCGCCATTACTCGCCTACTATCAACCATTGAAGCCTTAGTAATCATTTTTACCAACAATAACCTAATATTACCAACCCATTATCAACCCATTATTACTCATCTATCATATATTGACGTGTTGCTGCTAACCCTCTGACGAACCTATCATTGACCTATTCTTAACCATCATTGTAGCTTTATTGACATCTTATCATATCCTTATCGGAGCCATTTCTAAGCTATTGTCAATCATTTGTAGCAATTTGTCTATTGTTATCATTGTTATTATGATATTGTCAACCTTATTAAGATATTAAGCGGGTTATTATCACTATATTATATATTAGTCAATGGTTATTATTATAGTATTAACCTCTTATTAACCATTGTTAAGCTGGTTATCTTCGCTATTATTAACGACTAACATCCCCGAGTCTTTGGCAATTGCTTAGCGTCACGCAGCTCCGCCTTCTTGTTCACCTTGCAGCCACTGCGCAGCAGTGGGTGCTGCCCAGGGCGTAGCCGAGGGCGCAGCGTTGACACGGCAGGGGCGACCTGGAGGTCGAACCAGGAACGATCAAGTTGTGATTTTTCATCATTCAAATGGCCAAATGTATGGTCAGGTTGTGAATGACACTAAGTTTCCTGGTTCATTTGATCATAGTCAGGTTTTTAATTAATCAAAAAACGAATCAAGTAAACAGGAATCGAGTCATCTTGAGTCAAAGCAAGTGCTGTGATTCTGAGCAACTAATGATTTTACGCGGGAAATTTGGGTTTGACGGACATGAACCAAGCAATCAACATTTTTGCAGTGGCTCAGCTATACCACCTCAATGCTGGTAGTTCCAATATTTCACTTCTAGCTTCAATTCTGCACTAGCCAATAGTCGAAATGTTCCAATGCTACAGTTCATTCTTGTAGTTGGTATAGCCAACCAAATCAATGCTGGTAGTTCGAATATTTCACCTGTACTATCCCATAGTAGTATGGCCAACAACCATTAGTTGGCAAGGTATAGCCAACAGTTGGTATAGCTATTCCAACGCCAATACTTGGTATAGCCAACCAGTTCAACCTCACCCTATAGTGGCCCTATAGGATTGATACCGCCACCAACGGAAGGGACCGCCTCGCAAGCGCTGGTCCACCTGTTCCCGGTGCTGCAACCTGGGCGGCGGAAAGTCAGGTGGTTGATCAGGATGGATCGACTATCGACGGTTAGATACCTATAAGGTCCATAATTGTATCATGTATGGTTAGATCATGCTGGTTGCTTCATGATGGTTCATGATGGTTCCTGATGGTTGGTTCATGATGGTTCCTTATGGTTCCTGATGGTTGGTTCATGATGGTTCCTGATGGTTCCTGATGGTTCATGATGGGCAATGTCAGATATCATTAACAGCTGCTACTGGCTCATAACCCAACTGCTCCATGGTGCTGGTATATTTACCAACAAGACTGGGTAATCTTGAAGGTACCCTCCGGTAAACTAACATGGCAATGGAAAATCACCATTTTCTATAGAGAACCCCTGGGAAAGCATCTATGGTGGATTTTCCGTTGCCATGTTAGTTTACCAGAGTGTAAATGATAATAAATATACCGATATACCATACATGGAGTATCTGAGCACTGTGGAGCATGCTGGTAAATGTAGATCAGACTCGTTGATCATGTGGACGGTCATACTGGTTGATCATATAGGAGCGTTATAGGGCAGTGAATCACAACCATCCACATTTGATTCGATGTTGCTTGTTTGTTCATGATAGTTGAGGATTGTTGGGTCAACGTTGCTCCTAGATTGAATATCGATACACATTTGGTTACTATGTTTTACTATTACAGATGAACTGGCAATGCCTATCAACTAACCAATTCAAGTGGAAAAGAACTGCGTGCATTAATCATGATCATCTGCACCTAAAATCGATTCCATTCGTACCCAGAAAGCCATACAATTTTACGTATCATACCTTCCGCACAGGCTGTACAAAAAGAGGAAACACGGCCGGTACCTGGTTCTCAAAGCATCTGAGGAGATGGTTGTTGGGGTTGTATCACAAAGTTGCGACCGAGAAAAACCATGAGTTAAATCTACTGACAAATATTTATCCCTTCCCCAGCTAGCCACCGTGCATCCACCCATCAGGAACATTCAGGAACCCCGGGGGTTTGAGGGCGGAGGGGACTCGATTGTGAAAGATGGGCTATTAGTTAGCGCCAGGAAGCGAATTTTGCCCAGCCTATAGTTGGATGGTTCATGATGGTAGCGCAGCCAGCAATGACATGCTCGGTGATGGTTTGAGATGGCCAGTGTTTTGATTCTTTTATTATGAATCTACTCTGATTTTACATGAATCTACTCTGATTTGAACATTTTTCACCAACATCGCCGTGGAAAACCGCGTTTAAAACCCGAAACCATCCAGTTGCGAGTGGTGGAAAACACTACCTGCGAAACTCACTGAACTGAACCAGTGGGAGGCAACTTTGATGGTTCCTTGGATCGGTACCGCGGCTCATGTTCATCGTTCTATTTTTATTCTTATGAACACCTAGACAGCCTAGAATCTAACAAGTTGACTTACCTTACTTGATACTTGATTGGGGTGATCTTTGGATAATGGTTCACCAACTGTAAATCAATCAGTATGACAACCACAGCATGCTTCACACCATCGCTCATCCCTCTTTGCCAGGCGCCACTATAGCCAAGCCACATCTTTGCCGCCAAGTCCAGTAATGCGCCCTGCGGCATGGATGGCTATGGATGGCTACGGATGGCTATGGATGGCTACGGATGGCTATGGATGGCTGGGGATGACCATCCCCGTCCCCTATGATGGCCAACCGAAAAGTCCAACCATGCCTTCACCAGGTTGTGACACCGATGGTCACCAGCTAAGCATCTCACCGGCGCACTGGACCTTTCTTTTGGAGCTACTGTAGAAGCATCGTGCTTCACACAGCAATGTTCCAATATGGGTCATGACATGACCATCCGAAAAATGGGTAGTAGTTCACATCTCAGCAGCTAGACTAGTTGGGTCATTTAGTCATTTATGTGATAAAAGCCTACCAAAATGTTCGCGCCTGGGGAAACCATTGTCCTGTTGGGGATTGCCTCATGGATTCTCCAACTTGCTGAGAACTTTGGCTACTTCATGCCGGTAAAATTGTCCGCCCACACTACCATCAACAATCCAATGATGTTGAAACAAAGCATGATTATCCCTGCTTATACCGTTCACTAGCAGGACAACCATCAACAACCCACCGTTGGGGTCCCTCCCCTTTGCACAGAAACGGCACCAGCTGGGTCGGCAGCTCATCGACATCCTCCTCTGCTCCCAGTCGCGTCTTCACCTTGGAACGGGCACTCCTGGTAGCTCCAACTGGCTCCTCCTTTCAGCTACGGTACCCCTGGCTCCTGGCCCACCTCCCAACCAGCCAGTAACTATGAACACCTAAAAGATCCTAAAAGTAACATGTTTACAGGACATGAGTCGCTGGAGTGCTGAGCTTAGCGGTGCTGGGGAGGTCCGCACCGGAGGTGAATCCTGAAAAATGGCAAAATCACCAGGGCTGTTCCAAATGATTCGACTATGGTGATGCTCCAAATGGCTTAATGACAGAATGAGACGACACCCCGTCTGAAGGAGAAGCATGTGGGCTCATCACCGCCGGGGAAGTACCATGCCATCTCCATGTATCCGATCACGGCCAGCAGGCTCAGCGGTGAGCGAACTACTTCGCTGTACAAAGAATCCTCCCCCTCCAACAAACACACACACAAACAGTGCCAGTGCAAAACCAACAGCTGGTTTGTAGAGGCCATTGATATGTGTAGCTGCCCAGTGTGCACGTCTCTTCAACTAGCATGTTACTACCATCTCACCGTCGCATAGAGAAGGGTGATCATCTGACACACACATGGGCGTTTCTCAAAAATGGGGTGCCCCAAATCATCCTTTATTGGCTATTGAAAGTCGTAGACCGACCAACCTTTTCTTGGGATCTTTGGGAATCCCTATTTTGAGATTAGCCGCATGTAAGGTTTCTGCTTCCCTGTCTTGTTACCATCAAAGAGCCAGAGCCGGCATCAGGGTCCCATGGTCCGGTGTGCGGCTTCTTTTCGTCCAAGGCCAAGGCCATGGTATGGGGTACGGCAAGCGGGGGTTCTCCTGCTTACTTTTTGGTAAGGAGATGGGGAATGGTCATAGTTCGGGAACGGTTGATCATCAGCGATGGTTGATGACTCATACTGGTTATGTAATAACAAACACCTAGTAACTTCTCAAAGTTGCAATGGTAATGATTGCTACTGGCCACCCAAAAGAGACGAATAATAATCAGCTATACACGCTTCTATAACCAGCTTTATATACCCATCCCTTTCTACTACTTGATTCACAGGGATCCAAAAAAATAGTTACAGTAAGTCTGCTATACATATATATAGAAATAGTCTAATATAGTAACTACAAACACTTATGAACTGATATTGCCTAACACTTTCCATCGAATAGTCAGCTTGGATGTATTTCCCTATTTGCCTGGCTCAAGATTCTAAGGACCTGGTTGGTCTGGATGGTTTGGAACGTCATCACCCAGGTTCCATCATAGCCAATAATGGTTGTTGGTCATTTCATGTTGTTAACCGTGCTGGTTGGTGGTTATTAAGTTATGAGCCATCCCAAAAATATTCTAAGTGTTGGTGACAAGATGTCAGAAAATCACCAACTAGCTCGTTGATGGGGATTCCAAAGCAACACCCCAGCGTGGACCAAAGCCCTTGTCACTGTCGACGGATCACATAAAGAACCACCAGCCCTGCCAAAGAAAACGGCCAAAATCATGCAAAATGCCCATCGACATTTGAATTAGCATCTGTCAACAAGAGCTCTATCTCCAGCAAGTTACATTGCTCTTTCTCTTTGAAGAGAAGAGATGAAAATCTGTATCAAGTCAAGAGGACGAGCTGTACAATGGATACGGTATACCCAATAGATTCCAATGCCAGCTACCAAATCAATTAGGAAAACTGGGAAAACTACGAATTGATCTGCCTGAACACTCTGAACTGTCATGCAAAACATCCATTTGGGAGGCTTTTTCTATTGGGTATACCACTCTACTCATCTCCTAACAGGGTAAAAGGTTCACCTCTCCCTGAGTACGGTGCGAGCTTTTCCTCAAGCAGAAAAGGCTCAACACCAAAAGGTGCTGTGCTAGGCTGGGCTCTATCCAAAGCCATACCCCCCCGTCCACCAAGTCGTCCCGATGTCAATGATGCTAGGGGGTCATCCCTCTTTGGACAAGCCCAAAACGTCGAAGAAGAATCGTTAATCGCCGCGCGCCAAAGTTATCGAACAAATTGATACACTCCTCAGCCGTTGCTTCGATTTGGGCAGGATTCATTGCGACAAATATTGCGATTCCTATACCATTCTCATCCATTCTCTATGATTCCATGGAACAAAGCAGTACTGTATCTCAGAAAACCATCATTCTATGGAACAAAACTGCCTTTTCCAAGCGAAAACGGAATGTGTCCCTGCAGACAGTATAGCCCAAGCTCACATATGCAAAGCAACCATTGATCCGTTTCAACCATTCTCATGAGTCTGATCTGTTGTCATGGATGGATCCCCTGAAACACTGGTAGAACAACTTACAGTATTCATTCGTTCATTTTCCACAAACGCCAAATCCTCGCTTGGTGAATCATTCCGTCTTTCCATGATGGATTGTGAAACCAATCATCATTTGCAATTATGAACGATGATTCTGCCCGCAACATTCCGTTTCATTCAACATGATTAGCATTGATCAACCATCATCACCCATGGTCATGCTTGACCAGGTTTAACTGCGATGATGGTGAACAAACAACAGATCATCATTCCTATCATTCCCAAGCACTTTGTATTCCGTAAGCATGGCCAACCATGGTTCCCCGTCTCCTTAAGCATTCACAAACTTTGAACCTATCTTTGGTCCATCCAGCTGATGCTAAGCTAAAATATGGGGCAGCATTGAGAAACAGGTCCACCATAGGTTAATGCTATGGTTCATGATGGTTCATGATTCATAATCAATGGTACATAGGATAATAACTCACTGTTAATGATGGTTTCTAGTGGTTCATCACACTGAGTAATGCTTCATGAATCCTCGTGATGCTTTCTTCATGGACAACCATTAGGGGATGATAGCTCGGTATGCGCGGTGAAATGCTTTCTGATGGATTATGAACCAGTAACGGGGTGGCAACCGTCCTGCGGCATATGGTCCCGCGGCATTTGTTTGTTTCGATTGGCACCACGCTATGGCGTCGTTTGGAACAGGCATTCATTGACCTGCAACGCGAACAACGAAATAGCTGTGGGTCAGGAGCCCCTGTACATGACACTAGTGCTTGCTGGTCATTGCTCTTATGGTTGGCAGTTGCCGAGGTCCTAAAAGGTCAGTGACTTTGAGGCCATCATCCCAAAGTCTGTTTGAGGATAAGTAATATAATCATCTCGAACCGACCAAACAGCTATAATATTGTTGGTTTTTCTCTACTCACCAGTGTTGGTGAATTATACTCTTATTTTTTGCTTATACCCCCTTTATTGTTGGCTATATGATCCTAGCATTGTCGTGTACGCCCCTAGCAACGAAGCCATTATATAACCAGTGCAACAGGTCGAACCCATGGTACGAGCGTCTGGACGAGGGCAACGGTCGCAGCGTAGGTCCAGGCAGCATGGAGGCAGCCGCTGTCACCAAGGGTAGAGTTGTCGGCATCACAGTCTGGCGCCGGGCCCGGGGCCCTGCTGTCCCCCAAATGGGGCTCTTCATTCCGTGATGGGTGGTACGTGTACGGTTACATTTACCTAAAATGGCTGGTTTATTAATATAGATGGTTCATGTTGGATGATTTTGGGGGTGCTCCTATTTTGAGATCCATGTGACTTTCCAAGATATACTGTATATATACCCCATTTTTGACATCAAAATCTCCCGCAAATGCAAGCAACGCCATAGCCACAAACGCCATCACTGTTTCTCTGTTGAAAATAAATTCTTTGGGGACGCTTGAGGCCCAACCCACAGGCATGGACAGGCCATTGAGGTGTCATCAGACACAATCTTCTTGTGGTTGTATTCTGTGACCTATGCTTGGGATGTCTTGGCACTTGCAAGGGAATGATGGACCCACAGTGAAACCAAGAATTGGATTTAAGCAAATGACAACAGGGAATGGCCGTCAATCAAAAAGGATACAATCAATCAATCAATTCAATCAATCAATCAATCAATTCAATTCAATCAATCAATCAATCAATCAATCAATCAATCAATCAATTCAATCAATCAATTCAATCAATCAATCAATTCAATCAATCAATCAATCAATCAATCAATTCAATCAATTCAATCAATTCAATCAATTCATTCAATTCAATCAATCAATCAATCAATTCAATCAATCAATCAATCAATCAATCAATCAATCAATGCAATCAATGCAATCAATCAATCAATCAATCAATCAATCAATCAATCAATCAATCAATCAATCAATTCATTTCAATCAATCAATCAATCAATCAATCAATTCAATCAATTCAATCAATCAATCAATCAATCAATCAATCAATCATTCAATTCAATCAATCAATCAATCAATCAATCAATCAATCAGTCAATCAATCAATCTGTAACAAAGCAACCAATCAATCAACCAATCGCAACTGATTAGGAACAAGCTGCCGACATGCCCATCACAATTGGCCAACCCGTAGCCGTCATGGAAGGACACTCAACTTGTTTGGCAGGGGCTATGCCGTGGCCCATTGAATTCACTAATGATTGGGTTTCTTCACCGTTGTAAAACGAGATGTTTCCATCTCTGAAAAAAATGTCTCAGTTTGCCAACTATCTGGCAAAGCATACTTCAAACTATCTAACCCATTACTAACAACCACCAACCTGTACTCACCACAAATTCAAATACCACAGTGTTGTCAATCAAAACACAACCGCCATAAACAACACGTAGATCTCAACGAAACCGCGGGAAGTCCATGCTTTCCCGGACCCAGCTCCCCAAAGCACCTGGAGAATCACTTGCTTAGCGACAGGTGGCCCTGCTGCTGTCGCTGCTGTCAGCTGCCCTAGCTGCATCGGCGGCTGCAAACGCGTCGGTTGGTAGGAGTCAAGCTTCGGGTTAGTACCCTGCCACGGGACCAGCTGCTGGGCAAAGTGGGCCTTAAGTGGGCGCGCATGTGGAAGGATACTTTCTGCTTCACTGTGACAGGGCATGAAAGGGTGATCAAAAGTTACCAAAATGTAGTATTTTTACTCAAACGTACGGCCCTTGTATTGAGACATAGGTAAAGGTCAAGGTCCCGTTTGAGTAGACATTTCTGAAAGGCGATGGAGCTGGTTGGTGGAGCCCGGAGAGTGGTACTCATTCTGACCCGGGCGGCCCAGGTATGTTCGCGGGTGGGAAAGAAAATGCAAAACTTGCGCGATTTTGCGGAATCATTTTTTTTGCTCGAATAAGTCCATTGCGGAATAATTGTGGCATCTCTGTGTGATAATTTTGGATTGCTGATTAACACACCCATAAACATGTGGATCATCTCTAGCACTAAGCATCGTACACCACTAATTCAGACTTTTTTGTCATGTTTGCCCTGCCATTTCTGGTCCACAGCAATGTTTTTGACTGGGTGGCGTGATGATTCAACACAAGAAGTTTCTGACATAGCCCTCGTCACTTGCAGTTTTTGTGAGCATGCGGAGTATTTCATCCAACATTTGGGACTATCATTGGGATGATGCTCCCCCACGCAACATGTAGGTTTACGCAGTGTAACCAACCTGCGACCCCAGGATTAACAATTTGTATAAGCTTCATGATTTTTGCTATAGTCATGCTGAATTGATTGAGGCACACGAAGCTGGCAACCCATTATGAATCAGCATAGATGAATCTCTCAATTCTAAAGGCTCATGATAAATAGTGGCTGATCATTTGTGTTGGTGATGATTAATATCAATTCATATACCTGGACATATCAACAAAATACAACAAACCATCACTGGTTGGTGGTTTAACCGCTATGAAAATATTAGTCAACCAACCAATTGTTAATGAACAAAAGGTTCAATAGGGAAAGTTAATAAAATGTTGAAACCACCAACCAAATCACATTTCCTGGCACCTTTTCGGACAGCTGAGTCATCCTTCCATCCGCCCAGCGTCCCACGTCGGGAAGGCCGCCACTGGATTGACAGAGACGTAGCCACACCTCGGATCGCTCCGAACGCATCGAGAAAGGCATAGAAATGGACGTGCAGTACAAGGAGTTCTTCTCCGCCAAAGCAAGTTTTTTGAAGGATGGTTATAATGAAGGTTGTAACCAATTCTCACTATAAGATAGGTTTCTTCTCTACCAATTGAATGCTTATAATTTGTTTTTAAAAATAGATGGTTTTCATTTCAAAAAATGCAACATTTCAAGAAGGAACAAAGATGTAAGTATCTTGCTTTTGCATCTGTAGGTATTCACGAGCAGTAAGCGAATAAACTCGAGCACATACAGGTCAACCATGTCTGTGTCTTTCGAAAAGGCATTTAAAAGTGTCATTGCCCTCTAGGGGGCTATCTCGATCATGTGAAAGTGTCTACAATGGGAGGGTTTCTGGTGACTCGCTGATCATTTGAATTGCTGGATTTGCCTCGTTTCTGCGATTGTTGTTTCCATCGTGTTTTTTTTGATCGACCATTGTTACAACAAACCAACCAATCTCCATTCTTTCTCGACTCTTCTGCAACACAGCTGCCAACTGTCACGCCACACCACAGGCCCACCGGTTCTAACAAAACTGCAATGACAGCTCAGAATGCCACTCAGCACACTCAGCAAAAGGACCGCGACTGCTTGCACTCCAAACAAAGAATAAAATGATCGTTGGTCTTTGGTCACTATAGTGTATTGCATGATACTCAGCTGTGGTTGACAACTGTCCACTGGTACCACCAGCCAACAAATCTATAACTGCTGGCAGTCAACTCCTCTTATCAGCAAATAGGTGATTTGCCATGGACAATGGCGACAACCAAGGAGATTACTAAGAATTATGAGGATCCACCATTGTTGACTTGCTCATCTTGTCAATAAACTGCTCTAGGAAACCATTGTACTGATAGATCCATCTTCGTAAACCACCACCAATTCACCCAGAAGTAGCTTGTCATTTACCATCAACGTATAAATGCAAGAGGGTTTCTAACAGCTGCATCTCGTAAGAAGTAACGATTTTGACCTTTGCTAAACATGAACCCAACATCTTTTTTTGTGATTTGTTCAGCCAGCTTATAGGGTTTACATCCATGGGCATACCAGGGACCCCAGCCACACATCCGGCGCCGGTCCATCCTCACAGCCTCGGTACCAAATGAAAAGAGCTCGACTTACGGCCTTCGCATATGCATCGCTGGCCATGTGGAGCCGCTTCTTCGCCTCTGGAAACCCGTGGTGGTCAAAGGCCAAAGGTCAGTGGTTTCTTGATAGCTGAGGGACACAAAGCTATGGCAAGTTAAATAGATGCTATTGACTTGAGAAACCACCTTAAATGCTCGATGATGATCAGAGCTGGCTGAAGGCGGCTACTGAGTAGCTGGATCTCCACTAGCTGGATGTAGCTGGTGACATGAAGCCATGCTTCGATGTGGTCATCCACCTTCGAAGGTTCTTAGGGCAAGTACCAAAGCAGGAAAGCCTTAGCAATGCTACCATCCTAAACCGACCCAAAATATGTTCGCATCCTGGTAAGCCAAGTAGGGAGGTAGACTTTGCAGTCATGAAGCCTCAGAGGGCTACAAGATCCCTGACAGGGGGAGCTTGCACAAACTTGGACGTATTGGAGTTGGATGATTGTTTGGCTTTGTGCATTGCTGGCCTCTCGCATAAACTCCAAAACGTTTGAAAATCAACACCTTACATTGCATGATGTCTCTTGTATGGAATTTGCGCATCGAAAAGAAATTGACTGCATTTACTTCCGTTTGGGCCCCTTTTTCACCATTTCAAAAAGAAAGTGGCACATTCAAACGATGAGGTTCGGGGTATCCAAATGGCGAACACAATCAGCCCACGTGAACCCTATCTAGTTGGGACGTTCCCGACTATTGTTAGTCATTATTCACTACCATTAGCCATCGGCTAATCATGACCCTGCCATCATCAAATATCATTTAACATCATTGACCATCATTAATCATTGACCACTGTTGTCACTGAACAAACCCGGTTATGGTAGATACACCCAGGTTGTACAATGTCCTCTCAACCGACAACAACTGCCTAGCTAGTTGACTATTTGTCAGTTGTTACTGCCCGCTCCTTAGTATCAAGCATTAATCATCATACCAGTACTCCAACCAACAGGAACTATCTAGCCAGCTCGTTGACTATTGTTTCTTGTTACTGCCTGCTCCTCAGCATTAAGCATAAACAATTACGTTCGCGAGGCATCAGCATAACCAGTATCATATGAATACTTTATCATTGTCAACTATTGTGAATTGTTATTATGCGTATTATGATACTGGTTATAGTCAGATTCTATCAGACCGTTAATTGTTAATGTACTGTTAATATCTAGTTATCATATCATTAACTGTTACTCAGTATCATAAACCATCAGGTAGCCAGATATCTCAGCCGTTTTTCGCAACGGCATTCGGCTGATGGTCCCACCAGCTTGGCACCTGCTCCTCTGGCGAGGGCACCAAAATGGGCGCTTCCCAGGTGCTGCTATGGACGCAGGAGAAGATCACGTCGCTTCCCAAGTCCTGGAGCTCGTCAGAGGTCTGTTGCGCGGCTGGGAACTTCGTTGATGGTTGGATCGAATGGAAATATCTGAGATGAACAACTAAGCAGTTGATCAACTAAGTTCACAAGTAGAGTTGATCATCTCCACTTGATTTCAAATGAATGATTCTAAAAAAATAATCTCCAAGTCTTGTTGAAAAAACACAATACAGTATTTGAAACCACCAACACGTCAACAGTCTCCAACCAATGACCAATGATCGGGAATAGTGGATTCTGGTGAACAGTGAAATTGTTCATGTTTGATGATGATGAACAATGGTTCTCATCATGCCTTATGATCCAAAATAGTTGGTCAATCATGTTTGATGGTGGTTGCTTATCAGTGTGAATTGCAGTAGGCTGACAACCAGCCATGAACAATAACATTGAGGTTCAGGTCTTTGTCCGACACCGTGTGCTGACACTGGGAAAGTCAACAACTGATGGACATGCGTAACATGTGGGTCTCCATGAAGACTGCTTTGCAATAACAATACACATATACATATATACATATATACATATATACATATATACATATATACATATATATATACGTATATATATATATATATAAATTTAAATATGCATATATATATACATATATACATAAATACACATATACATATATACATATATACATATATATATATAAATAATATACCTATACATGAACAATTTCATGTGATCATGAATGTATGTATGCAAAAAAACACACCTCATCACATCTGATCACAATTTACAACATACAGTGCATATCGCCCTGTGAGTCACTCGGGCATAGTACCGCAGATATTTTTTGAGTAATGGCAGGCTCCGGGTCCGTCAAGGCTAAAGACCATCAGCAACACACCAACAGTGAACTGAGTATTGCAATCTCAAGGAATACCCACTGGCAAGGCATCGCTTTCTATTCTTTAGCAATGGGCTACAGTCTTTGCTGGCATGTTCTCTTACCGGAAAAGCAACAATTAATCAATCATTGATGAATTATGACCCATTCCCTTTCAACTGGGAACCACCAACCGCGTCGCGTGAATCTGAGTCAGCTGAATACTTTCGATGACTTTTGATGCCCCTTGATCAATATCAAGTACCCTCAGCAACCATTGAAAAACAATATTAAATCAACAATTGTGGGATATCAACTACAAGTGGCAGTCACTTGATATCCATTGATATCCATTGATATCCCATATTGATTCACTCGTGTGTGTATATCTATCTATCTATCTATCTATCTATCTATCTATCTATCTATCTATCTATTGATATCCCATTGTATATCCCTATCACTCTGGGATATCAATGGATATCATTCCGTGACCCTTTCCGGGCAGCCGCTCTGATGAGGTGCCTCCGGACCAATGGGAATTGTGATCTTCGCAGCATCATATTAGCAGTGGGTCAAAACCCTGTACCCCTGGTTCCCCTATCATTAGCCATTGTTTTCCCCATTATTGTTGGTGGAAATCCATGGAAATCCCCCATTAGTTGGTTGGTTAATATTGACCCATAGCCATATTGGGATCATATCACCATGTCACAGCCTCTCCCTTAAATCATCCCGTCATCAGCAGCGCTGAACTCCCAACTCGCTCTCCCCACTCCTGCGTTCGAACTTCTCGCTCGTAGTCCTGGTGGTGGCCGTGGCTGGCTCAGAAATGGCTGCGATTCCAGCAACGAAACAAATGCATTGGTGGCAAATCCAGGCATCCATTTTGGCAAACATTGTGCAGCTGGCTCTGGCTGAACTACAAAAAAGCAACCAAACGTACTGATGTACGACCGCTCCAAATCATTTCAAAAAAGAACTGACAATGAGTACCTTCGACATCTGTGGCCTGAATTCCAAAAAAAAACATTTCTTTTCACTGGTTGTTGTTTTCATACTTTGTAGGCGTGCGGTATGCTATGCAATTGCTTTATCCAAGCTTTCTGAAATCCATGCACTGCCAACGAATCTGTTGCAATCTTCGTCTCCTGCAGATCTATCAGAACCAGCAAAAGCACACGACTTGAAGCTCCAAAGCGCAGCTTCAGTGCAGAATACAACTCTGGAATCTGCGCCAGTTCGTGCGTGCCATTGACCTGCAGCTGACTCATGATTCAAGCAGGGATTTCTGTCACTGTGCTTATTTTATGAAAGTACTAGTATGAAGATCCTTCATATTGCATCAGCTAGTGTAATCCTCAAATCCCAACACAAATGATACCGCTTAAGTACTCAACAACAGCAACAACAACGACAACAACAACAGCAACAACAACAACAGCAACAACAACAAACAA
>VSDK01006318.1:244229-261613 GCA_009767595.1 Symbiodinium kawagutii | reverse complement strand
AAAAAACAAAAACACAACCAACAACAACAACAACAACAACAACAACAACAACAACAGCAGCAACAACAACAGCAACAACAACAACTGCAACAACAACAACAACAACAACAACAACGACAACAACAGCAACGACAACAACGACAACAACAACAACAACAACAGCAACAACAACAGCAACAACAACAGCAACAACCACAACCACAACCACAACCACAACCACAACCACAACCACAACGACAACAACAACAACAACAGCAACAACAGCAACAACAACAACAACAACAACAACAACAACGATCATGACAACTACAACGGCCACCAACACAACAACAAATAATGGTTTGGGCAGTGATTCACTTCGTGGCAACTTGTTCATTCGAAGATGTTCGAGTGCCCGCATGTTGAGTTCTCGTTGTTCAACCATTTATATGGGTATTTCTCAAAATAGGGGACCCCAAATCATCCCCAGTCATAGTCTGTTTTAGATGATCAATGGGTGAATTTAGGGGTCCCGCCATTGGAGGAACACCCAAATTGAACTAGTTATGCTTAATTATGTCATGCTTAATTGAACTAGCTTTGGTTAAGTAATCCAATGTTGAACTAGTTCAATTAAAAATCACTAGTTCAATTAAAAATCATTAGTTCCATTAACCATCACCAGTTCAATTAACCATCACTAGTTGATGGATTCTCCACAATCATTGATGAATGCGCTCAAGTTTCATGATGACCCCGGCCAGCCCCCCAGCTCACAACAGCTCGCCAGGTTGCCACTCGAACGAAGAGAAGGTTTTCCTTGGTGCAGCCAAGCAGCGGCCAACAAAAAATGATGGGACAATTATGGCTGAAATAACTAATTATTTAAAGTTCATAACACTGGTGGTTCATGCTGGTTAATGCTACCCATACATACAACACTGATAAAAACCGTTCATAACTCAGTTTGTAGTCATAAATAATGGTTGATGCTGGTTAATGATAGCTAACAATGGTAGACAGGTGACAATGATGTTTCGTACTGGGGTTTAACACACTGGGCTAGCGCACTTGTGCACCTGATATTTCTATGTCTGAAGCAATCCACATCTCAATGCTAAGTCTGAAGAAATCTACTGGGAGTGGCCCCAGCTTTCTTCTCCCGTGCCATGTGATGGTTTTGATGTGTGCGGCACAAACGTCAGGCAGCACCCAGGTTTCGCTTCGACCGAATGCCAACTAATGTGTGCACCTGTCTAGTCTGCACTACATCCACTGGAGACCCCAGCATTTCTGTGGCGGCTACCGCGCGGCTGTCCTTTTTTAATCTCAAGGTACCTGTGGCACAACTTGTTCATTTCTGAGCCTTCCTGCTTCTTGCAAAAAATGCATGTATAGATTTGCTGATCTATTTTCGAGCATTTGTCATACACGTTTTTTGCTTCTTTTCACCAGCAAACACCTGTTTTGCAAGGTCACAACACATACGCGCACACTCACGCACACAGTACGTATGGGCGCAATTCAGGTCAATACATATCACGGCTTCACGGTTCACAATTCAATAGTGAATAATGGTGGATTGACAATGGTGGACCTCTATCAACCGATGGTTTCTTGGATCTTTAACTTCACTGTGTGTTTTTGTGTCTTAAATCTCAATAGCAAGATCAGAATTATCACAACCACGAACTCGAACCTCTGCATGTCAAGACTTGGCAGCCTCCATCAGGTTCCAGTTCATGTGTGGTCTGAAGCTCCGAATGACATTGTCATTGTCCAAAAAATGGCACGTGGCACAAGGCCGGTGACCGTGACCAGCCACCAGCTGACGCTGGAGAAGCAGCCCTGCTAAACGCATTCCAGGCAGCGTTGCGCATGTTCAGAAAGCGCTCCCTGCGACGTTGGAAGGTCTCTCGCACCTCGATGCCACTGGATTTGCAGTGCAAATCAACCCATCCGCCATGGGTGAAAATGTTTGGGGATGCATCATCTTTTGACCATGTCTAAAACGCATCATCAGTAGGGTCACTGCATAACTGTACATTGGGATGGGAAGTCAGGATGGTAGCTAGTCCAAGGGAGAGTAGTTTGCAAGACCATGAAAAAACATCAATTTACCGATATTCATCCAAATATTCCAGGAAAACTCAAGCAATGGGCTTCCTGAGTTTGGTTTGGCGTGCCCTGTGTCTTGCAGCTGAGAAGTGAGGGAAAGCCTCCAAAGGGCAAGCTATCACCAGGAACGGTCCAAAGAGTACTGGTACTTCTCACAATCTGTGGCAATCCAATGCTGCAGTTTGCACCAAGGGTGCCTCAGCTGGTATAAACTGATGCTCTGGATCACTTTGCCTTGCCAGCCTCGAATGTACGCAAAAAGAATGGTGAAGATAAAACGGGCCATCTGGCAGCCAACTGGCAGTCCTTGAATTAGAATGGAATCCGTCACTATAGATGCCAGTATACATAGTCATGCCAGCTATAACTACCCCAACCACTTTAGCGGCATTTCGATGATTGGGCAGTCACTCGCAAGAACCGCGGCAAAGGCGATCTTTTGCGCTTGTGATGCTTGTTGGAGATGTATCCCATGATTCTTCGTTGGTTATGTGGCTGTGGGTCAAAACCCCGTACCCCTGGTTCCCCAGCATTAACCATTGCTTTCCCTATAAAATGGTTGGTTATTCTTCCCCAGTATTGCTTGGTTCATATTGACCCATAGCCATGTTGCAGCCTACGATTGTCGTGTCATGGAATCCCCACACAAGGGGACCACTGACCGCCGCGCAACTGCGCCTTGGGGTCACTGATGTCGTGATGCCAAAAGGAGCCGCCCCAAGAGGTGGAAAAAACCTGAAGAACTGCTGACGTGCAGGGCGTTCACCGTCGTTCGTCTTTGGCATTTGTAAATTATGGATGATGATGGTGATGATGGTGATGATGATGATGATGATGATGATGATGATGATGATGATGATGATGGTGATGGTGGTGGTGATGACGATGACGATGATGATGATGATGATGATGATGATGATGATGATGATGATGATGATGATGATGATGATGATGATTATGATGATGATGATGATGATGGTGGTGGTGATGATGGTGGTGGTGGTGGTGATGATGATTTCGAGGAGGAGGAAGAGGCAAATGGATACAAAGGAATGATCAGCCGTCAAATGAGATGGTTTCCTTACTTTTGTGTAAATAGCTGTGGCTTGTTTGGGATTTGGCAACCACAATTTTCGACCATAACTACTAAATCACGAAAGTCCAGCCCGGATCATGAGATGTTCTCATGATTTGTCATAGCCAGAGCATACCTGGTAGATCCGGGTAGTTTTGTGACCGTCAGAAAAGAAGCACAAATGATAGTTGTTGAACGAATTAGCTGTAGATAGTATAATTAGTAATTATACCTATGTCAGTATTTACTATACCTTCCCGAAAATGGCCGAGAATGTTCTGACTCTATGGCAGTTGGGCGGTTGTCGAAAAGTTCACTTTCTTGGAATCTCAAAAGCGAAGGACTTGAGCGCTTGTACATTACCCCAGCAACCTTTTCTTCCTACGTGGTTTGCTGCCTATCGTGATCTTCAATAAGGTAAATCCTGTCTTATCCACCTAGTGACTAGCCAAACACATCAAGCCACATCTGCCGTATCATGTTGGGTCCAAGTATGTCCTGCCGTCCACTAATGATCCAAACAGACTGCTGCTATCACATAATGACCATATCCAGCTCAACCTGAGACTCGATCGTGCACCTGATGCTGAAACAAGGGCCTGCCTTGAGGCCGCTCACATCACGAACAGGTCCCTCCCAGTCCAAGAAATCCTAACGCGCGCAACGCCGAGCTCCACTGGTTGCTTGGGGTCACTAGCAAGACACCAACAAAAATACCATGGAGGGCCAACAACAAAACAAACAAAACATGTGGTTACAAATTGTTTGTGAAACACAGAAACAAAGAAACAAACAACCAACCAACCAACCAACCAACCAACCAACCAAACAAACAAACAAACAAACAAACAAGATTTGGGATCCAAGACTTGAGCAGGTCTTTTCTCTTGTGACTCTGCATCCACCGCAGGTCTTTTCTCTTGTGACTCTGCATCCACCACCACAAAGTATTCAATTTCCAGACAATACGAAAAAAACAATCGATGAGATACTTTGGCATTGCTTATATGAGTGTCATTCTCATTCAATGTCATTACATGAGCAAGCAACCAACAAGGTTTCTCACATTTCCCATCCAATATTGACCATTCATTTTGCAATAAACCATCCATTTTTTGGGACCCCGCATAGGCCAATCCATCAAAAGATGTCGCAAATCTCAAGACCTTTGGCCGCACCAACACCTGGTGGAAAACCTCCATGGCTCAGGGATGCCCTTCCCTTGACCCGTCCTCCAAGCCGTTCCGCAGCAAGTGGGAGACGCCCTGGCACTCACTGCGGATGAAATCGAAGGGCCCCGCCGCCTGTCGCAAGCCCAGCTGTTCGAACATGGTGGCCACGGCACCTGGGCTGCGATGAGCTTCGGATCCGTGGTGTGGATCGCCATCCCCGGGCACCCCACATGGGACATGGAAGGCCCAGGCTGAAGTTGATCTTGTGTCGATTTCATTCGATTTCCGAAGGCCACAAAGAACTTAGAACTTCCCTCTGAAGTCGGGATGATTTACCTGGTACTACTGCAAGTACACAAAAGGATTCTTTTGATCCTAAACCAAGGGCTCTACATAAATTGTTGGTCCAGATGATCCTTGAAATGGCAAAAAATATCAAAAAATAATCTTGGAAATCATGATCTTGGAATATCTTGGATCATATGCTACCTTGACCCTGAGTGATCCAAGACAAAATAGAAAGGCCCTAGGGCCTAGGGCTCCATACTGCTGGTTCCTAGGTGAAACCAATCTTCCTTAGGTCGGCTCACCAAAGCTAAAAGGCGAAACTGCAATCTCTGGGAGCACCCTGCTCAGCAGTCAAAATGTGGCATGCTAGATCCACAAGCTGCGTCCAGTACATCTGATATCGTTCTATGTCCACCATGTAGTCACCAACTTACCCAAGTGGGAACCTCACACTGCTTGCAGACTTGCCTTGCTTTGTAGGGTTTTCTGGGTGGACCAAGTAGCCTTGCAAGCCTATAAGAAATGTTCAAAAATGATTCATGATGGTTCATGGTTGTGGACTACGTAGGCTATCTGTAAACTCTTTCTGATTGACGATGGTTGATGGTGGTTGATCATGAGAGTAATTGACAAACAACTGAGGGAATACCATGGTTGATGACATTCGCTACTGGGAGATCCTGTCAAAACACTACCTGCAATTTTCCTAAAGCAGCTGGGGGTTAAGAATGAACCATAGGGGGATACTAAAACTGGATCTCCCACAACTACTTACCTATTGCAGTTGCGCACCGAGGTTGGTTGCATTCAGCCCCAAACCAATCTGCCTCAACAACCCGGCTCCCACAAATGGCAGCTCAGCTCGGCACAATATGACCCCAAGCTGGCCACACTGGTCTTGGATAGGAAGGACTGGACGCCCGGCAGTTCCATTCCCAGCTGTTGCCTTGGCACAGTCTGCTGCTGGTGTTGGTTGTAGAATCTCCGTTCACAAGCCCTAGGAACCTGCGTGGTTGGGGCTGGAGCCGAGCAGAAAGTGGGATGGCTCAGGGATTGAGACTCAAGGGAACCCTACAACTACTCGAACCAAGGCCGCACTAGCATCCACTAGGGCCAAGCTCGTTCAACATCTCATTCACCACTCCCCGCCACAGAAAACGTCGCAGGCAAAACAGACCAACTACCACCTGTTGATCAAAACATATAACAACTATTGACTTATCAATTGCTTAAGCGAGAGATGAGTCGAACATAATTCAATATAAGTATTCATTAATCCAATTGGACCCAAATAGATCAACCACTAGGTCCAGTACCAACTGCTACAAGTACCAATCAATAGATCAACCGGTAGATCATCCCCTTCCCTCAGTCCAGTACCAACTGCTAGGACCGGTGCCTCCGCTGGAGCTGAAGATCCTTGGCAAAGCGCGGGTCCGCCTGCACCAGATCTTCAAACTCCTGGAAGACCGGGAGCCTGTGGGGGGTTCTCCATAGCTTCACCAGGCTGTCCAATGGAACCAGGCATTGGACCATGAAGCTGTGGTGAAGCTATGGCGAAGCTATGGAACCGGCCATTTGCCATGTTTGTGACTGGAATATCATTGAAGCTATGGCAGCTATGAGGAACCCAGCCACAAACAAGGCAACCAAATGCAACCAATCACTGCCTACACTGTTAAAACTGTGGAGGGATGACTATACTTTTCACAGAAATTCCCGCGTGGTTGTGGGAAAATACCCTGCGTACCCTGTACTCCTGGCGAACATCCCATACCAAGCTAGTCTCGTACAACTTGGGATGTTCCTCCATCCATTTCGGGCTACAGGTCATCCATTGGCCCGCTGCCATGGCCGTCAGTGCTGGGCCTCTCCTGAGCCGGAGCCACCTGGAGCAACTGCACGGGCGCTGGTTCGCATGCGACAGGAGTTTCTTCCACCACAAATGGCGAAGCAACGGGAGGGGATCCTGCGATGCCAAGAGCAGCGTGGTGAATGAGCATGAAGCCTCGAGCTATGTGAATGAGCAACCAGGGTGATATCGTGATCATGGAACATCCCAAGATTTTCGCACTTTGTGAAATGCTCACCATGGTCTTCAAAGTGAACAAGGTTAAACTGGAACAGGTGAGTTTTCTGCGATGATTTGGCATCACATCTGCAGTTCGAAATTCATAAAGCTGGCTAAAGCTGGAAATGAAGCACACATTGCAACATTTAAATAGCCGCTGTTGTGTTTCCCCACCGGATACCAGGCTGGTTATGCCGTCTACATTCCACCACAACAATCCAATTTACAGCTGGATCGGACATGATCGGAGCCGTCCCGAGGCTATCAACAAATCAGGAGCTGGTATAGACCTTGCTTGTCAGCTATTGCACTATTGCTGGTCACATCATTCTTTCCGACTGTGTCCCTAATATTCTTGATTGACCTCCACCAATCAAGCAAAACAAGAAACCAACAAACAAACCAACCAACCAAGTAACCAACCAACCGATCGCTGGCGTTGCCAAAGCATCACCAACTAACGCTGGTGTCCTGGAAGTGTCGAATATGTGAGGGGCGGGGCAGACGCCAGAGGGCTCCACATGGCGAACTCAAGAAACCGGGATTGCCGGGAGCCTGGGGATTGCCGTGATGCTTAAAGATGTTCGTTGAGGCCAGTGGTTCATGCATGCTTGCTGATGATTGCTGAAAAGATGGTTTGGTTGATGTTGAAAATGGTTTCGATTAATGGTCGGAAGATCTGTAGAAACCACTTTAGCGGCACCCAGGCACAAGTTCTCAGCGGACTGCTAGATGAGATCTACGTTCTGCGAAGCAAAAGATGTGGGCAGCGGCAAGTTGAAACTCTTGGAACCTCCTCAAAGGAGACCGGCTCTTTGGACCTTCATCTGTACCCATGGCCTACGTCGATGAGAGACCGTTAATTCGGTTCAAAGATCTTGAAGCGTTTGCTTCTCAGATTTGTCTTCCTCCAAAAATAACAATACACAAAGCACTTTTTCAAAACAGCCACCAACTACAAATCATTGTATGTGCTTCCGAAATTTTGGGACTGCAAAGCTACCCCCCGAAAAAATGATCTTTTCATAGACAAACAGCTCCATGTCATGGTCATGATCCCTGGCACCAGGGCTGTTTCAGCGCCCTGGGCGTGGCACCATTCCACCCATCTCGGCCATCTCAGGAAAGTGCAAGTAGTCCATGATGCCCTGCCACTGGTGGACGCTCCCGGCATGGATAAGATCTCCATATATGTCGACCAGTCTAACCATGCTTAACCCCACTTGGATGTTTTCTTAATTTCCATGTGCGAAGACATCATTGTTTGGACGCTTGTCCACCGTTGTCTTCATAAGAATCATGGTTCTCAACATCGAACTCATCAACCAAAGCCAAGAGGTGCTTCTCCAGGTAATCCAAAGGAGGGAATCCATGGTGTAACATGAGTAGATCAATGATGCCAACGATCAATGAACAATCATGATCAAGTCATCAACTGAGTAATTATCAACCATTGACCACTCAGGTCAAGGCTCATCATAATCAACCTGGTGATTACTATCAACTAGACATCATAACTAGTTGATCACCATGATTACTTCGTAGCAGTCATTATCATTGATCATTCATCACGATTAACCATCAAAGTCACTGTTAGTCATCCTGAACTGAGAACCACTGATTGAGATTAGTTAATTGTTAGTCATCCTTAAATGATGTTAGTCACTGGTTAACCACCTATGATGGTCATTAGTGAACTGTTAGTCATCCTTAATGATGGTTGGTCCATCCTTAGTTAACGAATGTTTTCTCATCGAGAACCACCTTCGTCTCATCCATGGCATCGGACCCCGGGGCATCCGCCTTGGGATAAAGCTGCCGATCTCCTCCCAAAAGCTGCAGGACCTCTGCCATCAGCCGGTCACGCTCCTGAAAGGGTTGATGCCAGGACTGAAACACATGACTGGATCAAGCAAATGACAAAAATAGGAATTGATTATTTTATTGTTCTTACATATTCTTACTATGCTTGTTATTTTCATGGTCATTCTTAGTATTTTCTGCCATTCCCATTGTGTTTCACAAGCAAATAACAACAATAGGAATTGCAGAAAAAGTAAGAATAGCCATGAAAAATACTGCTACAGGCATTAGCCATTATGAGTTTGCATACATAGCAAAACAACATGGAAAGCAACAGGAATGGCTAGTAGGGAAATAGTATTAATTAATAACAACCTATTGATTACAACATATTACGACTGAGTTGTTGGATATCCTAGGTCCTAATACAGTAATGGATCAAGGATGATCAAGGATCATTTGATGATCACCCTTGCACTGTTTGAACTGGATTCTTCAAGTGGGCCATCCAAAATGGAAGTGACTTTCCAAAAATGTTCGATTTGGGGAGCAACCTTGGTGTTTCCAAGCTGAAGGGAATGCTGAATTTAATGTGCAATCTTTCTCTGAAAAAGAAGCAGAGTTTTTAGGGGATCTGGAATCTGCTGTTTCACAGGAAGCACACTTGTAAGCATAATCGCTGGCACAGTCGTTGTCACAGTGCTTGGTGGCTTTCCATCGAGGGTACCGAGTTGTCATGGACCCTGATCATGACTGGAACCCTTCCCTCTTACATGAGCTGGGCAACTAGTCACACGCCCATCAACCATATATACAGTAGACAGCAGAACAATTAATTAATTATGAACCAATAGCAGTGCTTTGGATACTGAGATGGAATGCTTGAATGGGAAGGCCATGCGTGTCAACTCAAACGGCCGCAGAATTCAGCGTAGCAGCTACCATGTTCTTCTAGCGCAGCTTGACAGCGGCTAGGTGGCTATCATGAGCCCACAGAAGCCTGTTTGTTATAGGAGATGATCCCGTGACCAAGTAAAACCAGAAGCTGAGGGTAGGGTTCATCAAGCAACATTTCGGCCATCTCTGGTTGTCCCCTTGGCTCCATGGTATATCTTTGCCCAAGCATCGTTTTTCTCCAAGGATCGCGTCAGGTCTCCTGAATGGCGCGCCAGGTGACTGGCAGGTCATGAGCCGGTCGCAAAGCTATGCTGCAAAGGTCGCTTCATGGGTCTTCGAACCGATTCCCTGCTACTGACAACAGACATAGACCCAATTCTTGGATCTCTCGTTACTAATTACGAGTTGATTGACACCAGGTACTTGGAAACCGTCCCTCACGGTTGCTTGGTCAAACACTTCCAGAACCATTTGGATGATCCCAAATGGTGTGGTTATCATCCAAAATCTCCAGCTGATAGCACAAAAAATCATAGGCTCCATGATCAACTTTCGTTGTCAAACATATGACAGCTGGTGGTTCAACATATGATTGTCGCTACCTATATGAGTTTTGTCTAACAATCCGAGAGCTATCAATCATATATGCTCTTGAGGGCATTTAACCCATGATTGGTGCTGAACACTAACTATCACTGTTGGTTATCAACCAAATCATTGGTATCATTGGTGGTTGTTCACCAACTTGTTGCAAACCATTCCCGCCAGTTGTGTCACTTTCTCCCGCTGCACCCGGGCTCCAATGTGCGTGCGCAAGAGCCAGGGCGTTTGGCACCGCTTGGGGAAGCCACAGGCAGAGCAGGTAGTAGCTTGGTCCAAAACCATTTGGCAAAGCAAAAGGACGCCTTCCTCAGTGCTTTTGAGTTCAGGACTCCGGAGGCTTCTCTGTTTGCAAAACTTCCTTTCGAAACTTGGGGAGTTGAATATGTCTTGACACCACAGCTGGTGAAACTTTCTTGGGGCTGGTTGGTTGGCTGTTCTATCGGACTAGGGACATTCCAGAAATACCAGCAACCGTTGCACCCCGACCAGAAACTAGCGACACTGTTTCGGATAATGACTCATGGCAAACACGGATCGTGAGAATATCATCGGGTGGTATCTTTCCATACGGTGGTACCCCCGAACCATCGGAACCATCTCCCAAAAATACTGTATTTTTGTCTGCGAAAGAGAAAGCAACAGTTTGGAGGTACCAAGATTTGTGGATCCACAAACCCACATGGAGCAGGATGCATAACCCAGCAGAACAGTCTGCGAAACAAGTACCGTGGTTTGGTCTTAGGAATCAGGGTCCCACCATGGATCATCCCTTGACAAATCGCAGCTGGGTGAGCTCCCAGAACAGCTCACCAGCTCACCCTACCGCCTGCTACATTCTTGTCCAGGGCTTGGTGGCCGTAAATCCAGGTGTTCAGCCCTGAAGGTCCCCAACTATTGGATTTTCACCACGATGGTCTCAGCTCAGTGACGTATCGTCCACTGCATCGACCACCAGTAGCATTGGACCTGGATGGCCAAGCTGTGTGCCCAGTCAGGGAGTCATTGTGGGGTCAAACAAACTTCCATACACCAGGGTAGAGCAGCGCCCCAGAAAACAAACTAAAGAAGAAAACATCTTCAGCCACACTAAGAAGCTAAGCCATTAGTTTTCAACACACCAACTAAGCATCTTCAGCCACACTAAAATCCCAGCTCAGCGACGTGCAGAACTGAGCAGTCGCATCCAAACGCTCCTTCATTGCAGGTGTTCGCTTCATCAAATCACTGATGCGTTCCAGTGGGACGCCCAAGGTAAACCTGCGGCCGTGGAGTTGCCCAGGGGTAGCACTGAACCCTTCGGGAATGCGCCAATGCTGGGGGGTAGAGATCGCAACCATTTTTTGAGGCTACTCACAATGCAATTATGCAATTATAGTCTGCAACTGTCTCCAAAAAATAGTAGGCCACCTCCTTAGGGATCATGAATCAGACTGATGGATACTGATGGTATTATCTGATTCCGCCGCCGTTCACAAAGCTACTTCGTGGCTAAACTCTTCTTTGATCAGCATCAGGAACAGCATGGAGCAATTTTCACTCAAAATGGATTCGTGCCATGAATTTGCCATGAACTCCCAAACTCTCGATTAAGTCTCAATTCATCCTTGTGCTTTTTCAAGAAAAGGGACCCCAAACCGTCGGGGACTGGCTTGAGTCCCATGGTCACCAGTGTAAACACACAGAGGTGATGCCTGGATTGAAGGTCCGGTGATGGTCCAATGTCCCGTTGAAAGGGTGGGGATGATCCGACAACGCCATGGCTGGATGGTGATTCACCACCATCCAAGCGTAGCAGGTTGAAGAAAATCCCGTAAGTCAACTATGAATGAGCCACCACAAAGACTTGGCCAGAAAAAAACAAACAGTGATGATGAGCCATTTGTTTTTTAACTGGATAGCAGATAATTAACAGGTATAAAAGAATTACCAGGTTTAACAGAATTAACAGTTCTCTTCATTCTCAGTGATGATGAGCCATTCACCACATATTCGTCCATGGTCATGGCCGCCCTTGTTGCCATCAGTCATCGCCACCATGATCCCCACCATCCAAAGGACAGCACCGTTCAGCCCTGGCGGCTCGCCCCCGGCCCCTGAGTCCCAGCTGAAACGACTGCTTGTGCACGGACTGAGGCACCTCGCAGCTGGCCCCGGCCATGTGTGATGACTTTGTGATGGTGAAGTAACCGGTCAGTACGGCCAATATGAGTTGTACATCGTTCATTGACTCATCAGTTTCATTGGTTACCATTCTCTGAAATGAGTTTAATGGGTTAATGGTGCAAAACAGTGATTATATGGGTTAATAGATGTCAATGGTGATTCATGATCATTGAACATCGTTCACAGTTAACGCTGAACAACCAAGCAAATTGTTCATATCGCTTTGGGTTGATAGATGCTAGGAAAAAAAACGATAGGGGAAGTTAGTGTTATGTGTTTGTGTTAATGCTCGATTTCAAACGATCATCTTAGCCATGTAGCTGGAAGAATAAGCCTGAAACATGATGAAGAAATAAACCAACTGCATTTGTTGACATCAATCATATCAAAAACTATCATTGTGGCATGGCCTCGTGTGCACTGTCTCCATTGACAAATGCACATTGACCCATGAAAATCATGGTTGATGATGATGGATATCCAATGTCAGTCGTCAATAGAGCCTTCACTATCACTGCAACAAGACATATAACAAGCAAATCCATGGTAAATACCCACTGGGCACTACTCCGGCCCTTTTGCCCCTATCTCGTTGGCAATCTCCAATTGTTATTCTTCTTTGCCATTGTGATTATGCAAGCAACCAACCCACTCCTCACCAAGCAACCCCCCGACCATCAGCCAACCAACAGGGCAGCCATCCAACCCAGGGCACCTTCAACTTCTGGAAGTATCGAACCAAGTCGTTTGGTAGCGTGCTATTGAGCACAGTCCGGGGACGTACGACCACCTAGAGACCAAAGGACGCAGCTGCTGGTGTATAGAAACATCAGCTTCTACAAATGGTGGTTTCCCAAGCCATAGGGGACCCCCAAATTATCGGATAGTAATCATTTATGGTACTACACCCACCATTTTTGGGATCCCCTATGGCTTGAGAAACCACCAGATTGATGGTTGACTACTGATTCATTGGTTGTCACATTTTGGAACCACTGACTTGGCTGTTGAGGTGCTCAGGATTCGGGGGTGGGTTCTAACTGACGATTCAGCCCTGGTGCCTTGATTAGGCAACTCAACGCAAACGCAGTGCATTCACAGTTTGAGTTGAGTTGATTCAAGTTTCAGATTTGGATTTGACTTTTTGTACCATTTGCGAAACTTCACAGCATAGTATCTGCCACACTAAATGTGATATGCATGGCAAATATAACACTCTACACTCAATGACACGAATCTCTGCATCGTTTGAGAGCATCTGATATCCACATCCCCTTGGACCGGAGCCGAGTTACGCTATTGGCTTCAGGCAAAGCCTGAATGACCTGATGATGTTTTCCGCCAAGGCCTCAAACGCGGAGCTCAAATGTCCAGAGCTTATGACACCAATTCTATACACGGTGGTTTCTATTTATAGGGGGTGTAGCATGGTGTAATAATAGGGGAATATAATGGTTATTGGGGACAATCATCATCAATGATAGGGGTTATACCAACTGTATGGTGGTTTCTCAAGTAGGGATCCCCCAAAAAAGATTGCTTTATTGCTAGACCTGATTCTCCATGGATGATTTTTGGGGGTCCCCTATTTTGGGAAACACCCACATGTGGAAATGAGGAAACGTATAGACTCTAGGGCGGGCCACAACCATTCCCATTTTCGGAAGATATCAAGTCAACATTTGTTGCTACTAGGAGCTTTAGTGAGGCCTTAACAAGGGGCCAAAGGCGTCGTCATTTGGTCCAACCACACGCGTTTGTTGCAGCAGTTGCGCGTGCAATCTTCGCCATGGAAGTCTGGCTGCCCTGATGATGGTGGTTGCCGTGTGATCTTTTACCAGCTGGTTGAGTCCGGCATACAAATCCCCCCAAAAATGTATGAACACTTCCGGATGGGGAAATATGAACAATCCCCATACAGAGACTGGTGACCGGTCATTTTGGGATGTTCACCAGGTACAAAAGCATTGACCCACAGCGACTGAAGTCCCAATCAGTTCTGGTTCCCCAAGCACCTTTCGTCAGGGACGATAGCCATGGGTACCCGGACTCCGCTCCCCAGTAGACCCATGTGGCTTGGGATAGGCAACTGCGTCTGACGGGGGCTTTCTCGCTCTCCACAACATGTACACCCCAAACTATAGCTGGTCGGTGGTTTCAACCTCTGTGAAAAATATTAGTCAGCCAACCATTTGTTAATCATTACTAGGAAAAATAACAAATGTTTGAAACCACCAACCAGATAGTATCTTCAACTGACAAGAAGAAAAACTATGTGACCCGTGACTGTTAATCATTAGCATCACGGTTGTTCATGCTGTTCATCAGGGGTTATCTGGTGGTTTCTCAACATTCGGGTGGCCCCCAAATTATCCGTGAGATTCACCTTTTATAGCAGTAAACCTACCATTTTTGTTGGTCGCCTATTGAGATAAACAGCCATTTCTTCAAGGCTGGAAATGATGTGAAATGTTGGAAACATTCCCAATTTTACGAACCCCCCATATAGTTGTTTAGCGTTGATTCTCAGCAATCATCCATTATAATTTTTTGGTGAAGAGCCCAATTTTACGAACCCACTACTATCAAACCATTCTTTTCGGGTTGAACACAAAACCCAATTTGACGAAAATTAGCCACTATTAACCACTATTAACCACCATCAAGTTGTTTAACCACTGTCAACCTCTGTCAACCACTGCCACCACATGGGCTCACCGAGCGCTTCACCGAGCAGTTCAGCGCACAACGACAGCAGCCCAGGTGCCATCCACTTCGATGTGCCACCAGGGCGAAGTGCTGTTGAAGGCTGGGCCCAGCACCTGGACGAGGCCGTTGTTGAAGGGTGGTTGGTTACCGTTGGTAGTGGTAACTAGTGGTGGATAATAGTCGTGGTTGGTAACAGTGGTGCTTAATAGTGGTTAGTAGTAATAATTGGTAATAGTAGTTTATTTATAGCTGGTAAATAGTAGGTAATTGTTGGTTTTGCTTGGTAGTAAGGGTGGTCAATGGTAGTGGGTACGAGTGGTTAATAGTGGATAGTAGTATGTAATGGTGGTAATAGTAATGGCTAATAGTGCTTAATAATAGTGGTAGTAGTAGCAGTAGTAGGCAAAAGTAGTAGTTAATGGTTGATGAATGGTGGTTAGTAATGATGATGATTGATTGGTCATAGCCATTAGACAAGAAACCATGACAACCAGCTGAGTCCACAATGGTAGTGGAGGACAACGGATAACGAGAATGGAAAGTAATGCTTCATAATGGTTAATGATGGCTTGTAACAATTAATGATTAATTAGTAATGCTTGCTTTGATGGTTGATCATGGTTGGCTGATTACATGATTGGTTGAGTACTTGTTGATTGATTGAGCAATGCTTATACAATGATGGTTGATATTGATATTAGTTGATCAATGATGTCTAGTTTGTCACTTGGTTGAGTGATTTGTTGGTTGGTTTCAATCTTACAATGTACTTGATTGATGATGGTTGCTTCATCGGTTGATTAACTTTTGGCTATTTATTTTTCTGGGGGAGTTGATGATGGTTAGTGCTGTGATAAGGTTGACTGATAATTATGGTTGATGACCTGTCAACCCGGGTTGTTGTTTTTCTTCATCATGGTAGACTGATACAATCATGATTGATCAATGCTTGTTGATCAATGGTGAATTGTGGTTGACCCTGGTTGATAATGGCTCGACAAATCATGATGGTGTTGCCATCATGAAGCATGATGGCTTTCTGTTGATTGATGGTGGCGAACGCTGTATGGCTTCTATGATGGTTGCAGCTGGCTGATGGCCTTCATGGCTGATGGCCTTCATGGCTGATGGTTGACTAATCATGGAAACTATGACACTTAATGATGGTGGGAGATCCAGCTGTCCAAAAACTATGCTTATTTGGAGGCGAATCATTAGATGCAAAGCCAGCAGAATTGGTGTTGGTTTATCAATAGGGATGTACCGCACATGATGGCTAATGACTCCTTGCTATTGATGTTTGACAAGTTGGTTGATGATGTTCGGCTGCTTCATGGTTGCGAGTGCTGGATTAGTGATGGCGAAAGGCCTGACATCCCCTTAAAAACCATTAAGAAGCCACCATCCTCTTACTGTATCAATGCGATTGTGCAGCCGAATGATGAGGAACTGAGGAACCCCAACCCTTTCATACTGGCGAGATATGTTTTCAAGCAAGCCCTTCGCACTCAGATTTGGAAGCCTTGCAATTACTCCATACTCGTCCAATAAATGTGCCCATTCCCTGCTAAATCAGGGTTTGCGCTAGCATTCTGATGGCATACTGATCATCAACCATTCTCACATCATAAACCATTCTCAACCATTACATAACAACAATTACCCAGTATCAGCAAAGTACTTACTCATGACTCATCATCAAGAATGCTCTTGACCGTCACGTCATAGATCCTGAAGTAACTTAAATAAGTATCAAAATATCCATTACAACGCGCCACTAACACGGTGTTCTCCCATTCTTCGCACAGTATTCACCCACTATTAGCCACTAATCCCCATCAATCCCTACCCCTCAATGTGCCCGACGCCTCCCAAACCGCTGCGAACCCAGCGACGAAATCCGGGCTGCTGATTCCCCCGCGCATTAGGAGCAACTCCGGGGTCATGGTCAGATCTCAGGCGATGAGCATGAATGGATTGCTCAAGAACCTGTGGGGTTAATAGTTCATGATAAAGGGGAATACTTTAGAACCTATGGTTGGTAAATGTTAGTAGTCACTGTTTAGACAATAACCTTGGTTAACAATGGTTAGTCACCAATGGCCTATGGTGTGAAGGTGTTAATCACCCATGATCAATAATGGTTGATTAACCAATCATGAAAATAATCACTTATTTAGTCAACCATTGCTAAAATTGGTCATTTTGTATGTAATGTTGATCATAGGGACTATAGGGTGGTATGATCATAGCCAACACCCAATGCGATGGGTAGTGGTTCACCTCCCATGCAGTAGCTTGGTGCCTAGTTTGGCCATGTATGGCTTCTCTGCCAGGGGTACAGCCATATCTGGGGAAATCTCAGATAGGCTTATATTCTTTTTCATGCCGATGCTTGATGGGACAGGTTTAAAGTCCATTCTAATTTGACTCCTCACCTTTCAAAGTCGCTTAAAAACCATGCTCAAGTTCAAGCCTGTTAAGTCATTGCGTTACCAATTCAGCA
>VSDK01006318.1:143269-244202 GCA_009767595.1 Symbiodinium kawagutii | reverse complement strand
TCAGCAGGAGGATGTCAGGGTCTGCGTAAGTGGATATCATCAACGAAGCAACTAGAACAAAATCCGGACAATTGGATGCAGCTACCCACGTGAATCATCCGGGTATCCGCGCTTCCGGCTTCGGCTAATATCAACAAATGTCATCGAAAGTTATGGATTTACAGGAAGCTGGATACCAAGATATAAATATAAACATCCGGAAATATCCAGATATGGTGGTACCTTCTGACAGTTGAGTTCCTTTCACTCTTAAATAATGATCATCACTGGGATAGCTTGGGCTTGGGCCAGTAGCCAAGAACCAAAACACATTGCTCGCAGGAATCCAAATGGCTGGTACCAGTGAGTTTTGGTATAAGCAAAATAGTTCGAACTCATGTGCATAAAAACCACATGGCTTATAAATCATAATGACCTCAAACAAACGATATCAAACTTCGATTGCCAATCAAAATTCTCAACAACTGTTCAAGACAAGCGCAAAACAGCGAGCTAAGTCAGAAGAGCCAACCATCCGAATTCATCACATGGCGAGCTTAGCTGGCTGAATGCGCGGTTAGAAGGCTCAACCACCGCCGAGAAGCTATCTTTAGCAGTTTTCCTCATTGGATAATTCAGGTCCTGGTACATGGGTTCACAGGACTTGGCTCCAAATTTTCGGCAGCTTCATGTGTGTACACAAATATAGGGATGCTCCCCAAGGCGATCATTCCACCAAACACAATGGTCTTTCGGCAGATTATTGCTGCACGATCTTAGAGGACACCACCAACCACAAGCTGCTTGGTGGTCAGTTGCCTCCCAACATATGCGCAAACCATCATCCCAAGATGGCTTGAAACCACCAACCAGCCAATATAACACACCCACTGATCCACCAAGGGATCTTGCAGTTTTCCAATCTCTGAGATTGCCGGCCATACATCGGCTTGGGAACCTCAAACTCGTACTGAATGGGTATCTCATGAGCTTCAAGCCTTGGAAAGCTTCGGTGTGGCGAAGTGGAAGGGCTTTCGGAATTCTGGATGATAATGGTTATTATGGATATCATTCTGGTATTACCATCAGCCCACAGGGTAATTGCTCCAACCAAGGAGGAAAATGATGCAATCAGCCATCATAACAATTGAGCAGTGTTCAAAACCTCTTTTTAAATCTAATGGAAACTATTCCTGCTTGCGCCAAGCACTTGCGCTGCGCTTGCGCCATCCCAACCGTTGCTTGCGCGAGGGGTCTATCTTAAGGTTCGCTTGCGCGAGCTTGCGCCGGGATTGAAATGCGTCATTTTCCAAGGTTTTTTGCGGTGACCGCGGTGCAGGCCAGAGGTTTCAGATATGTTTGTGTGACCAAGGCATGTTGCTACATTGTATTAGATGCTTGTGCGAGCTTGCGTGGATAAAATGTTTGTGCGAAGCTTGCAAAAAGCTTGTGCGATGCAGGCCCCGTGCAACTTTTGCATGAATAAATTCCAACGAAGATTAAAGTTAAATGCCATAGGTTTTGAACAAAACTCACTTGGATTTCGGATGATTTCGGCTGTGGCGATGGAAGCAACCCACCCATTGGATATTGGTTGGACTGACTCTCCTGGGAACATTGGGACATGTCCAGTAGATCAACCATGAACCAAACACAAGGTTGGCCCCCAAGTACAAGTTGGATTATAAGTTATAACTAGTGTAACTACCACTTCTGGCGGATAATACTATACTTCAATGGCCCTACCCTGTTATTATCACTGGGGCGCCCACCTGGCAGCAAATCTCAAATGTTTCAATACAGACCTGACCTGTGCGTTTCGGTCGTAGTACGCATTTTTCACTGAACAACTCTGGGCTTGGAACCAGCTGAGTGGAACCCCAGGGATACAATGCGTTTCGGATACAGTTAAGGGTCGTTTTCTGTGGGTTGTATCCCTTACTGTTGTTGGCACCCCCAGAAACCCTTCAACCACCAAGCCCAATCACAGGTACCCACCTGCAGCTGAACAGGCTCCCGAACCCAGGCATGGACCGCACGTTGGTGCCATTGCGATAGTGGGCAAAGTATCGCCTCCCAGCTGATCAGCCGGGCATGGTTGATGCTTTTTTCATATGGCTATGGGTCAATATTAACCATCAATATTAAGCAACAATAGTAGGGAAAGCAATGGTTGATGATCGGAACCAGGGGGACTAAGGGTTTTGACCCACTGCCATAAAGTGATCGATCCATATGATGATAGATCGATGCATATAGTGATAGATTCATGCCATGATAGATCCGTCTAGTGATGGATCCATACTCATAAAACAACCCACATTTGATATGACCTGACATTTGTGTTGATCATAATCGGTTTCTACACAAGTGGGGTATGAAATACCAGTGCAACAAGAATTCAGGATTCATTGATGTGCATTTACAATTCTATGATCTATGAACCAACCATGTCGTATTATGGTCATACTTGTGGTCGTGGCTTATGGCAGATTTATGGTATGATGATAATTTATGATTAAAATTATCATACATGAGGTGATTGATGTTGCTATTATAAGATATGCAATATAATGATAATTCAATGTGCGTTATATCTAGCAATCCTGATGACAAAACATGGCTAATTATGGTTTATGATGATTACACACTGCTGACATGGATATAGCCAGCTCATAATCCATGAGTTATGTCAAGTGTCAATCCTGGCTCATGGTTGATCAGAATCCCCTATTGTTTAATCAGTAATGATATTTATATGGTTGAGAAGCCTGGTGAACAGCGGCCACCCACGGCTGTAAAGCGAACATGACCCAGGCCAAGAAAGGAGCTGATGGGATGTGAAAATTTCCATCTATAAATCTTCGGGATTCTCGTCACTGACCCACGTCATCTCTTCATACTCTCATCTACTGATCTACTACTCACGTGGTCAACCAAACATTCCAGAACAGGTATGTAGAAAATGGACTATAAATTAGCGAACAAGACTAGAAACAAACGATTCTCAACCAAATGCACAACATACATCATTCAAATCACTGAACATTTAAAGGAACCCACCGTTGAATCGCTCAACAAACGGAAAATGTTGGTTACATAGTTTTTGTGTCTCAGATCTTTGGAGGAACCAACAATAGCGTAAAAAATCCGCCGCAGCCGCCTGAATAGCTCTTGAAAGGCATCTTCTCGGTTCAATCCGGCGAAATCCTGTCAGGGACTGAGAAGCTCGCCCTCTTTCATTTGGTTGGTTTAGCACAGAATGGGAGGCCAGTGTTGAGAAATGCCTGGTCAACCCTGATGGTTGATAATGGTTGATAATGGTTCAACAATTGTTGATATGGCACGTGACACTGATGCTTGATAAATTGATACTGGTAATGGTCTATAGTTGTCCATGATTTTCATCCTGATTTACACTGGTCAATAACGGTCAATGATGATCGATGAGGGTGTAGGCTCTGGTTGACCTGGCAAACTGTAAAAGCACCAGCTTCTCTGTATATCTGACCGTGGGACACCTTCCGGCCGGTGTGGCGATCACCAGGTGACCCAAAGGGAAGCAACAGAAACAGAACTGTCGCTGGCTCTGATCAGTGCAACATCTTCAACTTTGAATGACTAGTTCGAACATGTTTAGTTCAGTGTGACTAATCTTGAGTTCGAAGCTGTACCGTACTTGACGGCTACCTGGAACACTCGCAATCCGAATAACTTCTCCCAGTCACAGTAGGGAATCTCTCCATTTTTGCGGACGAGACCACTCCCTTGGTCGTCCTGTACAGGTCGAACAGCGCCAGCCAGCACCACGGATTCGCACCACCACCACCACCGCATCATAGGTGTCTGCCTGAGGCAGAAATAACGCTTCATGCTTCTTGGAATGACGCAGGATAACTCAGGTTGGAGTCGCTAGTTGCATTGGATCGGCCCGAAACAAGCGCCACCTGGGCTACAACCCTCCTGGCAGCTTAGCTCTGAAAGTTCTCCTTTCGCATCAGTCAACATGCACCATCAGTTTGTCGGTTGTCCTGAGATATTGGTTGACCATGGTTGAAGTGTAGAATCGCCGGGTTCCTAACCTGGGTCGACAGAACACATGCTGACATGACTATGGTGACAAATGCAATTCTGGACCCCCCCACCAGGGACAGCAATGGTGATTCGAGCGCACACCTTCTTGGAATGCAATGAATCACATGCGACTTGTTACGCTTCGCAGTTTATTCGTATTGGTGTGCAAGTTGCCATCCCCTCCCCCAATTCTGCATGGTAACTATGGCTTCAGTATGCTCAAGTGGTCAACAACCCTGCCTGGTTTTCAAGATCCCAAGAATCAAGAGTCAAGTTCTTGGGATTTCTCCAACTACTGTAGCCAATGTTGGGCGATTATCAACCCGCTAACCATTCACTCACAGCCACAATCATTGTCAACCATTCTGCATGAATTAACCATAAGATACCATAAGCAAAACGTATTGAACAGTCTAAACTAGCCATCAACCAGTACTACGCAGTACGACTCAATTCATTGCCTGGTTGGCGGTTCCCAAAAAGATATATAATGTTAATCAACAAATCTCTCAAATATTGAGGAACGTTAAAAACACTCGAAACCACCAACCATTTACAGTATACTTGTGACAACCATATCGCCAGTTGTTTGTCGGGCATCCGGGATCGTCAACTCTGCAACGCTCCCATCTGGCCTAGTGGCCAAGAGAAAAAGATGACCATGGACCTCAGAACCACTGCTCTGATCCAAAAATCCACAAATGGCAGAACCCCGTTAAAGCAACAACCCCAAATTGATGGATCTACTTCTGCCGTTGGATGGTAAACCGCTCAAATTTCTTGCTTCATATCGTCAACAATAATAGTGATTCATCACTGAGCCCTAGTGAAACATGTTCTGGACATCCATGTGGCTCTCCCTTCAGCTTGCAGTGACACGGACCAAAGACCACTCCGGAGATCTCATCACGGCAGCGGTCAAGGCCCTTTGCACGCGCGCCATGCCGTTGGTGTCCCCGGATTTCTGATGGTCCACATTTGGCGCAGCTGGTGACCACCATGCTTCATACAGACGCGGCTTGAGGCGGCATCAAGCATCAGTAAGCACCGCTGAGGAGACGGGCCAAGGCGCTGGAGAACATGAATGGATCCGAAGCAACAAGCAAGAACAAGTAGACACGTAGCCACATGTAGCTGAGCTTCAGGATGAGAATCCCCTCCCTAGTCGTATCACTTCAAACATGATCACGTCACAGACGGATCATATCAAACACAAGCAGAACGCAAATTCCGCAGCTGGTGGATGGATGTGGATGGTTTCAACATGTTTCCATCCAAAGAATCGTCCAGGTGCGACGACAGCGAGGATCTCCATCAGCACACAATGGGCAGCACTTCTAGGACATCCAGGTGGTGAAACGCAGCAGGTCCGCGAGGTCCGCGCTGTCATGACAGGATACCATGCTGGTCTCAGCTTGGTCTCCATCTTTCAGGATACAATGAGAATCAACAAGATATCACAAGCATCAAATAAGATCTTAAGATATCATAAGCATCATCATGCCCAAAAATGCCAGAATTCCATGCTGGATTTCTAACTGCGAACAGCTGTGATCCTGGAGAATATCAGATAAACCATCAAAAACTCCAGGACAGCCATTGTGCATATGTGCATATGCACAACAACATAAATATCATAAATGCATATGTAGACTTAATGAACTATTGTGAACCATGTTCAGATACGATTGCAGTTCAGTTTCATCTTCCACAATCGAGACGAGACAGTTGGCAAATTCGAACATCCGCGTGGGTCGAGACAAATGCCACACTTTGCAACCACAGAACTCCTAAGCCTGCACAAAGATCAAGTGGTCCATGGGGCCACTTATGGCCACTTGAAAGCCATGGGTCCATGAGTTGAGGGCCTCCCCTACTGGCAATCCCCGCTCACAGGAGTCAAGGGGCACGACCTTCCGTGCCTTTGATGCCTTGAACATCCGTTGACCCCGAGTGCTTCCCAGTGGGCGTTTTAGCCCAGGTACCCCACTGTCATCCGCCAGACGCTCACCCCTCTAGCTGGGCGTGTTGGCCTCAAGAAGCACCTAGGACCGGAGATTCCGTATCCCGAGCAGGGTCAATTGCCGCCCCACACCGGGCCAATGGTGTGAAGAGACTGACACTGAGCATTAGGGGGTGATGTCAGCTCTTTGGGTAGGGCCAAGCAATGCGAAGCAAGCAACGAGTTCTGTACAGCACAGGCAGTTGCGCAGTTGGCTGGACAGCTTGGCAAACCAAATATGGACTGCAAGATACTCATCAACGCCAAGGAACTCATCAATGTCAAGAAGTTTGCAAAAAACATGTGCTACCCGCCACGCTCAGCCCAAATGGCTCAAGTGTGCATCAGCTTGACATGCGTTTATCACCACACCATCGCATGGTGATGCACATAATTTTGTACAATGCACCATCGTCCCAGCTGAATCGTAGCTTTGGCCCCTCCCCCCAAAAAAAGAACAAAAACGATGGTCTAAGAATGTCTAACAGGTCACCAGGATGAGGAGGTCACCGGTTGTAAGGCATCAGATTTTGCCACAAACCCCTGAGGTGGAGTGGAACTTCTCGTTGATTGGTGACAAGGCTACAGCTGGTTTGAAGACCCCCTTGGCAAAAAACCATGGAGTAAGCCACGGTGGCACAGAATCTGCCAACAGCAGGGGGTTGGGAGAAGCTGCCCACATCGGATATCTCTATGCAATTGGAAATTCATTGGAAACTCATTGGATATTGGTTGGTTGGTTGGTTGGTTGGTTGGTTGGTTGGTTGGTCGGTTGAGCCCGGCATCCCTGCCATGTCCCAAGCCACATCTCATTTCGCCTCCGCCGGAGCCTTTGCCTGGGAGATTGCCTGCGGAAAAAAGGGGCAAGTCGCCAAGGTTGGAAGGTTCACTGCGCATGGAGGGATCCTGGGTACCCTCTGGTAAACTAACATGGAAGGAAAACCCTTGGAAACCATCCACTTATGGTAGATTTTCCATTGCCATGTCAGTTCACCAGATGTAACTCCAGCATTACCCTTGTGAACCTCCAGGGAAAAGTGCCGAATCCTACCGGATTTTTCACGCCAGTATCCAGCTACTGTCAATCACTTGGAGATGCAGTACAGCTGTGGGTCAAATCCCTGTGCTGTTGGTAAGACTAGCGTATTTCTTGGGCTGTTCATCCATCCGTTCTTTTTCGGGGGGTTGTTGGTGCTGACCCATCCTTTGCCTGCAGATTTCTTTGAAAGAAAGCACCAGTGACTTGGCATTAGCACTTACCACCAGTGAGCCCGGATTTCTTCATGCCACCTGTGCATTACCTGTACGAGGTAATACGTGTTCTCTAGGCTGTACAATGACATAATACGTGTTCGCTTTGCTGTACGACAACTCGAATGAGATCATCAAACGTTTTCCAACTGAGATCATTAAACATCTTCCACTAGAGACTGAAATATACCGAAATCAATCAAGATAGACTGAACATACAGTAAAATCAACTAAAATATCTTAAAATCATCTAACACAGAACATAAAATCGACTGAAATATACTAAAATCATCTAACATAGGGTTACTAGTCCACTAAAATATACTGAAAAATGTCTTAAAATCATCTAACATCTTCTTGAATCACAGGTCCCAGGATTGGGCCATCAATCACAGGGGCCCCCATTTCTGCAGCCTGCCAATGCTTGGCCACATCTTCCGGAGCGCAGCCCCGTACGTCCAGAAACCAACAGGCCCTGGGCCCGGGGATGCCCAGGGATGCCCAGGGATGCCCAGGGATGCCCAGGGATGCCCAGGGATGCGGGACTCAGGTATTGGACAACTTGTGAGAGATGGTTTGAACATATACATATATATATATATATATATTTATTTATATATATTTAAATGAATAAATAGATACATAAGTAAGGCTGCTAGGGTTTCATTAAACCCAATATTTTTATAGCGAATCACCGTTAATAGTAATTAACCGAACCCAATTCTAAGAATCCTCCCTATGAATTCTGGTCAGTTTTGTGTGTGTGTGACTGGACTGCTGTTCCTTCCAACAGTGCCTCCAAGAGATACATGGTCTTCAGTAGCGACCCCCCCAGTCGATGCTATCTGCGTGCAGCTGTGTCCATTTTGGCACGATTCCAAATACGTAATACACAAATAACCCAAGTACATTGTGATATCCAAAGAAAAACGAACAAACATATATTATATCATAGAATAATAGTAGTACAATAGTATATATCCTAGATCACAATACATGGCAGTGGGTCAAAACCCTGTACCCCTGGTTCCCCTATCATTCACCATTGTTTTCCCTATAGTTTTGCTGGTTAATATCCCCCATTATTGTTGGCTAATATTGATCCATAGCCATTGTCCTTCACCATCATCAACCACTACTCCTGATAGCTCCTGCTGGCACCTTGGGCACCTTGGGAGCTACCACGCCAGGGCTCCCAGCACAGAATAGCCCGCAGTGGCCAAGGTCTTACGCACCTGGCCGTGACCGGGACTTCCCATGTGGGGGTTGGTTGTTACTTGATATGTGGGGGTTAATAGTGAATGATAGTGGTTGATAGCGGTTGCGAATGGTTGCTAATGGCTGGTAATGATTCATGGTGGTTGATAATGGTTCATGGTGGTTGGTATTGGTTACTGGTGGTTGATAGTGGTTAATGGTGTGGATACTGGTTGATGATAATTAATCATACATAGCGTCATAGCGTCTAATACTGTTAGTGATCCAACTATGGTTGATATAGCAGTTCATGATGGCATAGGAAGCCCAAAAAATGGTTGGTTTGTATAGTGGTTAACGTAATTAACAATAATTTTTAACCACAGCGTTGGTGAACATACTTGTTAATAATGGTCAATCATATGGGAGAATAGGGGACAATCACCAACAAACATGGATAAACAACTACTATATGGTGGTTTCTGAAGCCATCAGGATACCCCAAGACCATCCTTTATGTTGATCATTGACAGCAATAAACCATTTCTGGGGTCCTCTATTCTGAGAAACGCCCATATTATATGTTCATATATGTTCAAAGTCCATTGGCCTAGGCTATTAGTTTAATTAATGAATCGACTAGATAGATAGTATGAATATTATAAACTGGCTGGTAGGATTATGGTAAACTGGCTCCTATTCAAATGTTCTCCACTGATCATGGTAGTTATGATTATAGCAATCGATCAATATTGTACCACTGTGGTTCCATACTATGATGCAGTATTAACCATTCATTGCCATAGATCCATCGCGACCATAATGAAATAGTAGAAAAATAGTATAGCTGGTTGGTGGTTTCAACCCGTATGAAAAAATATCAGTCAACCAACCATGTGCTAATATTTGCTAGGGAAAATACACAAAATGTTTGAAATCGCCAACCAGCATAGCCTACGGAACCAAATTGCCAGCCAGTAGTTGCAAAGGACAGGATCGGGCTGTAAGTTGCCACAACTTCTACCAATCACTGGCTGTGGCCACAAAAAATGACGCAATAAGAAACCCATACATCGGCAGTAGTGGCAGTGGTTCCCTCACTTGTGAACTACAATCAAAGTAATGGGGTACCAAAGATCATTCTCTGCTAGGAAATCACGATTCAAAGCTTGCATCTTTACTCAACCAGGTGTAGCCAGTCATGCACTCGGTAAACTCAAAACGCGTTTTGCTCAAATTGATATATTCAGCTAGTGAACAATGAACATTTCACCGAAGGTCATGTGCTGATGAATAGCTGGATTCCATGAACTTACTTTGACATAAACCAGCATCAATACTACCAGTACTAACCATCATTAGGCAGTAAAACATCCAGTGAGCATAGACCAACCAGTACTAACCATCATTAACCAGCTGACCAGCTGTTGACCACCAAGCATTTTCCTGAGCATAAAATAAAGCATGATGACAACCTTTTGATTGACACTTCACCAGTTTGATTAACCACTCCAAACCATTCTTGCGGCTATTCTGCCTATTCTTAACTATTCTAAACCCATGAATGATCATGTACATATCACTACTATACTACTAACCTAACCTGATCACTACATATCACTACATATCACTACATATCACTACTAACCATAGTTAAGAATGGTTAACTACATATCACTACTATACTACTAACCTAACCATTCTTAACCCATCAACCGTGACGACTCATCACTCCGCCCATCGTGGCCTCAGCCAGCACGAAGACCAAATGCGGCGGCGTGCGCACGGTGATCACCTGAGGCCGCCCATCCAACACATCCGGCGTTTGTTGGAGATGTAAAAAACGGGTTGGCGGCTTTAAACAATGGTGAATTATGGTTACTAATGGTTGATAATGGTTGATAATGGTCATGAATATCATGAATATAATGTTTAATAACTGTTGGTTTGTTTAATAATGATCATAAGTATAATGGTTAATAATGGTTAGTATAAAGATTATAGTGGCTAAGAATGGCTAAGAATGATCACTACTGTTTGGTGGTTGAAGCACCCCGTCATGAAAAATGTGCGCAAGTCAACCAACCATTTGTTGATGATTACATTTGGGAAAATAAGCAAAATGTTTGAGACCACCAAATAGACAAGAAATGTAAGAAAAAGATGTAAAACAAATGAAAGGTTAAAATGATATTTCTAAGATCCAACTGTTTAACACAAAACTATCAACTATTACTCTCACAAAATTATATATTGAATAGGTCCGTTGCTACTTGATGCTGCTTGAATGATGACAAGGGCACCAACGGTGCAAGTTTGTCCCTGGAGGGAAACGGGGAAACGACCTCCAGTCATCACATTTTAGCTCGGGGAAAATCCTGTCCCATTGATCACCGTTCATCCCTATCTTCGCATTGTTGTTGCTAATTATCGCCTATCAAAATCTCTGATTGACCACCATTAACCATGACCAGCTGGCCGTAATGATATACTTTCATTCACTCATGTCATAGCCAAAACTGCCCAAATACAGAAAGACTCATGGCTTTGGCCTAACAGTTGGTGGACCATACCATCCACGCTGCGGCTCCCACCATCGCTTCACGTAGGTAATGCAAATGTTGCTGCTGCAGGTTGTTCAACACTTCAGCCTCAGCACCCAGCGACGACTTGGATGGTGACATCCTTCATTGGAAATGATCAAAGTGACCAGTTTTTTCCGAAACCGAAGCAAACAAGAGATTCTTCATTGGAAATATAGCGATTTCATGCGATTTGTGCAAACGATCACTTGTGGCATGGGCCTGAGGACGATCGACCATCACCACCTCCCTGGACAAAAATACGGAATTTGACTCAGATTCATTCCTTTCTGGATGTGAAATCCTGACAAATCCTGACATATCTTGCTAGCAAGGAGTCTCACAGCTTCCAATTTTGCCACTGGTGGAGTTGAAATTGGACCCTACAAGGAAACAACGGAGTGATCGACTTTACCATTTCCGTGCCACCGGGCCAACTTCAAAGGAAGGATCTTGCGAACGAAGGTGCTCCCATCGCTCGCCTGCAGCGATTTCAAATTGTTTGCCTTCAGCAGTTGTCGGCACATCATATCTCAAAATTAAAGGTACATTTACCAAAGTAGTTCACAGAACAATATAATATATATATATATATATGTGTATATCTAAATATGATTTATGTACATGCAGAACGAGTACTGTACAATGTATAAGCATATGATTGAATATTTACATATGTGCAATATACGTGTGTGTATATGTTCTGTGGAAGACTATCATTCAGTCATGATTAATTCACAACCAATTGGTGAAATGCATGTCAACCTTGGTTGGCTATGAACATTTCTCTGTGCCTCAGCAACAAAGAGTCATCAATAACGCAGATGTTCAACAATTGTTCGTTGCTCCATCGTAGAAAGGATCAGCAATCATTTCTTCAAATCAATCGTGGATCATCGCTTACTCCAACATCGCACCCTTCTGTTGGCTGTGCCTTGTCCCCCATTTGCGCACAAGCAACATGGTGGTTCTGAGTGCCCCTGGAGTATGATGTGCACCATCCTTCGATGTGCATCTCCACTTTGTGATTGGTTACCGACCATGCTTACGAGGGTTATCATGATATCACCCAACTTGTTTAACCACGTTTATATAGCATCCCAGCTTAACGGTTGTCCTGTTTTACATAACACCTGGGATGATAACTTGAATTACCCGCATATCCTTGGGTAACAAGGTTATTCACCATGTTTGTATCCCACGGAACTAGCGGACGTCAACTGCACATGCAAGTACCAACCTAGTAGCTTTCCCACGACCAGCTAAGGCAGCGCACCCGTGTGGTTGGCCCAGCAGGAAGCAGGATGTGGACGTGCCGCAGCCCAGCCCTTGGAACCAGCACACTGGCACAGGGGGTGCCAATTTCTCAGCAGTCCAGGGATGATGGAAAACAACAATTGTGGCCGCATCATGCTGGCTACATGCTGGCTCCAGGAAGGAGATATGTAGCAGCTGTTGCGTGAAACTGGTGAAGCAAAAATCAACCAAGGGATGCACGATTTGGTGAAGTAACACACACTTTTTGCCGCTGTTTTTGACTATTCATATCGATCAGCATGTATGATTGGCCCAGGATTGGAGCTTATCATTGTGCGTTCAGAAGAAACATTCACAGCTGCTCCTGACGTGATGCTGGTAGGGCACCACCTGTGGTTGTGTGTCAAGCCCTTCCACTCCCCAAACATCTCCAAACTGACCATCTGGTCACGGGGATAGGTGCTGGCTCCACAGGCCTCAGTTTGTATGGGGCAGCACATACTGATGACTTGTCCATGGGTCAAAGTCCCCAAACAAAGCATCACCGGCATCACCCCAAACCCGCAAGCTGGCTCGGGTTTGGGGTGCTGTCACCATGTCGACAAGGGCTATGCAAAATCGAAACAGATTGACCGATTCAGATTACCATGTTGAAGGCTTATATTGCAGTGATCCGCCAATACAGGTGCCTCTGGTGTAACTCATGGTAACATAAGATGTGTGAAAAAAGAGTGTGAAAGAAACTCAATGTATAAAACCAGAGTTCATGTGTGTAAATGAGCAACCAGCTCATTGAGGTGTGAATTGACACTACTACTGTCAAAGACCAGTGTGAAAAAACATCTGGCAGTTACTGAAAGCTTCACTGTGTACGAAAACATGAGCTCTGGTCAAATCCTTACTGCATATGATTCAACTAGCTGGACAACCATCTCCTCTTGATGCCGTCGACATAGACCCTTTTAAGCATATTGCATACATATCTTTATCTTTGTGGCTTAGTCGCTATCATTCTTCATGGCTCATAATCAACATTCTCAGGTTTCCATCATGCAACCTTCAACATTATCAACCTTGACCAGTCTTAGCTGGTAGTCGCGACTGTTTAATACTGATTACCATTATTCACAATGACAAAGCAGCACAAACCACGATAAGTTCTAGTTTTTATCCATTACTGACTGTGCTCACCATACTAAACCATCATAAACCATAACACACCATTGTAACCCATTAAAAACCAGGATGAACCACTATGAACAATCATGAATCATAAAACATGATTAACCGTCTATAAACCATCTATAAACCATTATAAACTGTGATAAACCCTCCTAAACCACTGTGAATCACCTCATCACATCATTCCAACTGTGGCCGTCCCGTTGCTACAACGCCCGGCTCTGTTTTCCCGGGCCTTAGAGCTGCTGATACCTGGTGGATCACCGGTGGATCAGTGGTGCGCCTTTAAATGGGGGCTGCTTAAAATGGAGGCCCCCCAGCCCCCCGAAAATGATTGGTTTATTATTGAAGATGATTCACGGATGATAACTAGGGGGTCCCCTATTTTGAGAAACGCCTGCATGTTTTTGGAGTTCTGTGTGCCGACCAGTGCAAATCACCTGATATGATGAATTGGAGGGGTTTAGATGGTGTTCTTTTTAAGATTTTGGTCAACATCAAATGTTTGCAATGCTGAACACGAAGTTGAATTTTGCGTACTCATATCGACTTTTTGTGTGACAGCATACTACCACTGGCAATTGTTTCATAATCAACCAAATATGTACAAGTGTGCTTTGACCCATAAATCTGCATGGGATTTGCACGTGGTGCACATGTCATTCACTACCAAAGGGCGTTGAACTAAAAAGCTGCGTCTTCCAAAATCTTCAAACCACACATCCATGTTTTCAAACCAAGCATCTGTGTGTTCCAAACAACAAACAGGATCAGTATTCCTTTCAAACCCAAGTAACCCATGTTGGATCCCCAATCAATCAATAATAAGCATGTGATAAAGGAACACATTACAACCTCCAACAATGCACGTGCAACGGTTGATGATTTATGAAGTTGATATCTATGATGAATGAACCAACATCAATCAACTTACCTCATACTTCCACCAGCCCATGTGGCTTCACTCGTAGATTGCTTGGCAAAACCAACCAAAAAAGAAACACACCCACCACCTGCCGCTGCAGTCCACCTGATCGTTGTTGGCACCAACTTCCAACCTGGGTTGCGTTGCGCGTGGCTGCTTCGCTCGTGCGGGCAATGATTTCTGCAGTGCTGTGGATCAAGATTCATTCACAGCTAACAAATGTCAACCAACGTTCAACCAGTCTCGATCATGATCAATTAAGCATGATAAAGTCATGGTGAATTCAGCATGATTAACATGTATACTGTATAAACCATCATCAAAGGGAAATGCTGCCCACATCACGCACCCATGTCCGCGCATGTTGTGGTCCCTTTGAAGAATATATGTCGGTTTTTGCAAGTGACTCGGAAATGAAACAACTGTAGAAGGAATATGTTGGAATAGGAGTAGCAAAAGTAGTAGCAGTAGCAGGCGTTGTGGGAGTAGTAATAATACGAATAATAGTAAGTAGTAGTACCAGTACTAGCAGTAATAGTAGCAGTAGCACCAGCAGTAGCAGCACAAGACGAAGCAAAAGAAGAAGAAGAAGAAGAAAAAGAAGAAGAAGAAGAAGAAGTAGTAGTAGTAGTAGTAGCAATAGCAGTGGGGAAGCTTGTGAATTCGAATCAAATGATGATCTATTGATCTATTCTCTTATATAATCAAATGCTTCTGACAACTTGTCACTCAGCCACTGGCTTCCATCAAGCCAGCATCTCAATCGCTGTTGATAGCCATTGTTGTATCAGTTGTATCCCTGTTTTCGGCTTGGCAGGGTTGTTCAACAGTATCCCAACTCAATAAATATTGCTGATTTCAGGACTTCCTATTAGTATCCAATGAACCGAATTGATCATTAGTGATGCTTATCTAAGCCATCCAAATTGGCTTTGATCCGTATAAATGGCTGATAGCTATGATCGCTAACCTCTAGAACCACTTGCAACCATCATCTTCATAAGGCCCGCTGGGGTTGCCGCACCCAAAAATGGGAATCTCTCCAAAGCCTTTCGGAGACTTCACCGAAGGCGCCTCAAACAAATGCATGGATGCTGTGGGCGAGATATTGGCGTAGGTACAGTAGCTTCCATCATCAACCAACAATAATTCACAATTGCATTCGTTTTTTACATATTCAATATTCATATTTATGTATGAATATACAATATATGTACAAATGTACACACATAGATGATATGTGCTGTAAACACTCAATTTGTGGGTTCCATGTTTGTTTTACAGTCTGCAATGGTGACAACTACCCAGCATTTGACCACCAAACAGGTTGGACTTGCTTGGCGCTTCTCTTGATCTGCGTCAGTTGGTCCCGGATGAATCAAAACGCGAAGCTTTCTGCAGCGTCGAATGTAGTAGCGGTTGTCAAAAGCTGAACATCGACTGTCAACGTCCCCAAACATGCATGATTTCTATCCGAGTTGGAAGCTTTCCATTCTCCATTCTTGATGGACACCACATAGCCCATTTTGTGTCTCTATCCATATTGTTTGCCCGTTCTCATCTTCACCATGTTGCCAACCAAACGTTCGGGAACCTTTGGAAATTCTGCGGTGGGTTGCCATGTAAATGTACAGTACAGAAACAATGACCTTGTGCAATCAACCATGCTTTGCATGAAACGACATAACTATAAACTGGATATGTAGTTCAGTTTGGTAGGGAATTGCCTATTGATTATACTATTGACTACCCTAATATTATAACCTATACTGGATAGCTGGAAGATACCCTCCACCTCAGAAATTGCCCACTGTTTGGTCGGGTACCTTTGGCGGCGTGCAGTCAGGGACTTGACCTGGTGATGATCTATGTCAAGCGGGCTGCCTCACTGCTGACGGCCAAACATCATCATGGCATCTGACCACATGCTCCAGACTGGGCTATACATATACATATGTATATGTATATAATATATAATGCTCTTAGAGTACTTTTACATGTACCGAGTTACATGAGTTACATGTACATACTTACACATATATACATATACATGAGATATGATAACATAATACACCATCTGACTATCAACCACCTACTCGTGATCTCCCTGGTCGAGCAGCGTGGTTTCCAGCTCCCGGCCCTGTCCGACCTGTAAGAGCATGGGGAAGTCCGCGAAGAAAACCGTCATCAGCTGCCGGCTCACAGCCTCGAGACGTTGGAAGGATGGCGCCTTGATGACCTGGTAACCAATGCGTGGTGCTGATGATGGGTTCAACAGTAACTACTGTTTCTGGTAGATGTGGCATCATGTGTGGCATCGCAGTTCTGAGTGCATCCAAATATTTGCCAACCCTTGAAGATCGAACTGTTTCTGCATCTGGAATGGGACTTAACTGACTTCAGTATATGCCCACGATTGTTGCTGGTTGTCTCCTCATTGTTGCTTGATACATCCCAAGTGTTGCTGGCACCCCTTTTTGTTGGTTCATATTTCCATTGATTGAGGTGAAATCGTCCTTCTTGCTGGAACTATTGCTACTAATACTGCTACTGCTACTACCAATATTACTATTACTCCTACTATTACTACTAATTGTTGCGAGTCCCGACAATTGGCACCCCAGCCCACTGGCACCACCATAAGCCACAGCCCTCCCGCCTCCAAACTGATGAACTTGGCACCCCCTTCGTGCCGCGCCAACAGCGCCTTCAAGCGTTTCTGCTGCTCAAGAGCCTACAGGGCAGTGCCAACACGGTGACATGACAAGGGCAAATCATCAACGAAAGGCCGAACGGATCCAAACATTCCACAACCATGAACCATCATGAATCAACCACCGTTTCCCAACATGAACCCCGATAATTAGCCATTTGGCATGACAACTTTGATAAACAGGGTGAAACACACACTTAGAAGTACAATGTCAATAGTATGTCGGGATCATCCCAGGAGATCCCCCTAATCCGAAATTGCTAGCAGTTCCACCGGTTTTTGGGACCCACAATTACCAAACCAAAGAATTGAGGAACTGGGAGATGATCACTCAAGACATGGGCTGCCGCGATCTGTGCAGAAACATGCAACAACGACAAACAGTGCCTGTATACGAGGGCAGCAGTCATGTTCGGCGTATTGTGTTCGGCATCTCCCCCACTTTTCTTTGAAAGGCAATTTCGTTGCATTCAGGGGTCGCTCCGTTTCATTCAGAGGTTACGAATCTGCTAGCTACAGTGCAGGGTTGAAGACCTCCAAGGAAAAAAATAACCGACTGTCTGCACTGTTTTGTGTGGTCAAGGGATGTTACTGACTGCTTTGTTCTTGTGGAAGTCTACGGACATCATTATCTATACACCTTGTTTTTTTTCAATCCCTCCGGCCAGAATTTGAATATGAAGACGACGTAAAAGAAATCGAGGTCCGGTCTTCGAAAATTAATTGTTCTTGAAGGGCCTAGCCAAGAAGGACGGGCAAAAACATGATGACATATTTACTGAGAAACCCAGCAATCTACGCCCCATCCTCTACGTAGCATCAACTTGCGGAGCACGTGCAAGTGAACGTTGACTTTTCCCCCACCCCATCATCCAACACATATCAGTTTCGTTGCACGAAATCGTGACCGATGGCATAAACAAGTATTCTAAGACTTCAACGAACCATGATTGTCCCGCAAATATCAGAGTCGTTTCTTGATGATTCTGATGGTTTCCGCAGCATTCACAAATCATTATGCATCATTCATTGCAGTGATTTGCTGATGTTCACTTAAGATCAACACTATTTGTTTAACACATAGGGCTAATACACTCATTTAAAGTTATAGAATGTCTACGGAATTTAACTGCCGATATACTGATCTAATGATGGTGAACTCTAATTGAACGTAGTAACTCAAAAACATTCATGATATGTAATTACCACTACTATACTACTATTCATTGATGCTTACAATTGCTTACATGGTGGTTTCTCAAAATACGGGTATCCCCAAATCATCCATTTATAGCACTAAACCCAGCATTTGTGGGTCCCTATGACTTGTGAAACCACCATCTGGTAGTTGTTTAACCCTTATCTTGGTGATTCTCCCTTGAACAGCCACACCTCTCCCCCCACGGGCCTCCGGATCAGCGCTGAGCAGCTCTGCAAAGCGCACGCGCTCCTGGGAGAGCAGCTGCCACCTATGGGAAAAAATCGATGGTTGATAGGGTAACTATGGGTCATAGTGCTTCATGATGGTTAATAATGGTTTGTATTGGTTCATCATGGTTAATAATAGTTAATAATTGGTTAAGAATGGTTAAGAACGATAAAAAATGGTTAAGAATGATTAATGGTTAATAATAGGGGACAATCTAGATGGATAATGGTTTTATTGGGGATTACAATGGTTAATAATCGGGGATAATTGCCAACAATAATGGTTAAACAACTGCTACATCTTGGTTTCTCAAGTCATAGGGGACCCCAAAGTTATGGATGTCTTGTTCCTATAAATGATTATTGGATGATTTCAGGGTTCCATTAGTTTAAGAAACCATCATGTGATTTATAGATTTGGTACAATTACTAAATTGAAATTCCTGATATGATGTGATATCAAAATAATCACATATCAACATTGGTCGCATTTATGGATGCATAGATAGGACAGTGAGATTAACAATGATCGCTTGAGGCAAAGGAATTATGGTATTGGGCATGGTGCTGCCAATGTTGGTGTGGCCTATTTTGTTTCTTTGTTTATCTACCATATCAGTATAGTATATATATATATATATATAATATCATCAGTATAGTATACATATACGTGACTATATCTATATGTACATATATATAAACAATGTATGTCAATATATATATATACATAAATAATGTATGTCAATATAAATATATATATATATATATACAAAAAAATATATAAATATAAATATATATATATACAATATATGGCAGGAAGATTCAGTCGCAATTGAGCCTAGTATGAGAAGTCTCATGCACAACCCTGATCTGGGAAGATAGGCATATCTAAGCTCCGCCTTGTTCATAGGGTTTGGTGGCGCGCAAGGGTGCAATAGACCTTCATGTGTGATTACCATCTAGTAAAAGCAGCTATCTACTAGGCAATCATGTGGTTAGCCCAACAACAACCCCCAGTGCAGTATGGACAATTATAATCGTTGGGTACATCTGTAATAGCATCGCAGTATAGCAGTGTTGGATGCGTATCAAAGGGTTTCCGATGGATTTCCGGAATGCAAAAAGATGAGGGAAATATCAAATCCCGTGTTCAAACCTTCAGAAATACAGCTGACCACTTTGACAAGCAACAAGCTGAGCACCTACAGCAGGAACCCTGCTGTTGAGTTAAAAACACATCCATATAATTATGTAAGTTGATAATCAACTCATAGCTTGACAGTGGCTGATAAGGATTGACATTGGCAACAGTGGTTGACAACAAGGCCAAAATGGGGTTTCCATAGGCAAATCCCTCTTCAACTTGATCGTTCAACTCCCAAAACTGGTCATATTCCCTATTGTTGGTAAACTTCTGATCAACCATTGTCAATGATAACCAATATCACCGTGATGATCAATGACAGCTACTGCTTCACCATGGTGCCTGTTAATAGCAAATGAACATCCAGATTGCGGGATGTTCATAGCTACCATTGGTGACCAGCTGATGTGGTTGGTTTGCATCTGCTCATCGGTGTGTTTTCTGAGCAGGCGGCAGCACTCCTCGCGAAAGGGTAGCATGACGGAGACGATATAGCGCTTGTCGTTGATCTGTGGCTGACCCGAACCAACCCATCAGGGATGAGCAGTGGATGGGTTTCTCCTTGGAATGGATGGGATACAAATATATGGGTGTTTCTCAAACTAGGGAACCCCACACTTCTGGTTGGTTTATTGCTACAAATGGCTGAAAAATGATGATCTGGGGGTACCCCTATCTTGAGAAACCACCAGATTGTTGCACATGCTTCGAGGGTTGCTAGCCGCTGCTCACTTACGGACCTAAAGGCGGAAACAAAACAACACAACATAGATTCTATAGTATTCTAGTATTAAAGTTGCCGATGTTTTGTGTACAATGGTGGTATGCATTTAAGTAGTCTTATGTCATCTCACAATTTCCACAAATGGGTATGTATTAGTCTTCTATATGAGCATCTATGTAGGTTCGCAACATTACAACTTCTCAAGTCTTGCAATCTGGCTGCTTTCAGCAGTACCAACTGGTGGCCTTCAGACAGCTAGCGCTGGGCCAATGGTGTGAGTCACAGCTTGGTCCTGCCCAAAATCATTAGTGCATGCAATGGTATTGATACCATTTGTATGAAGATATATCTGGTTGATGTTGTTCTCATTTGCTTAACTTTTCCATGTCCAATATACAAGTACCCAATTATATACCAAACGCATGTGTATACATACCGTGAAATCTATCTCCATCTAATTACACATATATATATATAAATATAAAATGTAGATAAAAAGGTCAAATCATCTGAGATCCAAATACCTGAATCAATCTATGTGATTGTATGTCCATCATACGCACAAACCAACCTGCCATGGCACGGGTTGATCCGCTGGTTGATCCAGTTGCGGCACCTCCACATGGATGAAACTGCTCAAGTTCCAAAAAGGAGATCCGTTCCTCCACGGGAAATGGCCGAGGGACTTCTCCGGTGACACCGAGCCAATGATCCATCAATGGTACTGGTTTTTCAGGACCATAATGAGTTTCTATGAGAATTCACCTGTTTCTATCATAGACTTGTGCATCTTGCAATCTTGGCCAGTAATAATCTGTAGAACTCTTTAGATCTGTATAAATCAAATCCTTGCAGTTGATGTCACATTTGTACAAATGTCTCTGAAGAAATCTTTACCCCCAGGTATTGCATGATCTAACCATACAAGAATCAACAAGTGCAAGGGAAGGAACTTTCGGAGCTGTGTGCCAGTAAATTGCTTGATGTATGATATCATCTATATATTGCATCCCAAAAATAAACAAAACATTCTAGTTGTTGGGATGTTCACCTACCCATTGTTTGGATATTTTTGGTTAGTTGGCTTTCACCCGTCCCCAAAGGACAACAAGTGAAATCACAAGTCCCAAAATCAAATGTAACCAACAAGATGAAGCTGGTAACACATCATCTCTGCCAGGCACTAAGTTATGTATATATATATATACATATCTGCAACTATTTACACTTGTATGCACATAAAAATAAATAAATACATATACATATATATATATATACATATAGGCACTAGAACTTCTAGGTCTATCTAGGTCTGGCATCTAATATGGTACCTTTTTCATGAAACATTTAAATTAATTAACATCATGGCTTCTCTATCTTCTCTGAACAGTATTGGGGAAAACCCACCATCACACGGAATTTTGCGTCTCGCGTGCTCAAACCTATGACCCTGATGGGTGATGGTAACATAGTGTGACCCCCCAAGTTCTTGGACCTCGACCCAGGATCAGGTGCAACAATGTCGACCTGGACTTCCAGCTTTTCAATCACAGCCCCTCACTGAGGGCTTATAGAAGCGCCTTGAGTTTTCTTGAGGTGCAAACGTCATGTTCCACGCCGAATTCATGGAAGGCCACCACGTCCAAATGACATTGAGAGCAGGGTGCTCCAATCACATATTTGACCCTGACGTGAAACGATTCCGAACCGGGAGAATGGTAGGTCCATACTACTCAACGACCCCTAGTTTGACCATATAGATAGCTGGTGATTTACCATCACAAAGGACTAACAAAAACTGATCATTCAAAATCGGATCTCCCAACAGGTATGAACTTCAACAACCCGAAGAACGTGGATCTCCCACTAAAGTAAACCACTGAAGGTTTCTCGAAACGTTACTATGAACGGTTGGTTTCCCACTATAAATGACACTAAAGATTTTGGGTAATGACTAATGTTACAATCAATCATGATTTTTGCAACCATGTATAGTACTCAACCAACCATCTTTGTTGGTGTATCCCCCATTGTTGCTTACAATCCACTATTATTTACCATTAAACATTAATAAACCAACCATTTTAAATGTTAGGAGCTCATAACCATGGTCAATGATGGTAAACCAACCATTGGTGTCCCCACCTCTTTTGGTTAATCACAATTGATAAACCCACCTTTTATCGGTAAATCCCCGCCTCCTATGAATTTATGGTCAATAACCATTAATAAACCCATAATTTACAATCTTTGTTGGTATAATCAATATAATTCCACCTTATTATTTACCATTAACCACTAATAAACCCACCATGTTAGGGGTGCCCCTATAACTTGAGAAACCACCCGCAGCCTTGGGGCCGCCGCCCCACCGGCCGCTCCTTCGCTCATTCAGCAGCAAAGCCAAGGTGGTGGGGACTGTGGGTGGCGAGCTCTTCCTGAAAGGAGATGGGTGCAGAAATGGTTCATCGTGATTGGGTAATGATGGTTAAGAAATGGCTAATGCTGATTAATAGTGGCTAATAGTGGTTGATAACGGTTCATAATGGTTGAGACATGTTGAGAATGGTTGATAAATGTTCATAAGGGTAAAGAATGGTTAATTGATTGGTTGGTAATGGTTAATTTTCGATTAATTGCTGGTAGTTGATGGTTGATAATGGCGAATAATGGGTTAATCAAGGTAGATGATGGCTAATGGATGGTTTATCGTGATTGATTATATGTGGTGAATAATGGCGTAATAATGATCAATAATTGTTAAAAACTGTTATTGATGGTCAACTGATAGTTAATTGTGGGTTGATCAAGGTTGATGATGGCTAATGGATACCTTTTGCGACGAATTGTTGATTTTTTACGGGCAATACTAATTAATTGATAGCTGAATGATGCCTACCAACTGGTAATACAAATTATTGATAGTGGTTAATTGATGATAAATAACGGGTTAATCAAAGTAGATCATGGCTAAAATGGTTAATCATGGTTGACGAAATGTGATGAATAATGGTTCATAAGAATCATTAATAATGAATAATGGTTGATCAACATGAGCCAGCGTATGGATTATGAGCCAACTCATGATTGATGAATGATTGCTAATTAATTTGAACCAACCAATGGTGAATTGTTTGGTTGATGGTTGATTGTGGGGAATAAGAGCCAACAGTTGAATATATGGAATACACCCACTATATATGTGGCTATCGGTCAATAGGAACCAACCAACCAATGAATACCTGAACATCCCAACAAAGTCTTGTTTGGTCATGAATTGGATGTTCACCAGGGGTGCCGGGTACTGACCCACAGCCTAGCATCAATGCATGCATGTGAAATGACAAAGTGGAAATGCACGGAAACAATTTCAATAGGAGCTACTACGAATTCAGTACTAAGAGGGATTGATGTAACTATTTTGACAATAATTCAGCTTTAAAATATGCACATACACATGCTACGTGTATGTAACTGGCGCTTACATTCTACATATAGTATCTGATGAATGTTTTACCATGCTTTACCATACTTTACCACATCTGTAAAACCATCCTTCGTCCCATCAATTTGATCACCTGCGCATTTCGAGCAATAGTAACAGCAATGATGAAAACTGCAATAATAAAATTGAAGGCCTAAAAAGGCCTCGGTGCTACGAGTCAATATTAATGGAAAAGAATGGACGAGGATGTTTGAACTATTGATCAAAAGTGATGGCACTAATAATAGCAATAAATCATCAAGGCAGAATTTAGTGAAATATGTGACACCATTGGATGGGCATTTGGCATCATCTTAGAATAGTTCTTGGAAGCTCACATCTAGATGCCTTCACTTGAGTGTAATTATAGTAGCTGTTTTCAGTGTAACTCATCCCCTCCCCAAATACAACTGTTAGAGTAGCATTACGCATCATTAGTAGTAGCAGTGGCAGCAATAGTTCTGACATCAGTGCCAATAGCAATCATAACAGCAGTAATGACGCCAAAAGTATCACTATTTCATACTATTTAAGAGGATCTTATGTAGTAGATGTGTTGTGAGTGAATAAATGACATGTGTATGCGTTGAGCAGAAGGCATGTTTACTGGCCATCAAAGTGACAATAATAATCAAACACTTGAAAACGTTCATTAGAGAAGTAATAGTTTCTTTTGTCAAAGAGCTTATGGAATTAGCGCAAAGTATTTTCAAACAGATTTGTTTCATACACAGTAGTGATGCATATTCTACTAATAGTAGTGCCAAAAGCCCTAAAACATAGTCGCAATACTAACAATGTCAGTTACATCCGAATCATAGAAATCATATGTATTCAAACCAGAAGCGTAGTCAGAGTACAAATGGTCATACTCGAGACATTGAAATAGTAACATCAAATCATTCAATTGGTGATTCAAATAAATCAAATAGAAATGGTAATAATTTAACAAGGCACAATCGGTAGATGAACAAAGGGCATGATCAAAGTCATGATAAAATCACAACAAGTTGACGTGACATGACAGGGATGTCGAGACATGGTCCATCGCTACACTCACACGCACCAACGCTGAGCAACCACCAACGTAGAGGATAAAGGGCACAAAATAGCAGTGTACCAAAAAAATTCAAAAAATGCAATCAGTAGAACATGCAATGCCAAGCAGCAAACCAGCCATCCAAATTCTACTGGATCTATTCTTGTGGGTGACTGCCATGATGGGCTCAACCGTCACCAGCCTGCCCGCCCAGCCGCAGCCGTCCAACCGTCCAAGGGGGGCGCCTCCCTTCCCGGCAGAACTTACGCAACTTGTGCAGCTGATCGCCATTGAAGTGCTGGTTCCGATCGAAGTCTGCGGCGAAGCCGAAACAGCAGCCAGGGGGCGCGGCCGTGGTGTGGAAGGTGGGCCTACGAATCAGAAATCGCGAGGGCCAGGTGGTAAGATCTGGTGCTAAGCCGCTAAGGTTTTATGTAGATTCTAGAAACTTTTAAAGGTAAACACCCCTCCATCTTAAGAACTTAAGAACCTATTGTAACCTATTATTCTTTTTGGTGCCTCATGAGATGAGATTACAACCCCTTGTTTGAAAACAATTGCAAATACATGCAAAACAATCAAATCACATTCATGTTGATATGTAAGTAAACAATATCGACAGTAGTATATCATGTCCATATTGTTCATATTGATATGTAAGTAAACAATGTCTTACAGTATATCATATCCACATTGTTCATATATCTTAGTTTCAATTGTGTTCAATTCATATACCTCCATTCCAAACAACTGTTCAACAGAACTTCTAGTCACTCTTAGATCACAGAGACATTTTTCATTCTCATTCCATCCCCAAAAACAGAACAGCCGCGTTTCTGGGGCTTTCAAGCACTGGTCGATGGTCTCATGACTTCATCCCAGGTAGGGATGGACAATGTTCGAATGTGAAACAACCAGTTGCAACTCTACGAGCATCGAAGATGGCTAAACCATGCGTTTAAACCATCGACTCATGGGGGTTTGTCTCCCATCCATCTTCCGTCTTTGCAATCTATGCAAGATGAACCCCTGCAGTTTTTGGCCGATCATTCTCCCCAACGAAATGTCAGTGTTGCAGCCATCAGATCAATTTGCCTCGCCTGAAGAACTCCGCAATTGCCACACACGAGACAGGTGCCACTAGCCACGGACTCAGTTGGTCACAGCACCCGCGCCTTTGGGCTGCAAGAATCGACAATTTCTTCCCAGGGCCTTGCAACGTGGGACCCAGCCACGCCTTCCAAGCCTTCCAAGCCTTCCACTTACCATGAAATAGTAACCCCGAGTCACAACAATGGTACCGGCTGGTTTCCTGCAATAATCAAAGGTAACTGAAAGGGTAGGGAATGTTCATGTATGACATTTGCGCGTATTTGAAACAAACACCAATTAGTCAGAAGCCCAAGTGACATCCGAGTGATGTAGATCCAATGCTGAACATAGGGATATGAATTGAAGTCTTGGCATTTTCTTGGATGATCCATCTGGTCACTTGCAGTTGATCGTAGATGCTGGCTCGGCTGGACTGTTTCCAAGTGAGGGGACTTTCCAAGCGAAAAAAATCTAAAGAGGGACAGCCCAACCTTAAGGCGTTGAGGATTCCTTCTGCCTAGCGAGCATTCCCATCCTGTGACGAGAAACCATCTAGTAGAATTACGGCAACAATGATCGCGCATAGATTTTGGCAACGAATCATTGACATTGGAAAAAATGCAGTGAGAGTAAACAAAAATCGGAGATCCAGCTGTTGATAAACCACCATGAGATTAACTAGCTAAATAGCTCGTGATTTACCATCAGCTCAGAGGGTTGTTAACACGGATCTTCCATCAATTATGTACGAGCAATGAGAGTAATGCTGAGAAACCTAGTGATCACTAACGTTTGAAGGATTATGACAAGGGGATCATAATCATATGTGGATTCCAAAGATTTGGGCAGAAAACAATGCAGGCAGTATGCATTATATGTCCAAAAGACCATGACAGCATGGTTTGACCTTTTCTGTCATCAGATCATGCGGTACGTAGCTATATGTAGCTACAAAACTGAAACGTTTCACCGAAAATACTCTGGGCATGTCACTTGACTTGGCTTTAGTTAAAAACCATGTGATCATTGCACCGTGCCATCAGTGGGTGCTTTTCCACCAAGCAATTCTCAGCACATGTTTCATTCATTTTCATTCGATGTTTCCTGGTAGATTCTCCGCCCTGGGTCTCCCGGCCCACTCGTGCTGGAAACCCGTGTACTCTTCGAAACCCGGTGAGATCCAGACCAATGGATCGTCCTCTGGAGGCGGCCAAACACTGTGTCACCAGATCAACCATCTCCAGCATCGGCGCATATTGGGGCCCATCAACGTCCTCTTGATACGTCTTGAAATTCCATTGTCTGCATAATCGAAATTCATCGTCTGCAATCAGAATCCTTCTCACCTTGCTCATCTGCATCATCACAAACTCACCATCTTCAACATCAAACAAACATCATGGGATTCAGGAGCGACATGAAACGCTTCCATCCCATCCCGTTTCATTGGTCCGCAAATAGACATTGCCGTTGGCGATTTAACAGCACGCCGTTTGCAGGACGGTATCAGCCCTATCATCTAACCAACACAACGAAGAAGTTACTCAGTCGCAGGTACATATTCCATATACACATTCTATATACAAATTCCATAGACGTGTTCTGTATACTCACATTGCATATACACATTCTATATACACATTCATAGACATATTCCTCATACAGTACACATTCTATAAACATATTCCATTTACACATTCGATATATACTGCTTATAGATGCTTATATTATAGTGGCTGAACGCTTGTCATATCCTGCCATCAGGGGGGACGCAACACGTGGATCCCACCATCCAACCAGGTCCCAGGTCACAGGACCCGTCCTCTCCGGAAGGATCCACCACCGTCATGATGATTTCGTTCAACCTCTCCTGGAGCACGGCGGGTCATCCGTTCGAACCACATCACAACTAGCAAGATTTTGCTGGATTCAAGGTGGTTTTGGCTGGTTGTTTGATGGTTTTGGTGGTTGATCATGCTTGATTTCTCAGATTCATGGTGGCTTTCACATTCAGCTTTTATCACCAACAACAATCAAGCAGACTACTCTCGGATCCCTTCAAGATACGGGTGGTACTAGAGTCTACCACAATAAAGGAATTGTCTAGGCCATGATACACAACTCTGCAAATGTGCAAAGAATACATGTGGCTGGAGCCAGCACATAGCCAACCAGTAGTACTGATAGTGCTTAGCTACTGGATATGCTTAATAAACATAAATGATCATCAGTGTCACATCACTCGCCACTACCAGTTGGATATAATCATTGATTCACGTCACCATAAATCCTCTAACCATGCTTATCCATTCATCATGGTCGATGATAGATTCTGAGCAACCTGCATTATTGACGAGTTCACCAAGGATGACCATCAATCAATTGACCGTGAATCAATCGTGCCGGTTGATATCGCCTCCCAGGGGGTTCGCTGATGAAGAGTGGTTTCTCAAAATAGGGGACCTCAACAATGGTTGGTTACTGTAAATGGTTTACTATCACTATTTCAAGAAAACCACCCATATACTAATATCTATTGATGGGTTATGAATGATGGGTATAATGGTATAACTATATATTGTGAATTCATGAATGATTTGCCATCTGTGATGGTTGACGATCAACCAGCATTCATGGTCTCCAGCAACCACCTCATACCCCAATGATCACTGATGTTTAAACCTGTTGTTTAAATCAACAATGACGCTTAATGATGGTCAATACTTTCTCATATTGATACTTCATGATCAACCAGCGTGCGTTCGATGATTCCCTTCAATGATTAATGGTCCGTAAGTCATGATTCCATTGATGGCCTATAGCGTTGCTCGATAGATGGTCAACAGTCAGCCAGCAGTGATTGCTCTCAACTGGCGATTTGATTACAGTTCCCCCATGGATGTTTGATGCTTAAGTGTTTCTCAAGTCATATCCCCGGTTGTCATCCTGTATATTCATCATTTAATTAACCAACCATTACACTTAGTATACCCCCTATTGTTGCTTATAATCCCCTTTGTTAATCACCATGCTTAACCATCAATTTATAGTACTAAACCCACCATACCTTTAGGCTTCACCATGGCGCTCCATGGCGCTCCAGGTTCCCCCAGCCCCAACGGCGCCGGCGCGGACGGCGGCTTCGGCCTCTGCCCGATCATCTGCCAGCACTCGGCGCAGATCACCGCGCAGCTTCTGGTGAACCAAGGAAGGCAAGACCTCGGAGATCCAAGGGAGAATTGATGCAGAATTGATGCTTCAATGATGGTTGAGTGATGGTTGACTGATAGGGTTCATTCATAGATGGTTGATTTAAATGCTTTCTGAATATGGTTAATTGATGGTGAATTGATGGTTCAGTGATGGATTACTAATGGTTCATGGATGGCAAATTGATGACGAATTGATGCTAAATGTAAATATGGTTAAGTGCTGGTGAAGTGTTGGTCAATTGATGGCTGAATCATATGGTTGAGTGATAGGGTTGATTCAGAGATGGTTGATTCATATGGTTGCCAAACAACATAGTTCATTGATAGTAAATTGATGGTTGAGTGATGGATGACAAGTGTTTCGTTGATGGTTGAGTTCACTTGCCATGAAAACACCTCTCCAGGCGAATTCCAGAAGCTGTCCACTAGTCTACACAAATTCAAGTTGTCAAGCAGGAAAACACCTCTGTAGGCGAATTCCGCATGCAGCCCAGTAGTTATCAAACCTAAGACAAACTTCCACAAACGGATTCAAAAGCTCTCCAGTGGTTTTAGCTTCACAGTCACGAAGACACCTCTATAGGCGAGGTCGTAACGAGCCGTCCATGTTGGCCTAGGTTCAACTGGCTATGAAGACACTTCTCTACAAGCTGCCCAATGGTCTTCACTGCAAGTGCCTCTGACGTTCGGCAGCTCTGGTGTTGAGCACCCAGAAGGAAGCTCACCATGGAGAGACTAAACTAATATTATGAGAAACCGGGCCAGCCACAGGCTGGAAATCAACATGTATTTTATTTTTCGTTTTTTCTTCGTTTTTGGACATGCTCGGTTTTCAATTTATTTTCATTTTTTTTTCAAATAGCGAACGCATAATTTTCATTTTTTTTTCAAATGGCTTCTCAAGAATTTTCTTTTTTTTTCGATTTTTTTTCGATTTGCTGTGTTTTGGCTGGATTCATCCAGCTGAGGATTCTCAGTGTAGATGCCAGAAAGCAAAAACTAAAAAAACTCGAGGAAATTTTCATTTTTTTCGATTTTTTTTCGATTTGCTGTGTTTTGGCTGGATTCATCCAGCTGAGGATTCTCAGTGTAGATGCCAGAAAGCAAAAACTAAAAAAACTCGAGGAAATTTTCATTTTTTCGATTTTTTTTCGATTTGCTGTGTTTTGGCTGGATTCATCCAGCTGAGGATTCTCAGTGTAGGTGCCAGAAAGCAAAAACTAAAAAAACTCGAGGAAAATTTCATTTTTGTTTCGATTTTTTTTCGATTTGCTGTGTTTTGGCTGGCTTCATCCAGCTGAGGATTCTCAGTGTAGGGGCCAGAAAGCAAAAACTAAAAAAACCCGAGGAAATTTTCATTTTTTTCGATTTTTTTCGATTTGCTGTGTTTTGGCTGGCTTCATCCAGCTGAGGATTCTCAGTGTAGGGGCCAGAAAGCAAAAACTAAAAAAACCCGAGGAAATTTTCATTTTTTTCGATTTTTTTCGATTTGCTGTGTTTTGGCTGGCTTCATCCAGCTGAGGATTCTCAGTGTAGGGGCCAGAAAGCAAAAACTAAAAAAACCCGAGGAAATTTTCATTTTTTTCGATTTTTTTCGATTTGCTGTGTTTTGGCTGGCTTCATCCAGCTGAGGATTCTCAGTGTAGGGGCCAGAAAGCAAAAACTAAAAAAACCCGAGGAAATTTTCATTTTTTTCGATTTTTTTCGATTTGCTGTGTTTTGGCTGGCTTCATCCAGCTGAGGATTCTCAGTGTAGATGCCAGAAATATGAAAACCAAAATGAAAACAAGATGAAAAACAACAACGAAAAAAAACGAAAAAAAAACAAAAAACACCTGACAGACAAAACGAAAAAAAATGAAAACAAAATGAAAAACAAAACATTTTGGCTACCCCCTGGATGTGGCTCCAAGAATCTCATAAGGTTGAGTGATGAATGACTCATGGTTCCTTGATGATTAGTCGATGGTTAGTTGATGGTCAATTGATGGTTCATCCATCAACCTTAATTCATGGTTTCATCTGGTTGAATGACGGTCAACAAATGATCAATTGTGAGTACTGTAGTGCTGATATTGCTGATGGTGAAGAGTGCTTAATGGGGTCATGCTGGTTAATAGACGCTGAAGATGTTGATAGATGTTGAGGGTTGACAGTGGTTGAATCACGATTAAGGGAGCGCTAATGATTACTGATGGTGAGCTGATGAATGTTGGCAGCGGTGCATATCCGTAGGATGGAAACCACCAGTCCAAGGATATCCCAAACCGCCCTTGCACAGCAGCCGTGCCGTGGGGTGAGTTGTGCGGAAGGGAATCAGGGGCCATTGTTGGCCAAGCGCTGCTCTTCTCACAATGGATTAAATGATACAACCAGTTAATGCAAGTAGTAGCCAGTTGGTATAATGATTATCACCAGTTGATGATAAATGGACTAAACGTGCCAAAACGTTTCCAAAGCTTTTCCAGAAGGTCATAGTACATGTCACAATAAATGTCAGAATGTACATCAGGGTTTTTTCTGCATGCCAAAGAAAATGTTAGACTCGGTTTGAAAACATCTGTCATAATTCAGGATATGGTGGGGATCACTCGAAGCAAAGTAACAGAGGGCTTCAAATCGTGGGCCTGAGACAAACTCTCTCGAAACATGAATCTGACGACTGAATTCCAAACATCTGTAGCCATGGCTAGGGTACCTCCAATGGGAAAATCATCCGATTTTTGAGGCGCCATGGATACATCGAACTGCGGACAGAAACTTTCGCAAAGATTTGCAAAGTACCTACCGGAAGCCGTGGCTCCCACAATGAGATTGCAATCGGGGCACTGCTGCTTGGAAAGATTCTGGGATTTACCGTCAGCCCTTGTTGGTGCTGATTTATTCAACATCCATGCTGTGCTGAGTATCTGTTGAGTATCAATCATTTTGATCTCATTCCAACAAGCTGCCCGTCGTTTCAACACCCGCATGGTTTTTTTCCGAACGAGAAATACGGAAGAAACCATACTGTAAATCATGGGTTGGTATATTCCTATTGCTCTTGCACACCCTGAGGTCAGTGGGTAATCAACCACCGGCCATCAGCCAGCTATCAGGCTAGCAAGCCAAGCCCAGTACCATCTCACCACAGTAATCCTGAGCCACCAGGCTCCTTTGAATGCATGAACCTCCACCAATCCTGCGTTTGCCGGTCTTGCAGTTGCGTTGCTTCGACGGTGTTGAAAACATATATATATATATATGTAGAAACAGTGAACTTGCAAAACAAGAATAACTCCCAACCATCCAATTCTGGTTGTTCCTTGCAATGTCACCACACAATTCTGATGAGCCTGGTGTGATTCTGTCCTACCTGACCGTTCAGAACACTGGAGCCTCCAATTGGTATCCTCATATACTTTGCAGAAAGTTCTACCGTTCCACTGCCTTTGTTGTTCTGTACTGCTCAACCATTCTGCTATCAACCCGTTGTTATCCTCTATTACTACAGTCATTATGAACCAGCATTACTAGTCCAGCCATGACTCACACCTGGTGGCATCACAACAGCAGGTAGCACAGCATGCCACACCCCCGCCTATCTTCGGTACAAAAAGGTCGCCAACGTAGTCCTGTGAATGCTGCCACAGAGCTGGGCTGCCAGCAAACATCGGTGCCTGGAGTTGTACTGGCAAGTAGTTTTCAATAATTATAGTGGTTAGATGTGGTTAGTAATGGTCCATAATGATTAGTGGTTAGAAAAAACGATTTGGTCGGTGGTTTCAACCCCTTTGAAACATATTAGTCAACCAACCCATTGTTAATAACTACTAGGGAAAATAAAAAATGTTTGAAACCACCAACCAGCTATAGTGGTAAATGGGTAATGATTGGTTCAATAACGGTCCAGAAATATCAACCATCACGAATCATACTCAACAGGGGTAAGTGATGGGTGATAACGATTGATCATAGTAAGCACTTGTATGATCCCTACCATCTGCTTTCACCACTCCCTGTAGCTCTTTAGCTCGCTCCCCCTTCAAAGGGATAGAACGGGATACCCCTGGCTCTGCTGCAGACCTTCATCACACCGGGTTCAACCTATGAAGCCGGATGGCCATCACGGTGTAAGCCTACGTAGGATGGGAAAACTATGAAACCACCCATCATCAACCACCCATTATGAATGGATAATGATTATAGATAATGAATATGATCCATGTATCAGTATTCCTTTCAATTCAAGTGGATAATGATTACCTGTGATGCGAATCATTTACCATGAATGATAATGGCAACAATTAATCAGAACAAATAAAGCTGCTGAATGATTTTTTTGGGAGACACCGAACTCAAGGAATGGAGTTGTCCCTGGAATCTGTCAGTGACTTCTGCTTCCACTCTTTTGAAAACCCCCAACTGAGAAAAGCCATGAAAGGGTGGCCCTTCCCCTCCACAAAATGCTTCTTCACTGGAAAGTGCCACCATCATATCATCCAGGTGGAAACATGTAATCCACGGACAAATCTTGTTCGAAACATAATGATGCATTGCCATCTTATCAATATGAGTGGACACTTATTATGGTCAATTGAGAAAACTATCTCCATAAATTTGAGTTTATCAAAATAGGGCTATTTTGAATTCACAGTAATATATCATCAATTTTTGGTGTCCCTTATGGCTTTAGAAACCACCAAATGCACCACTGCAATGTGTTCATTGCATCACTGGACCCGCCAGCTGCTGGCAGCGATTCAACCCCGTTTCAGCAGCAGCCCTGGCAGGGCCTCACATGTGCGCAGGAACGTTGCGAAGCGGCCCTGGCCATAGTACTCGCAGGCCTGGTGCGGGGGTCAAGCACTGGCTGTCATATGTTCAACATCATTACCATCATTTTTACTGAGTGTCATAATGATACGATATCTGAATGATTTGAAATCTAAACATATTAGTATGGGCCCCAGTGCACTATCGTTTTTATAGGTTGTAACCAGAATGTAACAACCATATCATTACGGGCAATGCAAAGATATCATGGGCACCAGTTCACCATCATCTTGTTATGTTGTAATAAATAACATGATTTGAAGCCTAAAAACCTGCTTTTTTTGAATGGCCAGGCTGGGGGCCACGGTATCGTGGAATCACCAGTGCCGAAAGGCTGTTCATAACTCATGGCTGATCAGCAAAACACGGACGCACCACAGGTTCCAACCACCAACCGGCGGACATCATTGGAAACTTCGACTCATTTTCACAAATGGTTACTTCTGTCATTCTGCTTCTTACTTTGAACCCGTCATTCACAACCAGTGAACATGGTTTTCAGTACGCACGATCAACTCGAACTGTTAGCATATCTTCGTTAACAACAAGACAATGATTGACCACAACTATCTTGACAGTCATTCGCTTAATCAACCACAAACCACCTGTTATGTAATCAACCATTAAGATCCATTGACCATCACCAACCACCATGAATCAAACACAAAACATGCATTGTTGTGATCACGAAACATGTAAGGCTTGGTCTTTTGTTATTACCCATCTTAACCTACTGTTAACATCTGTTAACCAATGTACAGCATGATTGGTTTGAACATGATCCATCCACCAGCCACCATTAATCTCCATTGAATGCTAGTTTTCAACCTTGGCTGTCAGACAGCCCCGGGTTCCCTGGGAAGCCGCCACCTTTTGCACATTCGACAGCATCAGGGGCTTGCCCACGGGGTCCTGATGCACGTGGTCGCTATGGTCCGTGGGTCAACATGAAATGTAGAGCATTTTCAAAATCAATGATTCCCATTGGACTAAAACAAAAAATGATGTTTTCATAATATATCATTGCATGATATTTGTTGATCGCAGTTGATGAGGGTGTCAATGGTTAAGCATGATCGATCATGCCTGACTGGTATGGTCCAAGGGTAGTTTCTCTGGCGCCAGCGCTGCGCCAGCTTCCCAGTGGGACCGACTCATCAAGCCTCCACGGCTAGCAGTTTCCGATGATCCACGGCTACGCACCAACCTCCCAACCAGTTGGGTTCTTCGCAGTGCCAGTGCCTACTCTGTCACCTGAGTTTGGTCGACTGAGTGAAAATTGCATGGACACCACCCTGTCAACATGACCAAAGCAAGTGGATCAAGGCATTCCCAATTCCTAAGCAATCCTAATCTAATCATCTGCATTCCCTGCCACATTGAGAAATTGAGACTTCTTCATCCACCACAAAAAGCGCTGTCCCCAACTAGTCACTAGTCATCCCCCTCAACCACCTGGATCTCCCGAAACTTCCGCTGCTTGGTGGTTGAACCACCTCTATGAAAAAAAAATGAGTCAACCAACCATTTGCGAATAATCTTTAAAATACAACATGTCAATAAAAAATGTCAATCAAACCACCAGCCAGTAGTCGTTCAACCATTGTTGGCTATCATTCGCTACGATCAACCACTATCAATGGTTATTGTTAACCACCATTCTTGTTATTATCATTCCCTATGATCGCTTAATGTTGGTTTCTGATTAGTATATACCTGTTGGTTTCATCTATTTTCATTACTTTAGGGGGGGTTACACGAATCAGAAACCAACATTAAGCGTAATGGTTCATTAATAACCCACCATAAAATCACCAAGCAATTAAGGACCTCAAGATCCATGGACAGCTCTCCGAGCGCTCCCCGTGGCCTCACGCGCTTGGATCAGAAACATGCCCCACTCATCCAGGGCCTCGGCCCCACAACCACCGAGAAAGCTGGGCGTTGAGCCTCCAAAATATGGGTTTTAACATGTTTTACATGTTTTTTTGGGTCATCACAAAACAGTCGTTTCTAGGTCATTAGGTCATAACAAAACAGTTTTGTGGGTATAGCCTAAAAAGAATAGATGACCAAGGTAGGTTTCAGTTATAACATGTTAGAACCTAGAAATCATGAACTGGGGGCCGATGCTAGTCTGTGGACTAGGTTTCTGCTGGATCTAATTGTACATATATCTTAGCTCGAGTAAATAAGAAAACTTATATGCATTGTATACTGTATAATTGTACATAATCTCACAATGATATAATATATAATATCACAGTGTCTCTAGAGGTTGTTGTCAAGGATCTGAAGCTGCGAAGGTTAGGGTCAATGGGCGATTATCCTGGGCTTGAAACTTCAGACTCCATCCGCACAGTGTTTGACTGCAACCTGCAGCTGTAAGTAATTGGGAGGTTCTCAAAATAGGGGTACCCCAAATCATCCAATGGTAATCATTTAGTAGTAATACACTAACCATCTTGGGGCTCCATATTTTGAGAAACCACCAATTCACCACCCGATTCTGAACTGTTGTGCTTTGCATTGGGGACGAAGGTGTCTGTCTGCTTTGTCTGATGAAAGTGATAACTCCATTTTTTGGCTTGATAGTTTCATGTTGGGGTGTGCCAAGTGGTTTGGCAACTTCTCCACTCCATTTCCCAGTCCTGAGAGGAATCTGGCTGGTTCCATTGCCGATTGCTGCTTGTTAGACTATACAATAAACAATCTAATGCTAATTCATACATCACTAAACACTAGTGAACCATCTCAGTAACCATCATGAACCAAGTGAAGCTCCGATCATAACCCACCAAGCAGGGTTTGTTGATCAGTTCTGAATAGGTAAACCTTTACACCAGGCAAATTTACGATACTCAAAACTTTTTGATGACCAGACCCCATGTTTGGAACAAACATATGACCTTTGCCGATGATTGACCATCATCATTACCCCTCATCAATTCATCGATCATATCAATTATTGTGTGAATCACCATCATCAATTCATTATAATCATCTTTAAGCAGCGTGAATCACCAACATTACCAGCTTCAGCCATCAACCAGCTATGCGGTGCCGAGAGCATCCGGGAGCCGGTGCCATCCCCATCTCATCTTCCGACAGCTCCGTGATCTGTGGGCAGCCGGCAGCTCCAAGCTGTAAAGGTGAGCAGCGCCAACCACAGCTGGATGATCAGCTGATCTAGTTGGGGGGGTTCTAACTATGGTTAAGTATGGTTAAGTATGGTTGGATAATGGTTAATAGTTTAAGGATTGACCCAGGACAACAGCGCCATGATCGGTGATAAACAAGGCTATGATCTTATGATGTTTCATAATAATCAGAGACCTTTCTGGACAGAAAATGCACAATTCACGCTAGAAAACGAACACATACGCGACTCAGATGTTTTTCTTCAAGGACTCTCCTGCTATATGCTGCTTTCTCATTCAGCTAGCGCAGCTGCCGGATCCTGCCACAGCCGCCATGGGACCATGCTCGAAATCTAAACCGCTGTGATCTCTTGTGCAGGCTGCTAATCTCATTTGATCAGTGTCAATGTCCCTCTTCTTCAGTTCTGCTCTCTGGACCGCGATGTTTTCAGCCCCATCTGAGAGCAATTATGTGAACTACCAGCCAACAAATTGGACCAACTTACCACACCAACTGGCAAGCAAGGGGCAAACCAACACCACCCCATCACCCAATTACCCAACCACTAAGGAGCAGGATCTGTTGCGCGCCTGATGTGATTTCAGTACTGCCGGCATGGCTGTCTCAATGGGGTACAGCACCTCGACCATTCGAGCGCGGGAACGGCAGAACAAAAACTGCCCCCATGGCCCCATGGGCCAAACCATTAAACTTTCATGTTTTTGTCTGTGTCTTTCTGTGGATTGAATTGCAATACATTGAATGCGCAACTTTGTCAATTCTGTTTTGCTCTTGTGCGCTTCGGGTGGCCTGGGGGTGGTTAATGGTTGATAAACCGGGTATTAATGATTGCCAATCATAAACCAGTCACCAAACAGTAGTCAAAGCGACCATTAATCACGCATGTGTAACACTATATAACATTTTAACATTAGTTTGAACCACTACTGTGAACCAGGTAATGATTGGTTTAACAGCTGAACCATTGGTGGATCAAGCAACCTCAACTATCAATCAACCATCCATTGGATACTACCTAATTAAGCATAAACCAACCATTGACTAACCATATAACAACGTCAAACAACCGCATTGATGCTCGCTATTGGTTTCCAGCGTGCTCCAATTCGAGTTCCCCACAGAGAGCAAGTAGGATCGATCGCTCCGCGGTTCTTTCAAGTAAAACCTGGAGCGCCCAGCACTGAAGAGTGGCCGTCCAAACGATTGGCAGAGGTAAACACGCAAATGGTGGCAACCCCCAGCGTCCATCAAGGGGAATTTCTAGTGTTGCAAACCATCACTCTAAGGATATCCGCAGTAATTCATATTTTGATCAGTTCGAGCATGTCAAAGACTGAGACGTGTACCAGATGCTGCAAAATAGTGGTGTTTTTCAATGTCGTGCTTTTTGGCACCTACTTTCATGACAATCACTGGTACAATCAAATACACCTACTTTGGAACTCAACACACTATTTCCAATGGCTCCAACATAGTGTTTTCCGATTCTATTTCACACTTACTTTCCACCTGGTGTTGTCAGCTCGCTGTGAAACCTTACACCCGTTTGAACCGCTGTGAAATGTCCATAAATGAAAGTTGGTGCTCACCGTATGCAAAAAGGTGATATAAATATATGTATATGTTCACTTTTGCAAAGAGATGCAAGAGTATATTATATTTATAAATGTATATTCATATATCAATAAAAATTGATTATATCCATAAATCTATATATACATATATAAATTCATACATACACACAACATTGGTAACATTCTCCAATAAATCCCCGAGAAGTAAACTCATCACACTTCACCAGGTGCGGGCACGTATGTTGGATCACAAAGAAGCGCTGCCCGTTGCGACGCTCCAGAAGAAGCAAGGAGGCCTGCCAAGTGACCGCGGCGACGGTGGTTAAGAGTTGATGATGGTATCCCAGATGCCCCATGTATCGTATATTGGGCCCGGGCTCACTTCCGCCTGAAGAAAAGTAATACATTAAGAAGAGAGTTCTCTTCTTCTTTAGGTTTAAACGTTGGGGACTGGGAACATTTCGACATGGGGTTTGGGGGGACCTGGGGGAAACATACTTTGAGGGGGACAAGGGGAAAGATAGTTTAGAAGACAATCGATGTACCACCGATTGGTTGTTTTAGAGCTGGACAATCTATCCAACATATTGCAGTGGGTCAAAACCCTGTACCCCTGGTTCCCCATCATTAACCAATATTTTCCCAATGAAACTGTTGGTGATTCTCCCCAGTAGTTGGTTGATTAACTGTTTGACCCATAGCCATATATAGCTGGCATATCCCCTATTACTGTTGGTTCTTATCCCCTAGAGTTGACCATTAACCAGCTAGTTCACTATCGGTTAACCACCAATCAGATCGATTCCATAGCCACTTCAATCGATTTCTGCCATCCAACCGTGATGATAGCCGAGTTCCCGGGCCATCACATCTCCATGCGCCCTGGCGAAGTCATCAGTGGCAACTCCCGAGCATTCAGAGGGGACATGCCCGAGGGGGGGCGGCAACAGTAAGCATCCCTATGGATGCCTATATATATATGTATATATACATATTTATGTGTATATATATAGTGACATAGTGAATATATATATATATATAAATGGATATATATAGTGACATAGTGAATATATATATATATATTTTAAAAAATAAATATATATATATATGTATATATAGATATAAATTTTAATATATCAATATGCACGCACATGATGAGTAGCTCTGGCACATATATGTTGTCCTGTAGATCCATCGGAGTCGCTTTATCAACATATTACAGGCCTCTCCAGTTTCTTTGATCACACAACAGGTCATTGTCATATCATTGTCGCCGTCGTCGTCATCATTTATCATCATCATCATCATCATCATCATCATCATCATCATCATCATCCTCGTCATCATGATCATCATCATCATCATCAGCATCACCACCACCACCACCACCACCACCATCATGATGGACATCATCATCACAATCACATACATGTTTGTTAATTATGATTCACGTGATGCTTCAAACGCCAATGGGCCATTGGGAGTCAGCAAAAATATCTAGCAAATGGGATTTCAGGAAGAGACGGCACATCGAGCAAGCACAATTGCGGCAAACTGTATGATCATCCAGCATTGGAAGTGTTTTCTCAGTTCCTCACAGCGATTCGTCTGAAAGAAACGGAAAACTCTGTCCAAAACATGAATTCACCTCTACTGAGTATTTTTTTCAAAGTTCCACAATAGAAGTCAAAGGTGCACCGGCACTGATGTATTTGCCAACATCACTGTTGGGGTATAGCCTCCAATGTTGGTCGCATGAGATGTGCACATCATCTCCAGGACTCAACTTGAGCGCTGCAAAATTCGCAACAAACTCCCTAATACGGCGCCTGTTCTGTGAGCTGAATTCTTGCAAGCGCATGGGCCTGAGCAGCGTGCTGATTGGTCGCTTTTGCTGGTCAAACTTCACAGTTTTTGGCCCAAAGAAACGATACCAAAACTTCCTCCAATCTCTTCAGTTCACTGAAAAAATACCATGAGAAACGGAACAGGAGACTCACACAACGTAGTTCCGGTAGTCTTTTTCCTATGCCTGAAACGGATCCGATGTGTGGCTGACTGCTTGGTGGTTTCAACCCTCTGAAAAAATATGATTTCATGAACCAGCCATGAAGACATAGGGGAAAACAACGAGCTGATTCATGGAGACTATTATCAGATATTATCAGTGAACACAAAATTTGATCTAGAGTGACTCGGCTCTAGTGCTCTTCACTTCTAAACCCTTCATGTCACTATGAGCCAAATGTATCGAGACGGGTGCCCAACCAAACACTTCTGACATGCCTCTGCCACCATGGGTTTCTTGGTGAAGCAAAAACCACGCTTCACAAAATCGTTCGAAACTCAGCAGTCACATCACCATTCACCTTCAACAAATGTCCAGTAGTCCAACTGTGGGCATGTTCACTCCCAAGTCTTGATGAGTTTTGTGGCAGTAAACCAGGAGCCTTGTGGATGACCGACCTCCAGGATACACCGGTGCCAGCTGTTTCGTATGCGCACGACACGGCGTCTCTGAGCGTCCAACTCTTCATTGTTGATCGCCTGGTCAATGCGCTGCTTCTTGGGCCTCAGAAGCGAGGCAGTACGCCATGCAACGCCTCCCTTGACAGCCCGTCACCCCGCAAGCCATGGCAACTGTCAGTCATCGTTTGTACAAGAGACCAACATAAGTGATGTTTGAAGCAGAAATCCTGGTGCAATGGACCAACCTTCCTATCCATGATTCCATGCTTGGTTCAAAAGGCTGGCAGTGCCAGATGGATCCCGCCGCAAATGACCCTGCAACAATTTAGGCTGCTGATGGTTCCTCCACGAAATCAGCGCCCAAAGCAACTATCATCTCAAACCTACAATCCGATGAGCAGCTCATTGATCCTGCCGAATTGCTAGTTGACTATGTCCAACCAATTCCCATACTCGATGCACCCTTATGATCAGCTAGAAAAACCGTAATGTCCCAATGACAAGTTGATTATATCCACGGCATACAGCTCAACCAACCCCAAAAAATCAATGCACTGCTCTGATTCCCGAGGCTTTGACTGAAAAAGTTGCACATTCCTTCGCAAAAATGCAACGCTGTGCATTCATGACTGTGACAGAAGTTTCTGAGCAAATGCATTCATAAAGGCCTTCTTGCATGCGTATCATATGTGTACATGTGCAGAGATGTCAACAATTAATTGCCATTGGCGTTGGCATCGGTTAATACCGCATGCCAGGCAAATTGCGACTATCCATCCGCGTTTGTTGACTAAACACAGCAAAGGTCAAGTTGCTCCGTGAAGGAGAAACAGTTGCAATCGGCCAGCTATGGAGGTAGCTGTGCGTCTGTGTGTACTGTAGCTAGGCAGGTAGGCATCTGTACATGGATATGTTTGATATGTACGTGTGTGTATAATATAATATAATAGTGTATAATATAATATAATATAATATAATATAATATAATATGATATGATATGATATAATATAATATAATATAATATAATATAATATAATATAATATAATATAATATGATATGATATGAAATATCATATAATATGATATAATATGATAAAATATGAGATAATATGATATAATATAACATAATATAATATAATATAATATAATATAATATAATATAATATAATATAATATAATATAATAATATATAATAAAATATTAAATAATATCATATCATATAATATAATATGATATAATATCATATAATATGATATAATATGATAAAATATGAGATAATATGATATAATATGATATAATATAACATAATATAATATAATATAATATAATATAATATAATATAATATAATATAATATAATATAATATAATATAATATATGTATACATATATATATATATATATTCATGCAATTTCATGCACACGCCTGAGACAGAAAACATCAAATCACTTCAAAAAAACATGCTGACACATCCGACTTTTTCTCGCTGCCTATCTCTCACTCTCTCTACCCCCCCTGCTCTCTTGCTCTTTCACTCTCTGTATCTCTATGTAAGAAACAACCTTGTCGGAACATAACAGCTACATATGTACAACATATTCATGTAGATCGGCATGTCAATGTATACCATCGATGTATACAATCTTTGATGACTGACTGGATTATACTGGATTGGCAATGTAGTCAGGCAAAGCGTTGCATGTAGGTGTTCCCATCAACCAAACATTGTTCAAAGAAATTGCGAAAACCACTTGCAATGCGAGGTGATATAGGGTTTAGGGTCTTATGGTTTAGGGCTTTAGGGCTTGAGAGTTTAGGGATTTAGGGTCTAGAAATTCATCATCTCTAAAGTTCAAAAACAACAGGCAAAGCCCAGGACATATATGATATGTGTGAATCTGATGTGTAACTATCACAACTATTGACAACTATACTTACTCATGTGTACATATGATATTTGCATATGTATACATGACTATTATATATGTATATGCATATATGCATGTATACATGCACATAATATGTATATCCTGATGCGCCCTCTGTACTCATAACCCCACTCATTAACGTACAACGTGCTGATATTACTTATATCATCATATATCATCAACATATATCAACATAATGATAATCTCATTGACACATGGCAGGAATTTATGCCATCCATTGGTAGCATCCCGGCGATGCGAAAGCGCACCTGGCCAAAGCGAAGTCCGAATCAAATCCACTGAGCTTTTGCAGCGCTTGACCTGCCATTCAAAAAGTCATGAGGGTGTTTCTCAAAATGGTAGGGATTCATAGGGATTATGACCAACAATAACGGCTAAACAAATGCGATATGGTGGTTTTTCAAGTTATAGGGGGTGTAGAATGGCGCAATCACAGGGGAATATAATGGTTAATAGGGGTAATCATTGTCAATGATAGGGGAGATACCAACTGTCTGGCGGTTTCTCAAGTCATAGGGAACCCCCAGAAATGGTTGGTCTATGACTATAAATGGTTCGTAAAGGATGACTTTTGGGTCCCTATTTTGAGAAACCACCATGAGGATGTAGCCAGTATAGCCAAGGAAACAAAGGGAAGGTCCAAATATATGATTTTGACAATTGTTGACAAAGAAAATGCTTCAACAAATGCAGATTTAATTCTACAAAACAAATCAAATTCAAGTAAACACATGGGATGTACGGCATCGTGAACATGTCAAAGGATGCAAAACTCGAGGGCAGTGAAGGTGCTTGGGATGTGCTGGATGGGTTTGAACCGTGTGGATGTGTAAATATACCTATGTACGACATATATCTATATATATATACATATATGTATACGGTATGTTATGTCCAAATATACAGATTTGAATATCATTATAAATATATTTGCATGATTTGATTGATTTTCCATGTATATACTTAACTAAGCATAATTACACACATGCATACATCAATGGAGATGGTTCAAGAGAAGGAGGTGTGAATCCCAAGTGTCAACAAAACGTAACGCTTTTGGCAGAAAGTCCATTGATCAGTCGGGGGCATACTGATTGAACAGGATGGCAATATTTTCAAATATGAACAATGCCAACCCTGGATTCATAAACCCCTGGTTTATTAGAAGGGGAAATCCCTCAATAGCCTTGCTTTCCCATCAAAATGGTACCCCCTATACAAGGACCAACAAGGACCATCGAAAGTCAAGATATTACGCACCAGCAACTCTGCTGACCACCACCCTTCTGCAACGGATCTATGCTCACTGGGCAATCTGTTCCGCCATGCAGGTCTTTTGTTCATAGTCACGCACCAACCACCGCTATCACTAACCAATAGACTCATCGACCCAACATCTCGTGGAAAATAAGCCTGTGGTCAAGTTTGTCATCCTGGATTTTCATCGCCATCGCTTCCCAGCATCAGTCTGCTGAAGACCAAGTGACTGATAAAGACCAACGGCAAATCTTTCGAACGGACGTCCACCACCCAACACGCAAGGCCATTTTCCTCGGCACAGCGAGCCATGGATAATGAGAATCACGGATCGTCTTCAATGGATCGCTCTCCTCTAAGGGGTCTCATCAATTGGAAGTTTCTGCCACTGCCTTGTGGAGGAAAGACTAAGGGAAAGTAAACACTATGATTCATAATTGATACTATTAGACAACAACATTTTAAATAGTCAATACGAATACCATTAAAACTGCTTTGGGTAGACTATCTCTTCTTGATGAAACATCTGCGACACTGGTTGGTAAGAGTACCGCCTTTACTCAACTGTGAGGTTGCTGAGCGGTCACTATGTTCATATACATATATAACTATATAACAAATAAGTAGAAGTATAGTCACATGTATGTATAGATACTGTATGTAGCGAATGATTTTTGTAAAAGAGAAGCATCGTAGTAGTGGTAGAGTTTGGAACTACAACATCCTGTTGGCCATACCGAAAACTTCACCAAGTACCGGAAAGTACACTAAACAAAGACGCCACACGAACATCGTCATCCTACATTGCTATCCAAGCTGCCTGATCGTGCAAGGTTGGCTGCAACATTTCTTCGTCAGGTGGAGGATGCTTCAGTCTGAAGAGCAGCCTGACCACATGGCACGACACGTCCAATTTCCCTGAGTAAATTTGATCATAGCTGTGTTTCATGGGCACCCCCGATCGACAAGCACATACTTTTCAGCTATGACCATGATCATCCTCACGCTTCTGCCTGTTTGGTCACAACCAAATCCAGCTGTTGACTTGTTGACAGTGTCAGTAAGTCACACGAACTCATCGCAGCTATCAAGCGTATCTTGATTCACTGTGATCATCAATTCTGGGGCGCTAAACTTGACTCTTAGCTTGCTGAGGTTCACTGGCTCACAGGCAAAACAAACAGATTAATCATTCTTCATCCTGTTTATATGGTGGTTTCTTCAGATAGAGGTACGCAGAAAATGGCTGGTTTCCTCCTATAAGCAACTAACACTAATAATAACTAATATAGGATAATTTGGGGGTACCCTATGGCTTGAGAAGCCCAAATGGGTATGGCCTTCCTTTGTTAACTCCAAAGCTTCACGGGGAGAATGGCCGGCCATGGTCATCTCAGCTACGGATTCCACTTGCATCAGCTCAACACCGAACCATCCTAAACCCATCTAAATCCTATGAACATCAGATGGATCATCCTCAATATTCATCCTCAACGTTTCTTGTGGAACCGTCACCATTGCCACAGTTCCAATTGGATGATGCCAAGTTGATGACACTATTGCCCAGCTGGTTCCGGCGAAAAACTGATGATTTGGAGTCGCTTAACTTCTCATGTGCACGGCGAACCAGTGGCCTTCGGGGTCATTTGGTGCTCCGAATGCCTCCCTCAACTCCACGAATTAGTAATGTGACTGACCATCAAGAATGATTCATCGCCATTTAACATCAGTGTTCCACATGATTCAATCAATCAATTCAATCAATCATCATTCATTTCTCATTACTGATCAGATGGCAGTGGGTCAGCTCACCCGTAGTCCCCCTGGTTCCCCCACCGTCAACCAGCAAGTTTTCCCTATGATTCTTGGTTCTTATCCGTATCAATGTTGTTAGGTCCACTGCTTGACCCCTAGCGAAAGCTGGCATATCCCCGATTGTTGGCTGTTATCCCCTATCATAAACCATTAACCAGCTATCATTAACAGTTGTTTAACCACTATTATCCCCTACTATTGTCACTTATTGACCCTACTGATCATCAATTTCTCATTACTGATCAGCTTGATCCTCACGTTCACCACCCAGCGTCCCGGTTGGTTGGGTCCCCGTTCCGCCTCACCAGGTGAGGCCATAGACCCTGGAAATCCTTCAGCGGGGCCAGGCCCAGGCGAGGGACGAAATGTTGACCCACCATGCCTAGGCAGCTGCAGCTGCATGAGCTGGGCAGATATGGCGAGCTGGGTCAAGGCTTTAACCTACCAATGGTCAACTAGCTGGTGAATGGTTAATACTAGGGGACAATAACCAACAGTAATAGGGGATATACCAGTTCTATATGGCTATGGGTTGGGTCAATATCAACCAACCAACCAATGGTTAACTAAGCTGGTTAATGGTTAATAATAGGGGATAACAACTAGCGACTATAGGGGATATACCGGTTATATATGGCTATGGGTCAAGCACTTGACCATCAATGATGGCTTATAATGACCAACCAAATCATAAGGAAAACAATGGTTAATGATAATAGAGGAACCAGGGGTACAGGGTTTTGACCCACCGCCATATGGTCAGATTGAAATGGCGATTTGTTGCAACGATGTGTGTTTTTCGCTGGATGGTCAATCTTAATGCTGGCATTTCAGTCCTTGGTTTTGGGGTTCTATAGGATTCACATCTGATAGCAAGTCTTGAGAAAACAGGTTCAGTAGAACCTCAGCCTTTGGATAACAACCAGGGCTTCTCCACACTGGGACCTCCCCAACCGTTCGGAAATGAGATGGCCGTTTTTGGTGGCAATACTACAGTATCTACTTTCAGGGTGTTACGAGAACACAACTTATAAGTATAGCTACCATTAGCTAACACAATGATTACATCACAATAAATAACAATACAAAGTCATCCGACAACAATCACAGAAAAAACCAACCATCAATGATAATTGAAATATTACATCATATTACAATCAATTATGCAATTACAATGCTCTCTGGCTAATTGAATTCCACACGGATTGTCATGACCGTCTCACTCTCCGGGAATTTGACCCTGGATTATAGAAACATCAAATTTGCAGATCAATTGTGTACTTCTAACAGCAATGCAACGATCTTCCACCTTTTCATCGAATCATCAGCGTGAGGATCCCAGCTAGTAGACTCGCATAGCTACAATCAACCAAATCATCATCACCACTGGAATTTCAATAGCAAGTTGCAACAAACCAACATGTAAAAAAAAGTCCTGCAACTTAATAATGCCCCACCATTCTTGACCAGTCAGCAGGATTTCAACTGAAACATGCCCCACCATACTGAACCAGTGGACAGGAGTTCAAGTCCCAAAATGTGACACTTGATAGACACCTCCTAGTTCCAACAACTTGTGCCCAACAGCTTGTGCCACGCATTGCGGCTGTTCCGAACTCATTGCAGTAGCTTCAAAGCTTCCACTCAGTGACTACAACTGTGCTCGATGAAAAACCAAACCGAAAAATAATTGAATATAATATAATCTACTGTAATAAAATATCTTTGTGATTCTTTCCTCAAAGCTTCCACTCCTTTCTTGATGGCTTTCCAGCAAATGGAAAAATCACCGCTCTCTTTGCCTTAAATTTCTGCACACTTTTTGCCCATGTGGGCGGCAAGTTGCATGTAGGCACTCCCCTGCCGCACTCCAGCAGCCAAGCCTTAGTCATGGAGGGTCCCAGTGCTTGACCTGCTGTCTTTCACTGCGCCTTAGGAGAACTTACACCTGGCCATGCTAATCTGGAGACCATCCCTCTATGGTTCCAGCAAGGTATGTCTGGATCTGAATTTGAGCACACATTGTATAAGTAAGACATGTTTGACCTCCGCCAATTACGTACTGAAGGAAGTAGTTTTGAGTGGTTTCATCCCATCAAATCATGATTGACATTCTAAATCTGTGCACTGGTTGGCTGTTGTTCTGGTCGGGAAACATGTCACCTGGGTTGGTCTTTTCAAGTGAAACACTCCAGCAGCAACAACAAAAACAGCAGTGACAACCACCAAATCACTGCATGTCACTACGTGTCACTACATGTCACTACTAACATCTACCAACTGCTGCTACTACTCGTAGTACTACTAACTACTTCAACTCTAACTTTACCTTCGCTTACTTCCGCTTCTTCCACTACGGCCACCACTACTAGACGGCTATGATGTATTCCTGGGCGCCTGCAGCACCAAACGCTTGGTGACAACGGAGATAACCATCACCGGGCACCCCAGGCCGCCCCCTTAATGATGCCCAAATGACAGGGATGACAGAGTTCAGGATTGCGTTGGCTTCCTTCTCCCAGAATTCCACGTTTTGCGTCCTCCGATCACTTCAGTGTTGGTGTTGGGCACTATTCCACGTGCCAGAACACACATGTAGATTGCGCATTCTGCTCCCTCAAAGGCTTCTCGCCCTGCCACCTATGAACATCAAGCAACAAGCAGCAGTCAATGATTGTCACCACGGCACTTTCGAACACTTCTCAAACATCGCTCCTTTTGAACACATTTCCAGATAACCAACCTGTGGGTGTGGCACCCCCAACCTCCAGATTTGGCATGTAAACCATGAAGCGAGATGTGCCAACAATGGACACCCAACCATAATCGCATCACCACAGAATCTCCCAGGGGCAGTGGGGTCCTTTCCATCAACATCACTCGCAGCTTGGCTGTCAGCTGCATATTGCTTTCCAACGCTTCACTGCTCAGAAGGTCCTCGAAATGCCGGGCACCATGTGACACATCATCACGGCGCAGCCAACTGACATAGAATCCATGTCATATCCCAACCAGCACTTGTGGATGAAGGGTGGTGAAGAATACGTATATATAGGAAGTCGATCGTATATCGCCCTGTAAGGCTGTTACTGACAAATGCATGAATTAAGCACAGTAACGGTATGTCCTGAATCATGCATCTCCGTAGTTCTCTAGTTGCTACGTGCTTAGAACAAGGTCAGGAACCCATTTATTGTGTTTTTGCTCCAAGTCGTAATACGTAATTGTGTCAACTGAGAAATTCAAAAGGCAAAGGATTGGAAAAAAAAACAAGCACTAGAAATTCTTGATTCTTAAAAAAAAAGGTATCTGCTTGTTTCTTGATCCTGCAAGTTTTCGCTCTACTCTACATCGGTTGTACATCGGAGTTCAAATGGCAAAAGCTGAAACGAAAATAGTTTTCCAGAACGATTGTTTATTTGAATATGAATTTTGTCTGCTATTTAGAGGGAAAACCTTGATCCAGCAAAGATCCGGCAACACTTTATGACATGTTTTTCCTTGACTGCAGGATTTCAAGTGGAAAATTGAGAGGATGGACAATTGTTTTCCGGATTGTCTTGTACATGGGTTTTGGTGTATTCTTAGGATCTGAAAATTGAGGGCAGTGCTTGTTTTTGTTTGAGGATTTTAGTCTAAGGGAAAAGGTTTCTTTTCCCCCCATGTTACTAGGGGTTTATGTTGGTAGCAAACATGGACAACGATAGCATCATTCAAATACGGTAGATGTGTGAGCAAGTCCTCATTGGCATCTTGCATGATGATACCCCCTGGTAAACCAGCCAAAATTAGTAAATGGCGCTGGGAAATCACCCAACTTGATCTAGAAATGTGTGATGTAGTCACTACGATCCATTGTGGCATGCAACCATAAACAGAAACAGGTTTTTTGTTGTCTATCTTTGAGATCTTGCAAGCAAATCTACTTGACCTTCTTGGTGTCTGTTTATCCCCATCCATCTCTGTCGATCTCCATTTTCATGATCAAATTTTGCTGGTCACTACTGGAGCAGCAAAAACATCTCGTGACCCCTACATGGGCCTGATTACGCCTGAGTTTTGGCCTTCAACGCAGCAAAACACACGCTAGGAGGCTGCCTATGCGCATGCGCGCGGTGTGGGGTGCAAGCTTCAACAACAACAACAACAACAACAACAACAACAACAACAACAACAACAACAACAACAACAACAACAACAACAACAACAACAACAACAACCACGACAACAACAACAACAACAACAACAACAACAACAACAGCAACAAGGACACCCTGTGGTATCGCTATTGTGCGAAGCTCTACAATAAACATGTGTATTATATATATATAGATTGGTTCTACATGTTGTATTTATCTATCCAAATATCAATAAACAAAACATCAATACATCTATCTATATATATATATATGTATATATATCAATATGTATCTTCCAAAGCAAACTGAGCACCCTCTGAGGTGGCCAGTCAAGTCCCGATCTCTTGGGCTTCAACAACGCCGGCCCGCCGGCTGGGCGAACACACCCGCAAGGCAGGCATCTGCGTCCACAGTGGCAGAGCAACTGCCAAGATGAAGTGTTTGGCCTCAGCGTCTCAGAACTGGGGGCTCGTTGGTTTGTTGAAATCTTGGCAGCCCAGTTGAAATGCTACCAGTTGAACATATATATATATATATATGGACAAAGGAAGTATATACTACCAGCTGCTGCCAGTTGAACTTGTCCATCACTGTAGCAACCCCTGAAATGACCACCACCCGAGGTCAGACTTTTGATGGACATCCTGAGGCCACCGTGGTGCCGATGTAATACAAGTGTTCAGTAGTCAGCCAGTATTCGTTGAAAGCCAATAACCATTAATAGTCATTACTCATGGTATTATTCATAATAATTAATAAAAATATAGTAACCATCAATATGTATTTGTTGTTAATATCATTAATAACATCCAATAACCCTTGATCATCCTTCATGAATCACCAGTAACCATCAAGGAATCATCATGAGGCATCGACAACTCACACAATCATCACTTTAATCATTGAACTGTGATCATCACTTACTGTGAATCAATGTGACAAAACCATCAATTCTCCAGCACAGCCCGCAACATCGGGACCCCCTACACTGAAGTCAAACTGACTTTCGAAGACCGTAGGGTCCTGGAAACACAGGAAGCTGCAAGGCACTGGCTGGCCTTGTTGTCATTGGGATTCTCACAAGTGTTCACAAACGCAAAAGCTGGCTTGGTGGTTTTACCATGTTAACACCTATACATCCAAAAGTATTGGCCAACCAACCACCCCAAATATCTATGATATATATATATATATTCATTGGTACACGTGAAAATTGGAAAAACTAGATATAGTGACATGTACAACGCCATGAATTGACAATTCGGCATCACATAATTGACGCTGCATCTCTGGGGCAATTCCAACCGTTACAACCATTCTCCAAACCCCTAGTGGTGTCGGCTCCTTGCACTGTAGTTGTGTCTCTGTACCAAGAAATGGATCAAAATGTCCTAGAAATATCAATCGTAGGTCAAATAGTGCCAAGACGCGGCCCAGGCATCATTCATGATTCCAGAAGCAGTGCTATCCCAAATCGATGCTGTCCTGCAACCAAACATGGCGCAAGTAGAGACAGCACCAAATCGGCTGCTTGCTCTTCACGCTGTACATCCGCAGCAAACTCATCATGTGACTTGGTGCTTCTGCTCCAGTAGACCTGGGGCTGTCTGGAAGTTCAGTGTCCGTAGATTTGATATGGCGAGCTGGGTCAATATTAACCAACCAAAAATGGTGGTTAATAACCAACAAACTATAGGGAAAAAATGGTTAATGATGGGGAACCAGGGGTACAGGGTTTTGACCCATACCCAGATGATTATGGGTCAGAATCCTGTAGCCGTGGTGTAGCATCATCAACTTTTTCCCTATTATTGATGGTTGTTGTCCCTCATTATTGATGGTCAATATTGACCCACAACCATATCACCCACTGGTGGTTTGAAAACCATCGTCCTCTTGGGACACCAAACGTTGGAACGGTCTTTTAGTTTCTAGCAGAGCAATTTCGGCGCTGAATACCACAGGATGCGAACATGCCAGCACACACAAATATGTATATATATATATTGATATATGGCTACTCATCAACTTGGCTACTCATCAACTTGGCTACTCATCGGGTTTGTGTCTGGGATGTTGAAACTTCTGGAAATTTATCAAAGATACCAAATACTTCTAAAACAAGTCAGAAAAAATCCAAAAACTTCCAAAAAAATCCAAATAATTCTGAATCATTCCAAAAAAGTTCCAAAAAATCCAAAAAGTTCCAATAATTCTGGATCACTAGTTCCGAAAAAGTTCCAAAAAGTTCCAAGACATTCCAAAACATTCCAAAAAAATCCAAAACATTCCAAACAAATCAAAAAAATCCAAAACATTCCAAAAAAATCCAAAAAAATCCAAACAATTCCAAAAAAATCCAGAACATTCCAAAACATTCCAAATAATTCCAAGTAATACCAAAAAATACCAGGATTAAATAAACTTATCTGGAATGATTGAGAATGTTTTGGAATGATACCTGAACCTGCTTCTGTGGCCCCATGAGTCGCCACCCTGATGAGCGTCCACAGCCCTAAAGAAGAAACTAGGATTAATTGATATTAATTGTATAATGTTGGCTCATGATGTTTTACGCTGCGGAACAACCAATAACAAGCAACAATGGCTATGTTCCCCATAGCAATCCACCAAACACTACTGTAACATCCTTCAACCATCACGTGATGATCAGCTACCATCATTGACCATGAACCATCCCAAAAACCAATCATCATCAACCATGAATCAACCACCACCCACCATGAGCCAACCATCACTAACCGTCAACAAGCACGCACTAATCATCAACACCATCCAGCATTGGTTCATTGTCAATGGTGTCAAGCAACTGTACCAAACAACCATTCTCAGCAACCTCTGATCAATCAGCCAGCAAAGAATCATCATTCATCACTAAATCATCAATAAACAATTAGGAGTTATCACTTGCAATGAATCAATGAATCAACCAACCTTCAACCATGAATTCTCCAATATTCTCCAGCATTAATCAAGCAGGCCACCATGGCACCGAGAACATCAACCGGCGCCCAAGGAATCTGCGCCCAGTAGCGGGTCTCTTTGCCCCTGGTTGAAGCAGAAATCTTCGATCCGTGTGGACTCCTGAGCGTCAAGAGTTCTGCTTTTGTCTCGAGGTCGTTTCAGTGGGAGGTGAAGAGCCGGCTTTCCCCGTCGTTTTCCCCAAGGTTTTGCGCGTTGCTCAGCAATGACGGACAGATCTGTTGTCATGGGCTTCACTGACAAGTTGTTGGTCAAGCGCTTGGGGATTGATTGAATTCTACAGTTTGACGACATAAGATAGGATAATGGATAGATAGGGTAAACTTCAAACCAATCAGAAACTCGCTTCATTAGCCCTACACAAACCCAAAATACTCATTCCGAGCAGTAAAACTGGATCTTTTTGGGGCCACACAAGGGCCACACCATCGACAAGTCCCCATGTCCCACGAGTCGCACCATGCCAGGCCTGGCCATTGAAGACCCGGTTCGGCAAAGGCTCGGGCAATAACCTGGCAGTACAACCAGCTTAGTCGTGGCTGCCACGGGAAATGCCAAGGAAGACCATGAAACCAACGGAGCTGTATGGTGATTTCTTATGTTTCTTAAAAGATTGGGGACCCCCCAAATGGTTGGTTGATTACTGTGAATGATTAATACTGGATGATTTGGGGGTACGTCTTTGAGAAACACAAGTATGGAGCTGTTCACTTTAAGCAGAAAAGAACATGGAATTGGGGTCACCAACTTAGAGCTACAACTTTTCTTGTCAAATACGCTTCAATGATCTTCAATAAGCGTTTATATAGCCAAATCAACTAGAATTTGTGCATTGAACCTATTTGTGTCCCTTGGTTTGAGGTGAGTGTCCAAGCTGGCTCTCTACTTCAATCCAGTCCCATTCCAAAACTATTTGTCGATTGGGCACGCATCCCAAGGTATGGTCGAAAATGAATTGTATAATGACGCCAGCCAGAATCTACGTGTATCTACTAGATTCTACTGGATTCTTCACCCAAGTCACCTGTTCAACCACCACATCTGGATACACCACCTGCAACCAGCGCTCACCGCTGGGTGTTTCCCCCGGCAACGCGCAGTTCGGCAGTTCAGCCCGAGGCGCAAGAAGCGGAAATTGCGACCCAAAGCCCAGGCGCGCCAATAACCAAAGAGGTCCTCCAAGCCTCCAGGGAGACCCTCCAGGGAGACCCTCCAGGGAGACCCTCCAGGGGGACCTTGGGATCTGATGCATTGTAGTTGGCATAGCTTGATGATGCATTGTAGTTGGCATGGCTTGATAGAACTTGGTATAGCTGGTGATTGAGTAGTTGGTGAACTCCTGATCAAACAGTAATTAGTGAGTTGCTATGACCTCTGATGGATTCATGGTGATTGATGGCCAACTGATCCAATTCTCTTCCAGAACGGAGTAATGCGTGCTGGATGGGCAATCGTTGCTGTATGTATATATATATATATATATATATGTATTCTTTGCAGGGGCCCAAGGGGCCCATGTTTCAAGCAATCATCCTGATCATCACGTATGTGATTCTAGCACAGGAGTCATACCCCAATTCCAGACCCCTGTGCTGACTAATCTGTTTGCAGTCATAGGCTTGGGATCTTTCTTTCTGCCATGACCTGGGCTTTGTGAATACCTCTCGTCGTGCTGCGTCGCCTTGAGACATGTAAGCGATGGGGCAATCGATCTCATCAGGGTCCAAAATCCTGGGCCGCCAGCGAACCAGGGATCTAGGGATCCCCCTGGCGAAGCTCATCGCTCCCTCCCAACCGCTAGTTCTAGTGACATAGCAAATACTTTGCCCCCTCCATCAGATGCTCAGTCTGACCCACGAGATTCCACCCATGCTATGCGCATCGACTGAATCTTTGCCTTGACAGCTGGGTCAATGGATACCGCCAAGCCAATTGTGGCACTTGCTTGACAACCAAAACATGTGGGTGCTCTACAACAAATAAATAAACAAACAAATAAATAAATGAATGAATAAATAAGTATATATATATATTACTATATCATATCATATATGTCCATGGAAATCCATGGTAGATCTAGCTAATAAACTTCATGAAGCACCTATAGTCATAGAGCTTTTCCGCATACATGTCCCAAACGCATTTCTCTGCATTTCAGCATTCATCCCAAAGTCTTCCGTGGTTTGAGGTGGCCCCATTTCAAGGTGCCAGCCCACCCCGTGCAGCCAAGGATCATGTAAGGCTCGATGTTGAACAATTCTCTCCGATGACTTCTATCGCCTGCGCCCCCCGTGTTCATCCCGCGCGCCGCTAGGAATTTACATGAATTTACTTCAATTTTAGCGACACCCCCAGTCTTACATCCCGTATCCATGAAGTGCGTGCTGGTTGCTAGGTCCGGAAGCAATTGTTGGCTGGTAATCGTCCAGTCGCACAAGTGGACGGCCCCCTCGAACCCCTTGCCGCGCATGGTGGGCCTTTCTTTCCGTACTTCCAATGACTCATCAGCACTTGGCTTTCGTTTGCCATCACCTCCTCCCAGAAGTAGTACAGCTCATAGGGCAGCCTCGCAACTTGCAAGAGTCTTTGCGAAACAACTCGGCACATCTGTGTTTTTGTTCGGAACAGTTTGTCTCTCTGAGAGTAGAAATATATGTATTTATACATGTATATATGTATAAATACAAATGTCAACATATATATATAAATTAATACGTATATGTATAATTATGTATGTATGTATGTATGTATGTATGTATGTATGTATGTATGTATGTATGTATGTATGTATGTATGTATGTATGTATGTATGTATGTATGTAGTAATGTAATGTAATGTAATGTAATGCAATGTAATGTAATGTAATGTAATGTATTGTAATGCAATGTAATGTAGTGTAGTGTAGTGTAGTGTAATGTAATGTAATGTAATGTATGTATGTATGTATGTATGTATATAAATATACATGGTGCTTTGGACAGGAAGGCGGATCAGTTTGACACTACTTTCACACAAGGTTGCACTCAACCAGTGTGGTGCATTTCCAGGACTCCAAAAAAAGTGCGCATTTGGTCAGTACTTCATATTGCTTGACCACGATTGGTCTTGATCAATGGGATAATCCATGAATTGGGCACACCGCCCCTGCAGAAAACGCACAAAGGCTGCTGGGTAGAGAAACACCTTCAAAAACGCAAATCATGAGAACCCACAAATGATGGACACCTGTCTCCATGTGGCTCAAAGCTACTTCCAGGTGAGATGATCACCTTAGTGGGCTTTCATGGTGGTTCCAGGGTAGCAACTGCCCAGATCCGAGTTCTGGGGCTATGGCGTGCCCAGAATCATGGATCATCATGGATCAGCTACCAGAATCACGCTTTTGCTTATAATTTTACAACAGACATGCATAGCTGCATAGCTTTGAAATACTATGATCAATCTGAACATGGAAACATGGAAACCACGAAGCCTGAAGGTACATTTCTGAAACAAAACAATTCTTGACTTCAAACAGAACAGAACCTCGCTGTGCATCATCCGAACCTATTACATAGAGACACGGTATTTGTCCAATCAACCAAACTTTGATATGGGCACGGTTTCACCCAAGCTTGCAAAGTCTTTCTCAGCCCTCATCGCTGGGAATGGGTAATTTTGGAATCAAACCATTGCTCTCTGTATCCAAAACAGTGAATTCCACCCTTGCACTAGCTGGCAAGCCTTCCTTTCGGGATGCAACCTGCTACATCCGGCTGTATCAATGGTTTCCCAACAGGCAGCCGAGATGCGCCATGGCTGAACCAAACCGGGGTACAAAGTGGATTCCTTCCAGCGGAGGCGATAGTAAGAATGCTCCCATGGATCATGGATCCTGTATCAAGCAGCAAAGCATAAGCAGCAAGTGACTTTTCATAATCAAGGGAAATATACCATCAAGCCTTGAAAAGAAGTGGCAACGATCTAGTTTCAGCATTTTTGTTCTTTCATTTTTTTCAACCATGATACGCCCCCTACAAACCTCCATACTGAATATTGCATTGCCTAATTCCTGGGTAATGATGATCATACCCTACTGAGCGTATCGCATCTTTATGGAGTAGCCGACTCAAAAAATTGAACTAGGAACCATAATCACTTCTACAGGCGTATGGGAGCTGTCATTGGGATGGCTGTGATGATGATGGATCTTCAAACATCAATGCATGATTTGAACTGCAATCATCATGGACTAAACCAACCATGGATAGAACAATGGATTCTGGATTACTTGAAGGCCGAAGTTCAAGAACTGCAATGATGAGGTCCATCTTCTAATAAACCAGCCACGTTTGCAGGTAAATAGCCAGCTATGATAAAACTGAGAGGCTTGTTGATCTTGGCTTGGAGAGGGATGATTGACCTACCATCAACAATTCATCATTTTTCCCACCAGAATCAAAACCAACCATCATTTTGAAAACAATTTTTGCGGATGTTTCTTCAGCACTCAATTCAAAAAATGAAAACTTAGAATAAAAACACCAAATTCTACAGTAAATGCAACATGTGATTTGCTTTGGGCATTTTCCAGGCGATTGCAGAACGAAACGTATGAAACTTCATCAACCTCAAGGAAGAAAGATCCAGAAGCAGTTGAAGGATCAATGCAAACAAGTGTGATCAATGAACGCAACGTTCATCCATACCAAAAAAATATGAATCAAATCAACCAACCATTCGTTAATACTAGGTAAAATCAAAATGTCAATCAAAACACCACCTAGTAATTGTTTAACCATCATTGTCAGTTGTTATCCCTGATTGTTAACTATTATCAGCCACTGGTTGGTGGCTTCAACCCCTCTGAAAAATATTAGTCAACCAACCGTTTGCGAATAATTACTGGGAAAAAATGTCAATCAAACCATCAACCAGGGCACAATTAGCATAAGCACCAAGTAGCCATAGCCGACCCTATGAACTATTAGCCATTGCTCTTGTTTCTTTTGGCCTTGATCACCCAGTAGCAATGAACAGCCTAGCTGGCTACCCCGTTGATGATTGGCTTGGGATGATTGGGCGGCTTGGCCTGAAAAGGCGTCGTTCAAGGCACGAGCGACTTCCCTCGCAGCTCGTGGCCCAAGCAGCTTGGCTCTGCTTGTGGGTGTCACTTGTTTCAAGCATGGCTGGTTGATGATCATTGCTGGTTGATGATCATTGCTGGTTGTTGATGGTCGTTGACGTCATTGATGGTTTTTGAATGTTTTTGATGGTAGATGGTCATTGATGGTTATTGTCGTGGCGGTTCATGATTCACGGTGGTGGTTGATGGTCCATCGTGGTTGATGATTCATGATGATGGATCCCAATGATAGCTGATGGTTAGTGATGGTAAATGACGGTTCATTGATGGTTAATGATGATGGTTAAATGATGGTTTATGATGCTGAAAGGAACAAATGATAGCTATACTAATTAGTGAATCTCCACATGAACCAATAGACCCACACTTTGTGTCCATCCAACAAAATGATTGTGGTAGTGATGCTTCAACGAACAGGTCACTACTTGCGTAGCAAAGATTTTCAAATACTGCAAGTGGAAAATTGAGTACCTAGCTGCTGCCTGAAGCCAGTTGAGTCGTGAAGATGTGAAAACTATCCATCCTTTAACCTATTATAGTAGTTGGTCAGCGGCCATTCCGTCATGGTTGTAATCAAGTCCGTATATCCGTCTGTCCCGCATATATTATATCATGTAACAGCCAGTTGTTGATTGTGGATTGCTTATTGTCCCCTTCAACCTTCCACTATTGATCAATACAAGCTAGGATCAACGATAGTTGGCCGATATGCAAAGCCATTATTGATCATTGTCACCCACTGGTAACCAACTTTTCTCATCACGAACCATTGGTAGTGCAACTGTCTATTCACGAGTTTGAGTACCAGGTGAGCGACCGCCAAAATGAAGTGGAACCAACATGGAATATAATATCTTCCTTCGTCACAACATGTTGCCTCAGTTTCTGCAGGGTTTTGCCTATTCCTAAGGCGGACCTTTCTAGTAGGATTATCACTGGTTACTATTCACTTATCTATGACGTCTCGTTCACTCGCATTTCAACCGTTTACGCATATCAACCGTTTTTAAAAATGGTCAATCCATCCCAACTTTAAACCATCACTTATCCTCATCCATCATTACCTCATTATTCAGCACGAACAATATCAGCACGGATTTTTCACCACAATTCCCCATCTCACTAACCAACAACGCGAATCATCCCCATTCATCACCCCATCTTGGCATATCTTTGTTCACCATCAGCTTAACCATTATATAACCAGTAGCTTAACCAACCATTAACCATCAGCTAAACCAACCATTACCCAACAGTTTAACCAACCATTAACCAACCATTAGCCAACCATTCATCCACCAGTCATCCACCAGCCCCCGTCACCATGCGCTGTGCGACCCCCCCTGGGTGACCGGCTTCGCCTGCAGCGCGACTCGGCGGTTTCCAGGACCCGGCAGCGGCGCAGCGGCACCGACTGTGCGTCCCAGAGCTCGGTGAGCTCCGGCAACGTGCTGCAGAGGGAGACTGGGCCGCGGGCCACGGGGGGAAGCCATGGTAGTACCAAGGGTGACAGGGGGAGTCACAATGTACATGGTACACATGACATGAGAACGGCATTTACATCCATCTATTACTATCTAAATATAAATTTATAATGTGTATAAAATATATTTTATAAATGTAAATATTGTACATAATATAAATGTATGTAAATGCGAAAGTCGGCACAAAATTGGTACACATATGAGCGTTTGCATGCATGTAACATGTACTTGCATCATCGTCTTACATCATCCTGCGTCATATAGCTTCTACTACAGTGACCCAGGGCTTGAATTGCAACTGGAGTTGTGTATCGATTTTTCAGAGTCACTCACCACTATCAACCATTAAGATTACGGCTGAGGAGAATGGATAGTATTCGTGCGAATCATTGTGAACCATTCTTCATCATCACAAACCATCAATTCCTCGTCAATTATTCAGATACAGAAATGCTTCAGGTATTCCCCATCATAATTCCCCATCAATAATGCTCGGCAATCATTCTGAATTAACTAACCATCATTGCTTGATTCAGACATCTCTCAGATTCAGCAACCTGCCCCATAAAGAGCCTTCGGAAATCTGCCGGGTCATTGCCACGCGAAGCAACCTGGGTCTCAGCAGGCGTTGGGGGCCGCTAGCTACGGTTTGTGCTGATTGAATGGCATGCTCCAGTGTGCCATAATTGTTTGTGATCTGTGCCATAAATCCACACGTCTCATTGTTTTTAGTATATCTTAGCATGCAAAAACGTATAAATCTATCTGTCTATCTACCTATCTACCTACCTAGCGAGCTAGCTAACTATCTACCTATCTGTCTTACTATCTATACAATATATATATATACATATATAAATACATATATGCACACCACCCCAATCGCTATTCATATGGAAAACGTTTTATGTACATAGATATCTTCATAGTGTCTATAATATAAATATATATATGGAAATAGAAAAATAAATACACATAAATGAATATATATATATATACATGTGTACAGACCTACGCATGCAATGCATTCACTAAACAACAACAACAACAACAACAACAACAACAACAACAACAACAACAACGACGGCGACGACAACAACACCAACAGCAACAACAACAACAACAACAACAACAACAACAACAACAACAACAACAACATGAGAAACGCAGCCAGCACTAGTGGAGATATCTCGAAAGAACAACACCTGATCTAGCACTACCCTGGCGGCTGTGGCCCGGCTGTGAAGCCACCCCATAAACGACCTGCTGCTAGTCAGGCTGCTTGGATGTTCAATCCATTTCTTGGGTTGGCGATGAGCCATAGTAGCCATATGACGTCGGTATATCCGCTATTACCAACCACGAATTAACAATATATCAACCATCATCAACCATATATCATAATGAATTAAACGGCTATGCCCCAGCTTCTTTTTGGGCACGAGCTTTTGGCTCACGATTCTGCAGTGATGGAGCCATGAAACAAATCCCACCCCCAACCATAGTGGACTGGTTATTTAATTCAGTTTGATTCCCGGAGAATACAAAACAACAAAACAAAGAACCCCTGGGTATCAGTGGTGCCAACTCACCTCAAAGAGTTGATTGTGGGTGGATATCTCTGATTCCCAGCTACCAACGCCAGCAATCAGCCCACCAACCCAACAAACCCAACCAACCCAACCAACCCAACCAGCGCCAGCAAGAGACTCCGTGGGCAAATTGGGCTTGGTCTGCCCCATAGGACCCAGGTCCGAGGCTCGCCTCGACGAAGCACAGGCTCCGGGCGCCGCAAGGAATGAATGGTATGGCTAGGGGTCAATATTCACCGACCAATTTTCTAGGGACATACCCAACCATTATAGGGAAAACAATAGCTATTGATGGGGAACCAAGGGTACAGGGTTTTGACCCAGCCTCGGGGCCCAAGCCCGTACCAGTCGCGGGGGACGGTGCCGGCCGAGACTTGGGACAGTGGTTCACCTACGGTCTCTGTGCCATGGAGTTGCGTCATTGATCGCGGGCCCACATCTATGGGAACTTCAATTTGCTTGCAAGGTGCCGTTCTTCATCTTCGAAAACTGATTTGAGTCGCGGCCTAGCCTACTGGCCTCCAAACTGGATGCATGAGCCTGGCATAAGGTTGGTCTTTCCTTGGTGGAGTCTTAGCAGCATCAGTTGGCGAACATTTTTTCAGTGGGGCTTTCTCTGCCTTGTTGACACAAGGTGTGTTCACAGCAATTCCAATGAGCTGGCGGACTTGTGGGTATGTGGTCAAAGCAGGCTGACAGGGCAGGGCCGCGAGCCTCAGTCAAACTCTTGGTTGCGATGACACTGGCTGGCTCCACTTTTCACCGCGACAGAGTGGCCAAGAACGTTGACAGAAAATTCGTGAAAGCCTTTGGGTCAGCCGTGTTGACTTCGTCACATAGATAGAACATGTCTTGCCACCATACTGGTACAGTTCAACTTTTTGTTGTTTTCCGGCACAATGCTGGAAATTTTACACGTATGCTTTTCTTATCTGTGACTCAGCGTTCCAGAACCCTAGCTGAGGCATATAGAGTTTCACCTCCCACAGCGAGGTTCACTAATTCGCTTGATGCCACTGTTTGGACGGGCATTTCTTTGTGTCCAACAAGAGGGTTGGCCACGCGATGGGGCAAACCCCTGTAGTGTGGGCACTTTGGAGTGGCTGTTCGGAGCTATCGCGGCCAATACTTGGTTGAGATACTCCTTGAGTTGTATCGGTCAGTCGACCGCGTAGTCGTCACAGTTTTCCGCTTCCGCTGATGCTGTGGCTCAGACTCAAAAAGGGTGCGTCAAAAAGGGTTTTGACCCATGGCCATATGTTCTCAATAGCTGGAGGCCCGCTCCAAACATGGCGATCTTGTAGTTCTGATCACTAATATATAAAGACTGAAGAGCTGTCCACTAGGGCTACAGCCAGTTCTATACATAAACTCTGCCAACTAATTACTAATCACTCATAATCCCGTTATGCTAGCTCACTAATAATTGTACCACGGGTCTCACCGACCACTAGTTGAGTACTACCCAGCAAATTTCGCATCTCACAAAACATAACCAACCACTATTAACATCAATGTTGTACTCACCCCGTGACTAGTATATCTCTACCAACCACTATTGCCAACCATTATTAGCACCACTAGTACTAACCAGCTAAATTAATAGCTGGTACATCATTACTCAACTATCATTACTCAAGCGCTAGTACTGACAACTAATTACTAACCATCATTACTCAACCACTAGTACTCAATGTTGTACTGCCCATCCTGGGGTGCTACCAAGGCTACAAAGCGGCAGCAGGACCATCATTAACCAGCTTAAACCCACCATGTAGGGAACATGGAGCCGGTGTCTCTCCCCATAGCAAGCACAGCAAAACACGTTTATTAACCAGCAATGAGTGGTTACTTGGTGGCTACTGGATGGCTTTTGATGCTTACTTGCTGATGTTTTTTGAGTGATGCTCAATAATCATCAACATATCATTTTCAAAATGAGTAGTTGGTGTAATTTGCTGATTATTGGTGGTTACTGTAATGGCAAACGATAGCCAACACTTGCCAACACTGATCAACGTGGTTGATGAATGTAGGATTATAAATATAAACAATTTTGGGGATTAATTCAGTATATCGTGGTTCGTACCTACAAGAATGATGTGTATATAAATATACAGATACACATGTGTGTACATATACCTTTAACAGTATAGCTGGCTCATGGTATTCCCTATTATTGTTGAAGAGCAGTGATATCGACTATATTGAGCACAATCAACCTTAATAATGATTGGTAAGAGCAAATGGTGCATACATATATATATATATTATAGATACATCCATTACAGTACATAAACTATATAAATAGAATATGATGATGACGACAATACTGGATCCATCTGGATCCCAATAGTGGTTGATATTTAGCCATGATTAAATCACCTATGAAAATGGTGATTCAAAGTTATTCTGATATCTCATAACCATAGTAACCACGAATGATGCACACCAGCACCATCCAGCACCCCAAATCAGAATTCCCGTAGCGCCTGCGTGCTGGAGAGGCAGGCAGCGGAATTTCTTCTGTGTGGAAGTGCTCCTGGATGTCCGTGACTTTGTGGTCGGCAATGACGGCGGTTCAACCAACAATAAAGACCACATATATACCAGGGTGCCAAGTATGGTCAATCAGTATGTATGTACATGTAAATATATGTATATATATATATATGTATACACACACAATTATCTATAAGTAAAGAATTGAAAAAAATAGATAATTAAAGCTAGTCAAATGGCTATTCCAAAATGCCAAATAGTCGTTTGGGACACCAATGATCAACCCCCAGACGTAAGCTGATGTTAGAGTGGTGGGTGCTCAGTGCCGTTCCCGCCCATGATGAAGCTTATACAGTAACAAGGTGTGGGGTCCCATGCTCGGAACCCACCAATCCAACGTAGAGGTTTTTCAAAGTTCAACTCTTGGTGAAGACGAACAGGTCCAACATGGTCCCACCATCAGCTTACCCAGGGAGGTGGGCTGGCAATGGGGCCCTGGTTGGAGGACCGGGGGCTACCGCTGGTGACCAGCAACATCCTCAGCGACTCGTTGACTCCTCCACCTGCGCCACCTGCTTGGTTTCCTGCAGTTGCAGCTTGCCCAACTTGCTCCTGGAAGGGAGTGGTCGTCAAGATCACCGCTGATCTGAACCTTCCAACTGATGTGAATCACATAATGAACTAAACAATGTCTTTGAATAATTTAGATAATTAATTTGAAAAACCAAATGATGCGTACCGAATGCTCAGACTGCTGGGCTATTAACGAAATTTTGGTTGCTGATTGTCGAGTAGATGAAAGGATCCTGGGAACAAGTTTGTGACTTCTCCAAGGAGATCAAATGCTATTTCTTTAATATAACTATAGGGTTATTTCTTTAATATAGGTTCTTGTGAGAAGTGAACGAGCTGCATAGACACATTCCCTGCAGGAAAAGCAGTGCCAAACTCCGGGGCAATTTTGAACACATCTAGTGATGTCAGTTCTATGAAGTTCATTCTCCGTATGCAGAATTGACACATTTTTGAGCAAGAACTATTTTAGTTGTTATTTGAAGAACAAAACAACCCACATATCATAATTACTTGTGAATAGTCCGGGGTGCTGGGAAGCAAGGGAGATAAATGGCCACTACACAAGTACCTTTGGATTTGGGACACTATGGCTCATTTGGCACGCCCAGTGTAGCACTGTTCACAGCTCCAGTTGCGCCATCCCCTGTAGGTACTCCTTGGTGGTGATTTAAACTTCCATGAGGGAGCAAACATTCCTTTGCACAACACATCCGATAAACAAGTTAGGTAGCTGAATGACCTCAACCAAACAAATTCCTTTCACTAGCTCGCTTAGGTATTCCCGATAGAATGTTGATCTCGATAGAACTCTGCAAAACATATAACTTACAAGCTGAAACCAAGCGATATCACGGAATGGCCACTCATCGGCCACTAATGTGAGTCGTTTCCAAGGCATCCAAAAATAATTGCCATGGGTCTTGCTAAAAGCTCAAACGATCCTAGAAAGCCCAAGAACATTAGTCGCATAATCCACAATAAAGGACCATGCAACGCTGACTTGAATCTTGAGAACAAAAATAATCACTTTTGTGATTCACGAATCATTCCCTGTGTCCTTCCTATCGTTCTGGATGCGTTGCATACATGTTGCATTGCATGGCTTCAGATTTGAGCAGCTTACAACATTGGCGGAGTCGAGCGTCAGCAGGACTTCCCACATTTCCTTCTTGGATCTTCTTGGTGGATATAAGCCATCTCAAAACATATTCGGATGTCAATTCGAAGTCATCATGTACCATCTGTAGTAATGAATAAACCAACCATTTTTGGGGGTACCCCCAGCCATTGACAAACCATTATCTGCTCCCATAGGTGGATCATGGTACTCCAACAGCACCTGAGAGCAGCCCCCACCAGGGGCTGCCAACCGCCACGGCCCCACCTCAGTCGCTGCATGATCACATCCACGAAGGACGTCAGCTCTGGAATGGGACCGTGAGATGGTGAAGCTGCGCCCTGCCGGGGAGATCGTTGTGCTGGATGGAAGGATTGGTGAAGTTCGGCGTGGGTGAATGATTAGCGATCTAGATTAGGTGAGTTGTGTGAAATTCGGTTTGTGAACTTAGCTTTGTGAAGGAGTAGTGATCCAGGTCAACTGGGGGGATCACCTGTCTGGAACTGTAACCAGATTCACACTTTTGCAAAGTGATACCCCATGATCCATCCACTTAACTAGTTATGGCACAATCGGCTTGTTACTTTGTTGGTAGCACCGGACCCCGGTTAGATTTGTTGGTGATTCACTAATCAATTATGGTTGCATCACGTCATTGATAACTGATGATAACTGGTATTTTAGTGTAAGTTGACTATCGGCCAAGGACTCCCTGAAACCAAAATTGGTCGTCAAATCTAAGAGAACCAACCATCACAACGTCCGCGTGGTTGCTGAGTCTTCAAATCTTGGAGACCACCCAGGCTTGGACTCTTGATGACCCCTATCTTGAAACAATCCCAAACTTCCCAAACAATAAAATCACGAACAACTTGTAATTAGGGCACTCTCTCTTCCAAAGCTTCACATCCCAAAAATTGAGGCCTTGCACATTCTAGAGTCTGTTTTATGTTTTTGCCTTAGGTATTCTTTAGCATTGCAATTTGCAATGATGGCTGCTGCCAAGAAAGTCCCCATTTGCAGAGATTGAGAATCCTGCTCTACGCATTTGGCGAGAAGTCTCACATCTATGTAATTAATGAAGTACTGAGCCTGCGTTCGGCTTTATCAATAGAGGGCCACTGCTCTTACTGTTGCCCCAACAACTCAAGTCTGCAATTGTGGAATCCAACAAATGTTTGATGATCTTTGATTAATCTGCAAACATGGCTTATGGCAAGCAAATCCCAGCTTCCAAGTATAATCGACTGACAAATCACAAGAAAAAAACAACTTGGGTACACCACATCAAAAGCATCGATCATTGGTCTTGAAAGTAGCAACAACTGATACCATGAGTTGAGGGAATTGGGTACAACCCGATGTCTTCGAAAATCTGTCGCAGCCACGACCCTGATGCCATTGTAAGTCCAACAGCCTACATTCTGAACGATTTTACCTGCCGAAATGCGCGGCACAACTCGCACCAATCAGTCACTGCGAAGATCGTCGGTTGTCTCAGGGATGGGGGCGCTGGAATTCCTTATTGAACCAACGGACCAGTTTATAGTCAACCAGTTGGTTCTACATGCTTCTACTATTCCAAGAAATTAGTGGTTCCACCAGGGGGATCCCAATGGATGATCCGTGATACGTAATCTACGGCTGTCACGCACGAGCCTCGGTTTGCGTCTGCAGGCGCCAGAAGATGCTCGGGACATCCACAGCAATGGGCATGAGCACATGAACCACCAGCATCTCCTGGCAGCATAGTGCAGCAGGGGAACCTCAACGTAAAGGTGTCAACGATGATTGACCTGTTGGAAATCACCACTGATGGATTCATTACCACTACCACATTGAGATGTTGACTTTGAGATTCCATTACCCAGGTGCACAAGAATCATAGCCTGCAAATTGTCTTTGATGGCACTGGAACAAGAACCCCAGCCACCCGAAAACAGGGCGGCTTCTGAAATTCATTCATTCCATGGACCCACATGCAAATGACGATAAGAGATTTTGACTCTCGATGAGTGTTTAGTCAACAAAGTAAGAAAACCATCAAGCCAACATCTGGGAGGTCACCCGTGACCCATGTCAAAATGTGTACATTACATATATATATTATATATATATGTATATGTGTGTCTCTCTCTCTCTATATATATATAACTATATCTATATATAGATGTGAATATGTGAAATTTTTGAACACATATCCTTAGAAGGGGTACCCGCAACCATCGTCTAAAATGTTGGATTTCAGTTGGGAAACCATCAATTTGCCGCGTCACATAGTTTATGAACACAATCACATAATTGTGCCACTGTATGTGTCCGCCGTCTCAAAATCGGAGACCAGCGCAGAAAACACAAGCTGCACCACGCCTTTTGGATCTCAGTCCGAAAAGCATGCACCAAATTCCAGAAGACTTTGCCTAGGCAACCAGCAGCCACGCTCTAAAGAAACCGTGGCAAGGATCAAGGATGTCGTGCACATCAGCCAAGGCAAAAACTCATGATATTGGGGGCAGTCATAGAGGGATGAGCAACCTCGTCACATGTTTATTCCAGCTGTTTGGGGGTAACTCCATAGATTTTATCCATGTGGAAGCCAGGGTTCCACAAATCTGAACGCATTTTGGGAGATAGGCAACACATGATGCAGAACATGCGGATTGCTGATGCAACATTCGGGCTATAGGCCTTTCCTTTATCATGGTGCCCCTAGAGCATCCCCAAATGATAATCCGACAATTGTCACGGATTGATGCTTGTAAGATCCTTTGTTCTGGGGCATGTTGACAAAGCCACGTACTGTACAGTATATGATTACTATTGCCGGGTTGGTTGATGGGAACATCTACAATCTACAGGAGATCCTTGTTTGAGCCACCAATTATTGGCGTTTCCTCTACGTTCTCTAGGCTTTCCCATCAATCGTTTCTGGGATACTAATGATACTAATATCTTGAGGAACATGCTCTATAACTAAGAAACAATGACCATGAGCTCATTACTCCGTCTTATCCACCAATTTCTCATACATTAATCATTGCATTCTGGACCTATAGAATTTCCAAACTAGTTCACCATGAAAACATGAACCAGAAACACTAAGTGCACGCCCAAAAAAAAAGAAACACATCCCTACTAATCAAAACATCTCAAAAACTACCAAGCTAATCCAAACAAATGTTAGGTATCACAACTACCATTTGCTTAAAATCCATACTACCAAGCTAATCCATAGATAGTAGATATATCTAACCACCATTTGCTTCAAGTCACTCCTGGCGGCCGCTCCAGGCCTCCCCTTTAAAGGGCCAGTGGCCACCATGGCCCCACCACGGCTCCACCCCCCGGGTGGCCTTCGCGCCCCGGGCTCAAGAGGAAGGCCACGGTGGGCTGAACTCGGTCCTCGAAGAGGCTGGCGGAAGCGGAGCCCGTGGCCTGCGAGGCTGGGATATGGCGACATGGGGGAGAATCCCCCATTAGTTAACCAACCAACAACAACTAATAGGTTAACTATAGGTTAACTATAGGGGATAATAACATAGTCAACAACAATGGTTATATAACCAACCATTCCAACCAACCAACAGTAGTTAACCATTAGTTAACCATTAGTTAACCAACCAACAACAATGGTGATATGATATGAAAAAATCCTATAGAAATGATCATAGGATAGTTCTCTCTGTTTCTAAGGATATAAATATAATAGATGTAGATGCACTTGCCAGTAGTGTGCGATCATTGGTGCTAGGGAAAACCCTGCTTGGAAAGGGAAAAGACCCTAGATACACTTAGGAAGATATCTGTATACCATCATGATATGATAGATGGTTCTAAGATATGATAGAGCTAGATGGGTGTGCTTAGTACAAATGAGTATAGATCTTAAGACCAAGAAAATGGTGTCTATGTGAGATCATTCTTGCACAATCCTTCCAATATTGAAATCAAAAAGCACATGTGTTCAGATGTCTGCGTCATATCTGTACACCTGCAAATGAAAAAAGTAGTCGTAACATTAGTGAGAAATTATGGCGGCGCCCCTTTGGCGTAGTTCTTGTGCTGCCGTTGATAGTCATTCCTCTCCTTCAACTGCTCCAGCTATCAACTCCAAGTCTCGTAGATGTTTTCGGTGCCATGACCTGCTCCGTTATCATTGACTACGCAAGTGCCTCTAATTCCTTTTGTTCCCCCAAAAATGGTAGATTGAAGTCTGGAAAGAGTTGCTGTTGTTTCAAAGAATCAAGATCTCGATATCTATGTTCGAAGTTGGGGATAGCAGGAGCATTGAGCTGTCAGTATCCCCAGTTGGTTCTCGGTGATTGCTCACAGTCCATTGCTTAGCATATATATGCTGCCAATCATCTGCTTGCCGCCATCTCTGATTGTTGTCCCTCGAACTTCGTGCTGTTCCCATCCCAGCTTTGGTCCATCCTGCAGTTGGCTTGATTGCCCACTCTGCTGTTTGGTTCCATGGTTTGTTTAGCTTATTATCGGATGCTTACCAACCAATGATTTTGAGGTAGTACCAACACAATCTGAGAGCTAAGCAACTATGAATCACTGACCATCCACAGGTGCTCGTTTGCATCCAGTCATATGTGATTAACCAAACAACGAGGATTTCAACCGACCATTAACTAATCATCGACTACTCATTAACCAATCATTGACCAACCACTAACCAATCAATCATTAAGAAAAATCAACCAAACATTAACCAATCATAACCATTCACAAACCATTCACCAACCAACCAACTCATTAGGTATCACCGATGATGGCCACGGTATCGGCTCTCACCTCGTCTTCATCTGGCTCCTGGCGATTGGTAGAACACTCCCTGTAGCTCAGAGACCACGACTACAAATCGCTCCCTGCCAACCACACACATCCACTGGTAACTGAGGGTTACTACATGTTACTACCAGTTGTAGGGTGATAACTAGGGGTAACTAAGTGGCAACTATGGGTAACTATGGGTAACCATGATTTGGTGATCTGGTATTCGCCCATGAATTCACTGCATCAGCGACATGGTGAAATGGATCGAATGTCTGTGCAGTTGCGCAGTCGCATATCTGTGATATACTTTGCTTGATATGAATATGGACATATTTGATGATCTAACCATAGACAGTTGCGTATGAAACATTGTTCATCATAGATCCAGTTGCGTACACATGTTGGACCAAACAGCGCAAAAAAGCAGTAATCGGTCACTAGATAGGTCATTCTTTGCCAAAGCCTATCCTGTTCATGTCTGAACATCCGGGTCTAATGCTAATTAAGAGGTCTGCCCGTTCATATCTTGGAAGAAACTCCACGCCAGGCACTCTATTGTTGTGGTAGCAACTATTGACAACCATCTATTAATTGACAAGGTCTAATAGTTGAAAGCCGTGAAACAGTCCCTGCTACATCAATGCATGTGCATGTACTTATGTAAATATACGTGTATATATATAGATATCAACAGTCTTTAATTAAGCATGCTTGCCCTGAAACTGGCGGGTCATCGGCTGAAAATTGCTATATATAGATCCTACATCTTTCGTGGCATATCCTTGGAGAAATAGCAACATCAACCACTCTTGGTTGAGTAGTAACGCCTTTTAGACGCGAGGTCTATCAATGCCAATCAACAACTCTGCCGCAGGTACAAGCCCCCATTCTTGACCGTGAATGACAATGTTTGATCATGCGATGATCATGCTCAATGATAGGAGATGACAACCAAAAAATAGGCCTTTTTGGTTTGCTGACCCATCTTGCTTGACCAATCGTTGTATCTCAACGACGTGCTAGCGTGATTCTTTCAAAATGGTGGTAGAACCACTACAAACAAGCTGATGAACTAAGGATTTTTGGCAAATAGGTTTATCCCTTCTTCTTCCAATTTGGAACTTCCAATTTGGACACTCGAAAAATGCAGGCAGTTGATGGATGTTTCCCTACAAAGCCCGGCCTCTGGAGGAATGGATCCGTCATGAGCCAAGATAAATCGCATCCTGGGAGCATCAGCTATCGCCCATCCTGGAATTGAGCATTTGGACGACTTTGTCTCAAGCGATTGGCTCCTGCAGTGAAGCGGCAAGGATACTACACACGTAGGTTTGACACCTCCTGGAGATATCGAATTTTCACCCAACCTGGCAGGCTTAACATCCAAAACCACGATTCAGTGTCATTCTTGGGATACCAGGGTGTAGATTTTGGATCCACAACATCCTACGACACCACTTGTGACGCCCAAAGGTGAACAGGAACATGGCTCAAGCACATGTGGACATCTCTGCTTGAAAGTCACGGTTTGCCAACAAATGTACCATCCCATTCTTGCACATAATGTGCGATCTGACACCCTTGGATCTCAGACCTTTCAAACACGAACAAAATGCTAGTCTTTGAAAAGGCCTCAACAGTTTGAATTGACTAGCGATGGATTTTGCTTTTGCGCTTGCATGCTCTCAACGGCTATTATATACATCGGATAAGCGTATGTACATCATGTGGACAGCACAATCACCACATCATCAAGTTAACAATGTATAATTCCATCACTTGTACATCATAATTTGTACATTTCTGGTTCAAAAAATGTGGCCAAGCATGATGCGCAAAGCACAGCTGGATGCTCCTGCAAAGGTACTTTTGTGCAGTCTTTCAAGAGGCACCCAGGCCTGTGGCTGCGGCCCCCAGGACTCCACGGTTACAAGGGCGGGGTGGTTGACCTTGGGAAGAAATTCATCTGGCAACTTGCAAGTTGAGGTTGCAGTTCAATCATGAAAGCTGAACAATAACCAGCGGCCAACAGTCTTGCCAGAAAACAGTCGTTGTTTTCCCTGCAGTAATGGTGGCTTCAACAGGGGGCCATGACAAACGTGGGCATTCGCTGCTGCTCCAACAGGATGCGCTCTTTTGCTGGCTTCTCATTGTGAATCTGACATTTTGTGGAAGTGACCAACTTGGTGTTTTGCCTCGTGTTTTCCTTTACAAATCTGATGGATCTGATGGCTTCATGTCTCCATCGAGGTTCCAGCAATCGGGACTTTTGGTGCGCCATGATTGTCATTACTTGAAGTGTCAGCTTTGTCGAGACTTCTACAACCTCGCATCCTCCTCCAGTGTCAGCGGAGTACTTATCCACCAATAGCTCTTTCTTTCTTACTTATGAACTATATAATATCCTGCTTCATTTGCCATGATCAAATAACTATCGCTGTAGTCGAACCCCCCTGATCTCCAATCTAATCTCAAAGCAGATTGTCCTTGGTCCATGACTGGTTGCCGGTTGAGCCCGCAACAACGTTGCTCAGGGCTGAATTCTGAAATTCAGGGCTCGTTGGCGAGCCGTTTTCCAGCATCCTCTTCAACGTTTGTCAAACTGCTTGAGCATGGCAGGTCTGGATGGAAACAAGCACAAGAGATGATGAAACCATCCAGCCAGTAATGATCAACAGTAGCATTAATATCTGTAAACACCTCGAAGGTAAATGGTCCAAAACAGGGAGACCTCTAGGTAATCGAATATACACGATGCCCTCCAGGTGGGCCTCCAAATTCAGCCACTTGTTTGTCCTTGGATCAGGGTCAGTGTGCCCAACAGCACCATCCTATGGCAGAAGCTACGATGATAAGGGTATCACATAGTTAACAAGTGATACGCATGTGGCCATGGGTCAAGGCTTTTACCTACCAATAATGGGGGATAATAAGCAACAAAGCCATAGGGAAAACAATGGCTTCTGCTGGGGGAACCATGGGTACAGGGTTTTGACCCATAGCCATAGAATGAACAATGCTAATGATGGATAGAACCTGGATAGTAAAACGCATGGAACTTTGATGACTGAACTTGATATGTTCATGAATAATGCCTTTGGTAGATTATAGTCATTTCAGGCACCTACCCGGTAAGTTCATGGTCGCTGCAACCATCTACCAACTGCTCAAAGCCAGAAAACCGGGGACCCCTCAAATGGTTGGTTTGTTACTATAAATGATAACTACTATTGGATGATTTAGGTGTCCCCTATATTGAGAAACACCCAAATAGATAACCGGCATGACATGATTTCTTGAACCAGTAGATAGCTGCATCAAACAGCTGCGTGAGGCTATGACAACCCCAGAGAACTACATATCTAACGTGTTTTGTTTAAGTCACATAAGGCGCCTCTGGATGTCAGCCACCTATCCGGACCTATCCGGTCCGAAGGTCAAACTATGAACCAAGACCAGTCATTTTGCCACCCTTGAAACGTGATCAACCATAGATAAATCATGGAAGGATCCTCACACTTAACCACCTATTTGTTCGCCAAATTTGCCCGCACGACACCATAATCAGGACTCCAAAGTAAATTTGCCATCAATCAATATCATAGGTTCACATCCGTATGGTTCATATCCCTCTGTTGATCCTAGTCTTGATATCCCATGATATCCCCATGTAGCCATTGATCAGCTAATTCCAGTGATGAGTTTGAAGCCACCGAACAGGCAGGAGATCTTCTGCTAGTAATGCTGCTTGCTACAAGGATGGCCCCCCCCCACTTAGCTGAGTGGGTTTATACTATAGGGTTAACCAAAATAACTAATTAGCAGTCGTGGTAGACATGACAAAGAGGCCCCACCTTTCTAGAAACCCCAGCTTCACCCAATGCGCAGCCGGAATTCGCAAGGCAAGGCATCCTTCTTTCATACATTCCTGAACCAACCAACCATTTGTCCAAACCAAATAAAAACAAATGTTCGAAACCAACCACCAAATCATCAACCAAATCATCCACCATCTCAACAACCATCTCATCAACCAATCCATCCACCATCTCAACACCCCAAATCATCCACCAAATCACCAACCATCATCAACCATGACCAACCATCATCCACCATCTCAACACCCAAACCATCCACCAAACCATCCACCAATTTTCCCATGCTTTGCTACATGCTTTGCTCCAAGCATCTCATTCGGCAGCACCCAATGCAGCGGTGCCCGTCGAAGATCCGCTCCCAGCACTCGCTCCACCGGCTCCCCGGCGAAGTCCTTGGGAGGGGAGGGGCACCCGGGCCGGGGGCACAACGGGACCCCCCCGGCGATGGGAAGATCTCCCGTGGAAACCCTGGACTTGGGGTGGATTTATGCTGATTTATGGTGATTTATGCTGGTTTATGCTGGTTTGAATTATGATTTTTGTTGGTTTCTGCTGGTTGATGCTGGTTGAGATTCATGAATTCTGCTGGTTTATGCTGGTTAAAAGCCTGGTGATGGTTAAAACCGTGGTTATAACCTGGTTGGATTTTCGAGGTTTTCCAACGTCTACATGCTCCCATCATCCATCATGCACTTCTGGGGAAAATTGCGGCAATTGGGGATTGAATCATGAATAGTTGATGATGAGTATGGAATGTAATCCACGTACAGTAATGCTATCGTAATATCTAGAAATAGCAATTGATCATGAGTAATAAGTCTTACATGAACAAGGAGTATTATCGGATGATCATAAGAATGGTGTGCATAGTGTGCCTCCAACAATGACCAATGACGTTATATCACTTTGTAGTGCTCAGCAAAGATTATAAAGTTGTGGTTCATCAAATTGTTCAGTAGGGGGGCTAGACAATGGATTTTAATGGTGGTGTCTACAACCGATGCCAGCAAATGATATACTCAAGAATGAGAGGGACACACGCAACAATAATACAGTGCATCTGCAAAAGTCATAACACAAATCGTCATGAGCAATAGCAGTAGCAACCAACAAATGCAGTGAGGGCTAGGTCCCAAAATTGGTAAACGGTTCTTATCGGTGTCACCATTGACTAAACACGATTCAAGGAATCTTACTCACTTGTGCAATTTTGCGATCTCGCTTGTGCACATTACTTTAAATCCTTGATTCATAATGATTCATATTGATTTCAGATAAGTTATGCTAATCCACTTGATTCTACTAGTTCAAACCAACTTAGTTATCCATTGGGAGCTTTCCTTGTAGCACCTCGGATCCTGGACCAGGACCTTCCCGGGACCTATCCTCTCGACCAAGGCACTAAGAAGCTCTGAGAAACGGAGCAAATGCCGGCAGCCGAGAAAGCCACACAGGGCAGGGATGGGAACTCCTCCCCCTGGCGTTGAGATCCTGTGGAAGATCTACATAAATTGCGTGTATAATGTATACATGTCTATACACATGCAAGTATACATATGGTGCTTTATCAAAAATACGGGACCCCCAATGGATGGTTTATTACTTATAAAGGATGATTTGGGGGTACCCTTATTTCAGACCACCATACATGAATACATATGCAGCTGCAGATTGTAAATCTATTCACAGTACTATATTACTCGAGTAACCCATGGACAACATGATTGGTATCATCATTGCATATTTCAACTACGAATTCGTTCACTAATGTGACTAATGTGTATAAATTTAGAACTTTGAGGTCATACAGGCTCTTCCATTTCAGAGTGATCACCAACCACATTTGGTTGAAGAAGCCACAACGTGTCTTGTACACCTTCTGTGGACACACCTCCACACTCGTGAGGGTTCAAACCTTGCAAATCTGACGAAGGTGAAGTTCTCAGCAAAACGGTCGCAGAACAGGTATCTTGGTACCACACATTCAGAACAATAGTGGTTGACAGTTTAAAAAATGGTTACTACAAACAAGTGGCAAGAGTGACCAATATCATTGATGGGATGTCACCAAATACATCCACATAATCAAACAACTCAGACAGATTCAGATAGTGTGATACTTTCCTTACATGGAGCACCCGTAGAAATTATGGTGTCCCTGCACATGATCGTCGAGTGGAGTTGGAAGGACCCACATATGGATGTACAGATTCGATTGGAGGTAGCTTTCACTCAGCGGAAGTTTCAACAAATGCTCATCCTGCAAAACGTCACGTTAAGAATGTGAAGCTAAGGTTGCACAAGATATGTGCCTGTACACCTTCGGGTACCAGTACCAATAAGCCAAAACATGGTCTGTTAGCTTAAAATCTGAGGAGATCATTTTTGCTGGTGCTAGGTAGTGAGACCCTCAGCGAAATGGGGCACCCCAAAAATAGTGCTTCCATGAGTGACATGGTAACCACACATGGTGTGCGAAGCTTGGGGTTCTCTATACCAAGTTCGAGGACCTCGCCCAAAGTGATCATGCTGGGGATGGTCCCCTTGTCATGGTATCCGTTGTCGGATTGCCCTTCCAATTGGGGTGCCCAGCTGTGGCTTCCCCCGAGCCTCCCGCATGGGCACATCTTTCAAGGTGGCCTCCTGATGTCGAGCTGCGCGTAGTGAGTTGTCAGCTTGGCAGTTCCATGTCATTTAGTTTTGAATTTTCAAAAAGACGTGCAAAGAAAACACGCGAACAATTCCATCAATCGATCAATCAATCGATCAATCGATCGATCAATCAATCAGTCAATCAATATCGATCAATCAATCGATCAATCAATCAGTCAATCAATATCGATCAATCAATCATTCAATCAATCAATCAATCAAACAATCAATCAATCAATCAAACAAACAAACAAACAACCAACACACCACAAGAACGACAAGAACCATCAACAAAAAGGCAAAAACACCACCGCCGCCAACAGCAACACAAACAAGATCAGTACATGCAACAACAACGAGTTCATCATCAGTCGGACATTACCAGGATGCAAAATAATCCCAGCACCTCATCTCCACAGTCTTTGATCATGATCCCCTGCAAGTTGTACTGTGGGAGTAAGTCCCCAGGTTGCACTTCTTGGTGGGTTGTAACCACGGTTGCAAGTACAAATTGGAACCGGCAACTGGGATCATAACACTTCTTCCAGGACTATATGCGTGATTACCCTTCTCCCTCATGTCATGTCAGACTCCCGTCTCACTTACGTCGGAACCCCCCTAGAATTGCGAATCTGACGGGCTGACTGGAGAGACACGGGATCGCTAAGTCACTATAAGTACCATTGCTAAGTTTTGTAATTACATTTGTCCGTGGAATGTGAACATTTATTTTGAATTCCAATATGATTCCAATATGTGCATGAATACATATATATATTATGATTCTATAATTATATGTACATAATCACATCATAATCACATAACATCACATGACCATAACATGAACGAGTCCATTGACCTCTGTCTCTCTCTACCAATATACATTTTAAAAAATATGTGCATACACTTTATTAACACCAAGTAACGTAGTGGCATTACTCTCTCAACCAATATACACAAATATCATCTAATAGATATTTATTCATATAATATAGACAATTAATCATAGATATTAATTTATCTATATACTATATCCATACAATATCATCACCCACGAGCCTCCCATCATCCACAGCTCCGTGGCGTCATTTCCTCCCTGGGGTGGCCCCCTGGTCCCACGGCTCCAGCATGCGCAGACCGCTGGGCCGCACCCCGCAGACTTGGCGCAAGCTCCGAATGGCGCCCTTGGCCACCAGGGACCATGGCAATTGCGCCTGGAGCAGCTGGTTGCTGGGTTGGTTGGTTGGTTGGGGTTGGGGTTGGGGTTGGGGGTTGGGGGTTGGGGGTTGGGGGTTGGGGGTTGGAGGTTGGTTGGTTGGTTGGTTGGTTGGTTGGTTGGTTGGTTGGTTGGTTGGTTGGTTGGTTGGTTGGTTCCTTGGTTGGTTCCTTGGTGAAGTGCCATGGTTGGTTGAAGCGCCTTGATTGTTCCTTGGTTGCTCTGTGGGGTGGTTCGTTGCTTTGCTGAGCACTGGTTGCGGGGTGGATTATGTGGCTGATACCTTTCATCTTTGGGGATTTGCTGAGTTACTGCGAGTCAAAGGGAGAGAAAGATCCTTAAGAATCTTTGAAAGGACAAGTGTTGTCACAAGAATTCCACGGTGCTTAGGTCCAGTGCATACTGCCAATCTTGAACAAAAATCTTTGTCGTGATCGACCCAGTCTCATGGACACCATCCGGCTGGGTTATCAAACACTGATGATCCAAGCTGGCAAACTTGTGAGACTTTTCATAGCAGAACCTAGAACTATGAATGTCATGGAAGCATAGAACATGAGCTAATGTGGCAAAACCCTACCTTGGTAGGGCTTTGATATCCAGACTGATTGTCTACGATTGCAAGTCATGGAAGTCTCGGCTGATTTTCACTAGAAAACAACATTTTACCTCCCAAAAAAAACGATCATTGTGTGTTGGTCTGAATGAATAAAGACTCTCTTCACTATGGTTCACACTCCCACAAAACTACAAGAAACTTGTGGGAACTGCCGCAATGGTTCACTATGGTTCGCTCATGCGCTTTCTTCGCACTGCCCACATCGTCCCACATCGCATCCACCCCTCTCCCATCCCAGTTCAGCCTTCCGCTGGGCGGATTTGATGCCAAATCTTGTGTCATCCACCTCGGGTAAACATACCAACAGCTACGTCTGTATTCAAAAATGAAGACTGGAGGTCTTGTCGGGTCTTGTCAAGTCTTGCACGCACGTCCAAATTGGTTCAATCGTATTTCTTACAACACAGTAAATTAGAACATATATGCAAATAAACAGTGAAGTGATGTAAAGCATTAGTGGGCGTGCCCTCTTCGAATCGAAGCTCCATACTTTATGTAGCAGCCAATGTAGTTTGCCAGACTCTATGGAGTTTAGTGCTACATCATCAGCAGCACCCAATATAGATACCTGTTTGGTAGATGAGGCACCTCTGTTCCAGCTAAGCAATGGAGCCCAGCTGATCCGGGCAGAAAGGGACCGCCCATTACAGTGTAGACAAGTGGTGGTTTGTCTTGATGTCGCACTGTGTTTTCCGACACAGAAGTCTGTAGGGGCATATGACATTATATACTATGTGACAAAAGTCTAGGTATGTCTAGGTACCATCTATGCCACGGTTGCATGAGTGTCTTATGAACATGTCATGCACATTGCTTCACTATCGAAGCGTCTGTGGCAGTCTTCCGGCGCTGAAATCATGGCCAAAACATGCACTCCCCAGGCATTCCCTGGAGATTATGCAAATGGTCTTCGTGGTGGAACCAATAGTGAATTCAATAGTGGTTTGATTATACCTCTTGACTTGGTTGCACCTGGATTACTTGTCGTTTATACCAACAATTGGTTTTACCAATTGGCGGGTTTACCAATAGTTGGTTATACCAGTTGACTATTAACTAGTGGGTTATACCAATTACTTGTTGTTTATACCAATAGTTGGTATAAACTTTACCAATAGTTGGTTGGCTCTACCCACTGTTGGTTGTTTTAATCCTGGTGTCCTGGCTTTGAAGTGTCATTCGTCGCCAAGGTGCAGAGGTGAAGTCGGTCATGCCTCGTGGAAAGCTCCGTGGCAAGCATCGGCCAGTGCTCTTACTAATGGTTCATGGTGGTTATTAACAGGTTTAGAAGGTGACCAGCCAGCGGCCCAGGGGATCAATAGAAACATGATAAATAAGGGTTTACAGTAAACACGTAGCCATTTTCCTTAGTTTCTGTTAGCTTGTTGTGGTTGATGGTGAATCTTTTGACAGCTAACATTGACTTCTTCATCGTTAATAAGCCCAGCTATCAGGGCTTGATGGTGGTTCTTGACCCGTCAGCCCAGCTCTGGTCGGGGAGTAAGCCAAAACAGTCACCCCCGCGACTTCTCACCAGTGCTGGTATCATTTTCGTGGAACTCTGGACGATTGAACACTATTTGTTTGGGAGTTTAAGCATGGAAAACAATAGATTTCTGAAACATCAAGCAGGTCTAATTGTCAAACCAAGTGGCTTTCTGTGGGGTGGGACTGTCGCTGCAAACAAAAACAATCAAATGGTCTTCGTTTGCCTTGATAGACATGTAGTAAACAAATCAATCAATCAATCAATGGAGGAAATAAAGTCAAGTCAAATCCAATCCAATTCAATCCAACAATCAACTGACCAGTAAAACTAAAAGCAAAAATAAATTGGTATTGAGCAATCAGCCAGTCAAAACCAAAACAAAAGATTCAATCACTCAAGCTTCCAGTATGATCTATCATGCAATGTAGGTGATCATTCACAACAGCTGTGATTTAATGAGGATTCTTTCAGAGAATCCTGAATATGACTCGTGAACGTTGTATGTTTAAACTTACCTTCCCTTGATTGACAACAAGAGCACCCTTCTGTACCCATCAAGAAAATACAAAATATGGTACCCCCACTGGATTGGGAAGTATTATTATTGTGTATTCTGAATGGTTGACATGATATCTACAATAACTGTTGATTATGAACATCATTATCATTACACAATTGTTTCAATAATTAACCAGGATGACAATAACATATTGGCTCATAGTAGCTAATTAAAGGTATAGAACTGTGCAAAGCGTGAACCAATGAATACAATGAATAACTCGTGAGATGCCCCTCTGTGTAATAGCTATTTGAGGTTCACAACCAGCTGCGCACATGTCACGCGCATGCCACTGTATCCATGAGCTCAAAGAAAAACGGTAATGGAAAGCCATGTTCCACGGATCCTTCTTTTTGCCAAAAACGAGTAGCATGGATATAAGTTGCACTGAACATTCAAATCATATCATGCATCTTAGTTACAAGCACATTGGTACCATGTTGTGTCATTGAAGGTGCCAGGATTCTTGGGGAGGTTGCAATCGTTAAATGGCTGTGGGTCAAAACCCTATACCCCTGGCACACCATCCTGAACTACTGTTTTCCCTAATATTGTTTGTTACAAGTATCCCCTCTTGTTGAATAAATCTTGACCCTTTTCCTTTGAATAGAGGATCCGCGGTGCCGACCTAAGTGAACGACGAGCCCTTGGTCAATATTGACTCATATCCAATGGCGCCGATGAAAAGCTCCACAGTCGCTGAGTTTGGTGGTCTCTCAGAGTCTATCATTTAATTACAGAACTTTGGAGGTGCACCTTTGACATACAGAAACCTGCACCACTGCACTGTGCCATTTACTTGGGTGCGTCCTTCAATTGCGGTACCTACTGACCATCCAAGAGAAAATTATATTCAAGGAAAAACCACCAGTTTTTGGGGTACACCATTCTTAGACAAACCTATTTGGGTTTTCAATTGATCGTTCATGAGCAGGCCGGAGGATGGTCACCAGTGCCATTAACAGAGTCACAAAGAAGAGTCTGCTGCAAGTGATGCAAACAACAAGCTCTTGGCCATGTAAAACGAGCTGTGTCCAAAAAAATGTCTGCTTTTTTGTCAAGGAAACAATTTCCTTCCTAAGTTTGCAAGCAGTTCACTGAAATGAAGGCTAGGGGAGGCTAGAAAGCTTGGCCTCACCAGTCCCAACACTGTCCGGGCCTCCCAATGACCATGGCCGATGCTACACCACCTTCGGTCCACCTAACTGAATGCATCCATCATGAGCACCTTGAGAATATCCTGATAGAAGCAATCTCAAGAGAGAAAAACATGAATAGGTGTGGGTCACATCATTTGTGGATTACCCTGTGATTTTCCAAACAAACAGTTCAGTTGGATCACCAACCCCGTACATGATTTTTAGGACTATCACAGTGCTTCCTCGTTGTGCAACGTAGCAATCATCCACTCCGCCATTCCTAAGCCGGATTGTCTCGTTCGAACATTCACACAATGAAAGCTATCTCTGGCACCTCTTAGCCTGCAGTCTTACCGGTAAGGCCCTCATCCGCGCACACGAAAAAAACTCATCCGCGCACACCAGAAAACACTCATCCGCGCACACCAAAACACACTCATCCGCGCACACCAACAAACACAAGTCCTCATCCATTCACCATTTAGGGTTAACATTGGGGACAGGGGACATGGGGACATGGGGTTTAGGGGGGGATGGGGGCATGGGGACATTGGGGACAGGGGACATGGGGACATGGGGCTTAGGGGGGGACATGGGGACATGGGGTTTAGGAGCGGATGGGGGCATGGGGACATGGGGTCTTTCTATGGAGCTCAAAGTCACACTTGCGAGACGTCTGACAATCAGCTGATGTTCCGTTTACAGTGCTGAAAGCATGTGGAAGACAGGCGCATGTATCTAAAGTACCACGCCTGCTACACGAAGTCACACTTGCAGGACATCGGACAAGCAGGTGATGTTCCATTTACAGTGCCGAAAGCACATGCAGGACAACTACATGCACTCAAAGTACCACGCCTGCCACACAAAGTCACACTTGCAAGACGTCTGACAATCAGCTGATGTTCCGTTTGCAGTGCTGAAAGCATGTGGAAGACAGGCGCATGTATCTAAAGTACCACGCCTGCCACACAAAGTCACACTTGCGAGACGTCTGACAATCAGCTGATGTTCCGTTTACAGTGCTGAAAGCATGTGGAAGACAGGCGCATGTATCTAAAGTACCACGCCTGCTACACGAAGTCACACTTGCAGGACATCGGACAAGCAGGTGATGTTCCATTTACAGTGCCGAAAGCACATGCAGGACGACTACATGCACTCAAAGTACCACGCCTGCCACAACCAAAGGCCGCGTGCACAGACGAGGGGATTTCCGCGTGCACAGACGAGTGGTTTTCCGCGTGCACAGACGAGCCCCTTTCCGTCTTACCAGAATTCTGTCCGCTTGGCATCCAAAGAATTGCCATGGTATCATGGTCACATCTTGCCATCATGGTCGCTTCACGCCAGACCTTCTACACCCGCACGTCCACTACGCCTTAGGCGTAGCGCCAGGTGCCGTTTTGACTCCCTGGGACGGGCTGAGCCAAGAGCTGTCGACCGCCCCCGTGCTGAAACGACCTGGTCCCATGGTCGGTGGGTTGTGGGTTATCAACCCATATTATCCCTCAGTAGTAGCCATCATCAAACAGCGGTTAAGCTGCTTGGGATTTTAACCTTCGGCGATGAATTGCTTGTGATTGGTGATTTGCAGTTCCCCGCATAATGAAGCCATGTAAAGCATCAATTGAGCACTATAAACCAAACATCAACCATATTGTGGTGATTCGATATGACTAGTGTGACATGGACTTCCCAATGTTGGAAGCATGAAAGACGACATGATTCAATGGCTATGTCTTGTACCACAAGCATCCACAAGCACAACAATCTCATCCACCGAACCTATCTAGCAATCTGTGCACACCTGCACGCGTCATGTTGCCAACACGGCACACATGGCTGGTGCGGGGGAGCCACATTGGTTATATATGTCCAAAAATGATCACTTTGGGGGTGTTCGGGAGTACCTCCATCTATATCTATCTGTAACATCTCAACATCCTGGATGACCAACCCACCTCTCCCATTTCGAAAGCTTTTTCCTCTCTGTTGCTCGGATTGTAACCTTGCTTTGAGGCTACTATGTCGCGAAATGTTGATTTTTCTTCCAAACTTTATTGGAGACCCCGCTACTTCCATGCTGTCAAACTTCGGAAAGCAATGATGACTGTACCCAACACTAGCCTGGGAAACATCTATCTGGTGCCGAGAGGCGTGCATCCTATGACAAGTAGTAAGTCCGCTTCCAGTCTATGATCTAGCAGCGTGTGATCGAAGTGATAGCCTCCGTATAGTATGTCTTCCGGAGCATATCTGATGGGAAAGCGCCAAGCATTGATGGTCAACTTTTGGGTGGTACGTTTTCTTTGGTATCTCGTATCAGTGTTGATGGACAAGTCCCTCCATCTCCCTCTAAATTCTCCGATCAACCAACTCCCCAAGTGGCACAAATTGCCACAAAGACATGTCCCAAACAACTAATAACAGTTAATTAAATAACAAATTACAGCAAACGTGTCACACTGGTTGCACTTGCTATATACCTGCTTGGGGAATCTCTTAAAAAACAAATGATGATATATGATGATATCTATTTTTGAATGCCCCAAGGTCCAGTGGTTCAGAAATGGTCCTGGGCACCACTGCGGCAGCATGGCATAGCAGGTCACCATCAGCGGCAAAGCAGTGGCTATCCAGCGCGCCGCAGGTTCAGTATCTGCGACTTGAAGGCCTCGCTGTGGCAACTGTGGTTAAGCCAATCAATCTATAGTATCTACTGGGATTGCGTTCGTCATGTTTCTTTACAGTCACATGACATGTTGATTTCCTGCGTCCGCGGCTTCACCACTAACAGTCTACAGTCTACCCCAACTGACCCACTGATGCCACGGTGAGTAGTTCCACTCTTACAAATGGCTTGTAGCATTGTAGCGAAGCCCAACAGGACCGCTAACAAACCATACAATGATCAACCCAACACTCAAGTTCATAGCCAAGCAGGTTAATGATCCGATAAACCAATCTGGGATTTCATTGCCGCTCCATTGGTATAGACGTGGGTTGGCCACCCACGAATAGCCAAAGTGATGGTTTATCAATGTTGATTAAAAAGTTATAAGGGGTCCCTCTGCAAGGGGAAGCACTTACAAATACAAGAGTGCATAGTTGCGGTAGGCCGCTACAACACTATACTGGGCCATCATATGCCATAGGTTATCGAAGAAAGTGTGGAAGTCAAACTCATCCGACTTATGGAAAGTCGAAGCACTCAGTGCATCGGATGAGAGAGAAAATTACAAATGTGTGTGTGTGGGTGAATGATAGGAAGTGTGCGAAATCATGGGCTTTGATATATGTTGTGTTCCCCGATCTTCAGAAGGTAGGCTGCCAAGCAGGGAAAGGGATTATCAAAAACTGCAAGTCGCTGTGGTGAACGCACATTTGCAAGTCAAAATTGTTAAAAACTGACAGAATCGGGGCACTTTTTGAAGAAGAGGTGTGCAAAACGTGAGCAGCACTGTGGCGAAACGCATGCTTGCAACCGCTTGGAGGTTCCACCACCCACAGAACAAGATCGAGATCAAGATCAAGATCATCATCTTCCTCATTCATCATTCATCATTCATCATTCATCATTCATCATTCATAATTCATCATTCATTCATTCATCATCATCATCATCATCATCATCATCATCATCATGACCATCGTCGTCATCACCAGTGTTCTTGACATCATCGCCGCTAATCACTCTCCGCCTCATCATCATCCTCACACTCATCCTAATCCTCCTCATCATCATCGCCATCGTCACATATCGTCACAATCATTAAACCTCATCAGCTAGAAATACCTCACAGGCAAGTCAGGGACACAGCCAAGTAAGTGTCGCAGCCACACTCAAGCAAGTGTCACAGCCAAGTAAGTTTAACAGCGAAGCTGAATGACAGCAAAACAATTGTCACAGTCAAGTATGTGTCATGTCACATTCAAGTAAGTGTCACAGCCAACCAAATAAAGCAGCCACGTAAGAAAAGCAAGGGCAGGGAAAAACACCAAAGGAGAAACACACCAGAGAGAAACACCAACAACAGCAGCAAAGAAAAAACACCAGCAAAAGGCAAACACCAGCAAAGAAGAAACACCAGAGACAAACAACACAAGAGCAAAAACACCAGCAAGGAAAAAACACCAGAAACAAAAAATACCACAATATAACCACCTGCAAAACAAAATGACCAGAGAAATAACACCACAGAGAAACAACAGAAAAGAAAAAGCATCGGCAAAGAAAAAACACCACAATAAAAGAAAAAAACATTGTCATCGCCTCAACCATCATCCAACCATCACATCAAATCAAACAACTCTGTCTTCCTATCGGCTAATCTTTTTGGAACCTTCCGCAACCGCCGCGTGCGGCTATTATGTTTGTCCACAAGTTGTTGAATGAACCAGTGACTGGATCGTGGTAGAATCCCCAAGTAATGCACTGTATCCATCGCAATCGCGCGCTTTGGCTCAGCTTCACGCGCCCACGTCTTGGATGAGGCTGTCACGGTGGGATTTGAGGATGACCTCAGGGGGATGCAGGTTCCAGCGGATGACGTTCTGAGACCCAAAAAACGACACCTTTGCCATCTATGTATGGGTAACAGTGACGTAATTTAGATGCAAATATTGGTGTATGCAGAAGGTGTAAATGATCCAAAATGATCCAAACAATCCATACACCACAACCACAAAATGACAATCGATACCATGTCGACAAGATTATACCATCACAGTAAGTGCCAGCTAGCTATGAAGGTACAGATTGACCACATTCCCTAGCAGCGTGAACATCCAGCTGCCGTAACATGGAGCAAGCTGGTTGTTGCTACCGATGGTAGCTGTCGCGGTTACGGATTATCAGGAATTCACACATGAATTAGCCTTTTAGTGGTTGTGAGTCATAGGATGTTGATGCATGATGGATGATGGACGATGGAATTATGGTGATGATGGAAATTACCATATGATGATGATGAATAATGATGGTGATGCCGGTGGTGACAATGATGATGACGATGAGGATGACGATGACGATGACGATGACGATGATGATGATGATGATGATGATGATGATGATGATGATGACGATGGTGGTGCTGCTGCTGCTGCTGATGATGATGATGATGATGATGGTGAGGAGGAAAACGAGGACAATCCACTGGAAGTGTTCTTCGTGTCTCTGATTGTTTCGCTTAATTCAGTTTTGTTGGATCAAAACTATAAATGACATATATAATCTTATGACAATGGTCTATGTGGATGTAAGGTGCATATGGGTGCGTATGTCTTTACATATGCTGATTTGAAGCAGGTATAGCGACCGTAGATGTAAATCATTGACCACTATCTATTCATCTATCTATCTATTTATTCATTCATTTACTTATTACTAACAATTCTCAGTTCAAGTGTATCTTCACTTTAAATCACCACCATGATAATCATGATAAACTAGTTGGTCTTTAACAGTTAAACATTCAAAAGTTATTGTTGGACCAGTACGACTTGGCTTTTTCAAAAACTGATGAATGATTGATTGTTTCTTTATACCCATTAGTTGACGAAATCGTGTGGTTTGTACATGTTCTTGACCATGCGAGTTGGCTATATTTCCTCATGATTAGATCAGGAGTTGGCTTTTCACCATGTTTTGTTGGGTTTAACCACTGCAATTAGGGTTTAACCATTGTTTTTGTTGGGTTTAACCATGTTTTGTTAGGTTTAAGATGGTTTAACATGGTTTAACCACTTCTCAGTCCCTTTTCAACAAAGGCTTCCGCCATCAGTGACAGCCACCATCTTAGCCTCTGACCAGCATGGCTTGCAGTTGCGCTTTGGCCTCCTAACATTGTCGGCTCGCTGAAGATGACATTGGTGGAGTGGTGGCTGTTTGGTGGGTTGGTAGGTAGCATTCATATCCAGTACTAACAAGGGATGTAAGGATATGTAAGGAGTGTAAGCCTTAGAGTTTATGGTCGATGAGTAGGCCCTTTCGGGGGTCTCCAGTTTTGACGGCATCCTACCTGGCAACCCTCCTAACATCTCCTCAACTGTTCTGAATCAATCGCGCCCCAGCAGACAGCAGCTTCAGTTTGACTCAGCTCCACTCAGCTTGCCCCAGCAGCTCAGCTTGGTTCCTGCTTTTCTGACAAAGAGTCGATGTAGTCCAGCAAATCCTACAGCGCAGCGTCCACTTTTGCACCCCTGATGCGCTGGATACCGATGTGAACGAAGCACTGACAGTATGTGTGAAGGGTGATAGGAAGTAGATCTGACTAGTGCTGAGAATCAAGTCCGTGAAAAATGCAAAACCACTCAAGAGTACTCAGTACGGTTGTCACTCCATTGTGCTAAAAATAAAGACCAAACACCAGCTTGCAGCACTTTCAGTGTTGGAATCAATTTGAAACTTAGTTGCAGTGCTGAGACCACCCATGTTGAAAAGATTATATACACAAAAATCTTTGCAGCTGCCATGCTGCAGGGATCAGGAATTTTACCTCCTAGTTGTGAGGATCGCACGTGGATTTGGCCATGCGAAATCAGCCAGAAGTGTGAGATAGTCTGAGTATCAATGGCAACATCCCTCTGCCGTCAGGGTCAAGATCACTCTGACTCTGGATTTGGCCAGGGCGAATCAACTTATCTCATATGCCAATCTGAACCTGAGCAAAGTCATAGGCAACATCCCTCTGCAGTACCCTGGTGCAACCGACTGCTGGCCCGTCCTGCGACCGCTCCTCAAAGGTCTGCAACTTGTCGTCGATCTCCTGCGAAGATTTGCTGGGGGAGCCATGGTGAGCCATGCATCATCTGATGGCATCACTGATTCACCTGGTTCATGCTGCGGTTGTGTGCTCCTCTGGCAAGCGCACATGGCTCTCAATCGAAAGTATCGTCCATAGCTATGGAAGGTCAATGAGCGGAAGCTTGCAATGGTAGTCCATCATTCTTCCATAGTCAGTGCTTGCGATGCCCAAAATTTAAGATCAAGAATGTTTCCAGTTGATCTACCATGATTCAACGAGGTTGTAATCAAGAATCAGTGATTGTAAAGGAACCTGGTCCTGCATCCTCATTGCCCTTTAGTGCAAAACGTAGTGGTTACAAACCGGCCGGTTGCGTTTCATTCCCAGAAATAGAATCAGTGGCTCTACTATTGATCACACCAAGTATGGCAAAACAGAAGTGGTTGTTGATGTTCAATGTCTCATACCATCTTAGCACTAATAATACTGGGAAAAAACTTGGCAAAAAGTTGTGACACATTGTCAGCCAATCTAAGCCATTGTCAGCCAATCTAAACCAAGCAGCCAACCCATTCAGAAGCAGTCTCCAATCTGCAGCCCATCAATTCATTAACTAAAAATACAATTTGATTGAGGTTCAGCAACCACTGGCCATCAACTACCAATTTTCTATCAGCATATGATGATTAGGACCGATCATTTCTGTTCATGATGTGCTACAAACAATTATATAATTAATGGATTCATTTGAGCATCGTTCACAATTATTACATCACAATCAGAACTGCCAAGTCCAACGGTGCCTTGCCATCGCGGAATGGGCTGAATCGACGGTAGCGACTGGCAGGGTCAGCAGCTGCGGTGGTTGAACTGTTGAACTGTGCCAGTGGGCAGCCAGCAAACTTGGAGCTTCAACCAACCAAAAAACAAATGTTCATAATGAAAATGCATGGCATGTAATATTGCATGCGTATATAGATGTAAAGATATATATATATACACATGATATAAATGCATAATATGATTGCATATGTGAAAATGTCAGCTGAACATACGGGGCTTTGATTTCTACCAGCCACTTTAGTTTGGTACAGCTGTCTGTGCCTTCCCAGAGTTGATGTCCTACAATTGCTGGGTCTCCCACACCACAAGTGGTGCTGCCCGCTGGGTACCACCACTGATGCACAGCTGCAAGACTTGTGAGATCAACGTCTCCATAGAGGCATGACGTTTGTCCCAAAATGTGCGTACACCATGGAGCGACCATGAACATGGCAACTATTTTTGCGGGCGAACAATCCATTTAAAGAGTCGAGCGTTTTAAGTCATAGCAATTCCATTTTGCTGACATCTCGTTTGGATGTGTACACGCTATAATTACATGAAGGCCAATAAAAATCCCGTGTCGCTCCTCCTTAAGATGCTTGAAATTTCCAAGCCACATCCAAAAACGGATTTCTTCAACCATGTTGATACGAGCATTTCTGCCAGGATGACTTTGTAATAGGATTGCTCAAATCCGTATGGATATACAAACTTGAGTGCAAAAAAATCTCTTGAGTGATAGACTGGAGGAAACAACACTACACTGGTGGATGGTTGCAACCCCTAAGAAAAATATTAGTCAACCAACCGTTTGTTAATCATTGCTATGGGAAAGAAGTTTGAAATCACCAGAAGAACGTCTTACCCAACATAAAAATGGCATCTCACTGACCGATGAATGGAAGAGTGATTCACTTGCTTTCCATGGGTGGAGGCATCTATCACCGATTGAGCATAGTTAAGCAATTCATATGTTTTCACTTATTTTCATCACCTTTCACTTATGTTGAGCATGATTAATTAATAATCATTGGCTAACACTATGAACCAATTAGCATCAATTAACTCTGAACGATTCGGGAATGGCTGATTTCTCCTACCCCGATGAACTCTCACTGCGATCCAGTTGGCAAGTCGTAAGTCGTTACAAAACGGGACCGCGGGGGACAGCACGATTGAAGAGAATCCACTCATCGCTGTGACTCAAAAATTCCCTAGCTGGTTGGTGGTTTCAATCCCTTAGGAAACCAAGTATCTCTAAAGGCGAAAAGTAAGAAATGTCTAGAACCACCAACCAGCTAACCAGCTGGAGATTCTTGGACCTTGAAGCACCAGCCCAGGGTGGGCTTCCACAAATCTCTGCTGAGGACGACACTTGGAAATCGCCAACTTCGCCTTTTCCTGCCGCAAAGTTGTTTACCACAAGGAAAAGCAAGATAGTGAAACTGTAGCAGTACTGTAGCTGCCAAACGGTTGAGACAAAGCAATGGTACCGGGTCTTCTTGGGCGGATATGGGGCTGTCCAAAAGTGATGAGTATCTCCAACCTACCAAGAAACACGTTCATCTCAGCGGAAACACAATCACCTCATGATATGGGACTTCTCAGACACAACGTTTAAGTGAAGTGATGCCTTCCATTATCACTAGGAGGACTATGAGCATCAGAATGGGGGTCGAGATCTTTGCATGATCCGTCAATGGTCATTGCGCAGGTTCACGGCAACAATAACTCTTCAGGCGGAACACAAAGTTCAACAACTCTTGATGGCTGATAACAGGCACCGACAAACAGTTGAAACAATAACAATAACTTAAAATTTGGTAATCATCAACAATTACTTGATAAAATGGTTAACGTGGTCTGTTCTCAAATGATCTGCCAGGAGATGTCCCAGAGTTTGTATTGGAAATAGCTGGCTAATATGTTTGACAAATTGGCTCCATACCAATTATGGCTATGAATTCTTCCAAAACAATTCCATTAATTATGCTAATACTTGGTTCTACCTCAACCATAAGCTCAATAATATGTAAAATTCTGCATAAATTATGGTTAAATAGTGCCTAAAGCCCTTCAAGAAACCTGCCAGTGATGCTTGTTGCTTGGTGGATGAGCCGTCTGTACTCAGCAGAGCAGCGTGGGCCTCCAAGAAGGTCTGCTTAAAGTTCAAAGAAACCTGGGCTAAGGCATAGCACGGATGAATTTCCACATAGTGCTTTCTTAAAAGATTGACCACCTCAAAATGGTTGGTATCTTGGCGCCGCAGAGGGCCTTTCTCAAAGAACCAAACTTGGACCTTTCCCGCAAACAACCCTGGTAGTAAAGTGATTTCAGCCAAGTCCTTTTTGCATTGTCAAGAGTGAAACCATGTCGAAACATGCCAAACCTCCGCTGACGCAAGACTTGAACGAGTTGGTAAGTAGCTGGTTGAATCTACCACAGACCCCACTCACTCTTTTGATTCCCCGAAAGTCTTGGACATCGACATGTTACCAGTGGATTGTCAAATCGAAGGAGCTGCAAATGTCAATGTGTAAGCGGGAACGCAGGAAGCAAACGCAGAACGCAGCACGAATGTGTCTCTGGTATGGGGAATATCTCCATTCGATGGTTGTTTTCTTTTTTTTTGTGTGTTTGCTACGAAAATGCTCATTTGTTGGGATGGTTTGTGTCGGGTGTCCGTGTACATGGTTTTACCTACCCCAAAGGACTGGTGCTTACCTACCAGTAGCCTTCCAGTGAGGATGCTTAGACCCATGTATGGGGCACCCCTACATGGGGCTCAGGGATCTAAGCACAACACCAACAGTCCGACCTGTGGGAGGACCTACAAACCAACTATGGGACATCCCACAGCGGCCTGAGGCTCCTGCCAATGCAATGGCAATGGACACCACCAAAAGACCCACCACAGCCGTCGCGGCACCAATGACCTGCAACTGGTGGATGCAGCACCAGGAGGAAACCTCAGGAAACCTCAGGAAACCTCAGGAAACCACTCACTTGGGGTCGCCGCAGTTTGGTGGGCACCTACATTGGTTCCATGGGACGCGCAAGCCAACAGGTAGATGTGGTACCTCCCACCATCTCCAAGTCGGCACTGCTCGAACTATTTCCCGCCGATGCTTGCAGGCCTTGCCTTGCCCAAAGCGCTTTGGGGCACCATATCACCATACCCGACCTCAGCGAAGAAAACGGCGTACGAGTGTGTCATGAGAGGTGATATGAATCCGCTTCAAGTAATGGATCTGCCCTAGAAAAACCACAGAAAACCAACAAGTTCGCACCATCTGAAGAGGTTGGAGGCTGCTCATACGTCACCTTTGAAATGTCCCAGAAAGCATTGTTTAGCTCCATACAAGGCATCATGTGGACGAGCAACCAAGATTTCATTCCCAATCGCTGTTGCTAAGACATCAGTGGCGTATGCTGAGCCCCTGCCATGATAATGGCTCTATACCAACTACCTGCAGCACCATTTGCTGCTTCATCAGCTGGTGAGCCAATGACATCCCGGAATTCGGTCCTCAAATTTATGGTCATTGGCTGTCAAACAGTTTTGAGTCATGTAATCCATGGCGAGTTTCTTCATGACCGCCTTTTCAGGAAGTCTTTTTCGTTGATCAGCGTTCTTTCAACGGGTAGCCACTTGTCAAGCCACAGCCCGCCAACGATGCTCCATGTAATCACTTGTTAGGAGGCTCAAGACATCTCATTTTTGTTGCATCCTTCTTATGTTTGGATTGAAATCATGCATTGTAGATGATATTGAATTATTGCATGATTGTATATGATTTTAATATTTCAAACCTCAGATTTTGTTAAATCACGATCAGTCTATCCATCATCACTGAGGTCTGTGCTGTGGTCAGCGTTGAGATGGCCCACCAAAAGGATGCGGGGATCGACTCAGCGAACAGATCGGCGAAGCCGCGAAGCCAATCCGTATGGTGATGATGAGTCACCATACCTGGTTGGTGGTTGAACCACCCCTATGTAAAATATTCGTAAACCAACAAACTGTTAATGATTATATAATAGGAAAAAACACATGTCTAAAACCACCAACCAGTATACTGTAGAGTGAATCTACTGTAGAGGAAAATCGTATCCACATATGTCACATGTTTCTATCTTTCGATCCATGCATATTAAATTTCTCAGTACAAAATGATACCCAACAACATACACGTGCATACGCATTTCATCTATACTTGTTTTCGAAATATCTATAGGTATAGGTATAGATCATGAAATCAAAACATATTTTAGGCATAGAAATAAGAGATCTAGAGCACGTATCAGGGCATCACTCTTCAAGGCTACCTTTCTCACTTCAAAATTTGTCGATGCAAGTCTTGCAGTGGCATGTTTGTACCGTGTTCTCAGTGCGTCAGCTTGGGAATATACTTTGAAAAACTTGGCTGCATCATGCATCCATACGTAGAGTCACCGCGCTTGCGCATCCTTTCCTCTCTGCACCACTGCGAGTCTTCCTTCTTTCTGTCTCGGTCAGTGTCTTGTGTTGTCAAAGTCCCTTTTTCTCAAATTGCCTCATTACCAGCCTTCGCTGCTTCATCGTGGTTTTAATATGTTCTGCTGACTTTCGCGCACTCTAAATATGTATAGATGCTGAATATGACAAAAGCACAGAAGTGACGGTGACACGCACCAACGGGGATGGGTGTGTTCCTCCGTGCCCTTTGCGCCCCAGATTTCTTCACACAGGACACAGGGTTGTTTGTTGGTGCTGAACCATGTGTGCATGTTACTAACTCCCCACCGGTATAGGATCCGGTAGGGCTCGGTTTAGGCTCTTGGTAGGGCACCCATGTAGGTACGGCTCCGGCTGGCCGTGAGTTCCCGGGTAACCATCTTGATTCACCAACTGCTGGAGTGATACCATGAAACAAGGTGAGTCCTACGAATCATCGACAAATCTCAAGGTGACAATGGCAACCTGATGGTGGCCATTTCGTTGGCTCATGGTGGGGAACATAAACGATCATTTCAGTGCTGCAATGTGCTCCATGATGTATCAAAAAGATGAGCGCAGCTGCAGCGGCTTAAGCATGCTTAAGCGATTTCTGCAAAAGCCGGAATTCAATGGAGGTTTCTTAAAATAGGGGTACCCCCTGGTCATCCAACGGTAGTCAATCATACTATAAACCAACTACTTTTCTGGGGGTTCCCTGTTTTGAGAAAGACCCAGGTGGATCATGATTTCAAACCACCTGCTCCATAACAGGTTTTTAAGAAATTCCGGCACAAGAGGTGGTTCACTGAGACTCTCACACTGAAGGCGCCTGGACCCGCACAGCCCAGGCCAGACCTGCTACAAGGAGACCGAGTTGAACCTTTGGAATTACGTATTGTTCAAATACATGGATTTAAACATGGATCTCTCAATTGTCGACCTTGGGTAATTGATCATCACCCTTGGCAATCAATGCCCTACTCAGGCCCTACCTAAGTATATAATATAATTTGGACAGTGAATCTTACCAATCCGTGGTTTTCAGGAGACTCCACGTAGTTGTGAACGATCTTTGTTTCTACAACAGAAATGCTAACCATCAGCCTGTTCGCCTTAAGCAATCCTAAGATATCTTAAACACCTGGAAACCAACTGCCCCCACTGCATTGGTGATCATCGTTGGTGATCACTTAGATATACATTTAAATGCAGCGCAGTGTTGTCCCCACCATGGCAGTTCTGAGCAGTGAAAATCACACCAATTACGCATGCGGCAAAAGTCTTCGTGCTCCTCCTTAAGAACCGTGATCTCTTGGAAGGTATCACCTCATCCCATTACAAGCGATTGATCACATCAAACCAAGGTGCACACATCAATCATGTTCAATGGGTATCATTGAATCCTTTCAATCAATTTGTTTTATCTGGTTACTGGTATATTCCAATCATGTTTGGTTCTGGGTTCTCCAAGTCCATTTGAACCCACCAGCCGCCATGTCCACAGCCCAGGGACTGATCGCAAAGATCGCTCTCCTGGGCAGCGAGCGCACGTTGGGTTTGGGTTGGTTGTAACATATGTTCATTGGATGTGCATATACTGTTGTATGTACGTGTGCATGTATCTTTGCATTTATGTATGCAGCATCTACAATGTAAAAAATATACATATCCAATATATATATCCAATATATATATATAATCAAATATGTATACCTACACATGTTCACATACAGTCAGTGCAACACTGGCGCATCTATTGTTCTCTATGTCAGCCTGAGTTTGTACACAACGCATGCTCATCTGCAGGAGGGGGCTCGTCGCCATATGTATTGCCTCAGGCTGCCGCAGTGTTTTCGTTGCTCCTTGGTCATGCACACCAATTTTGATGGCATCCATGACTCATGACAAATAAAACCTGGCTAAATCCCGACTCCACTGCGAAGCGAATCGGATGGCTGAGCCAGAAATCTGGATTGATCAGAGATGGACACAAATCCGTCCAACGAATCTGTGGTACAGTGGTGCGGCTTTGGCCAGGGGGAGGCCTTGAATTGGTCTAAAATTCCCTCCCTGTTTTGACATTTTTCAAAAAACATTAAAAAACAATTTTTCGCCAGATTGGCCCAACATCACGCCAACATGGGGCCAACATGGACCCAACTTGGGGCCGACATGGGCCCAAGATGGGGCCAAGGCGGGGCCAAATGGGCCAAAACGGGCCCAATCTGGGCCAAATGGGAGATGTGCCCACATCCGCAACATGAACCCAACACCGGGCAAAACGGCCCAACATGGTGGCCCGGCCCAGGGTGGTAAAGTCTCACCAACAGCGACAGGGAGGTACACCAACCAGCGCAGTCATGCGACACCTTGTGAGCCGCAAATTCATGCGCTTCGGGGGTTCCAACCGTAGGCCAACATGGGGCGAAGATGGCTCCGATATGGTTCAATGTGTCTTGCAGCGCCGGCCCTCGTAGGCTCTCTGTATACTGCTGCACTCTGCATTCCACGGTGCGCGCGGCCTAGCCGCGAAGCGGCGCGAATAGTCGATTCTTATCATGGGGATGACATCAAACGGCATTGGCTGCCGGGGTGGGGATAGGTGGCGGCACTCTATGCCCACAACGACCTAATGCCACGAACTCTGGCCCTCGAAGCCTCGCCGCGCCCCCAGATATGTTGCTGCTCCAAGGTGTCCCAAGGATGGATGCCTCGTCTCATAACATTTATTGCGCATTGACATTGCCAAGAATCAATCATCATCAACAGCACAAACACATTCAGACAATGATCATCAACATCAAAATCACATTTTGTCAACGAGGCGACAATGTTGAATTCTGCCATCAGCAGCATTGTCCTGGAGAACTAATCGTTGATCATTGGGGGTACTCATGGGTAACCCCAAAATCATCAGTCATGTTATTAACCATTCTTAAAAATTAACCGACCATTTCAGGGGTTCCCAATGATTCAAGAACCCCCGCATGTCTTGGTGGGTCAAACAGCCTTTTTCACCGAGGCTCAAAGAGGTAGACCAAGCTGGAGCTCACAATCTGCGCCGGGCCGACAAAACAAAACAAACTGGCGGCAACCGATTCGTCTGGCGTTGGTGCGGTTGGTGTACGACAAAAAACCAAGTACCAGCCCATGTATGATGGATCGCTTCTGATACAAATATCCAGCTGGTTTACCGGCTATCTAACAGCTAGACCGAGATAACCCTGATCCACCATACATGTTTATGTATCTGTTTGTGTGTTGTTTATTTTTCATTGCTTGCTTTGACTGATCCATTGATTTATCTATTGTTTTTTGATCTATCTATCTATTCTTAATTGGTTTGAAAAATTGATATATATATATATATACATATTCAAATTTGTATACATATTTTCGAAACATATTGACATAGAAACAACCAAGGATAAAAAATGTATATATATAAAAATATTTATATTTGACGGATTCGCTTGATCCACTTTTCTATCTACCCATGTTCTATTTTATCTATTTATTGGCGTCTCATTTTTTCATCTGTTCATTGATTTGTTTGCGTTTCAATTTTTGAATTTGACACCTATTCCTGTTTTTTCAATTTTTTGTTCACGCATCTATTTATTTATTGAGCCAAATTTTACTTACTGACTTACTTACTGTTTTTTGAATCATTTGTTTCTTGATTGGCTTACGACTTTTTATTTCTTAGTTGACGGATTTTGGAATCGATCCATGGCTTTATTTTTTCGTTTTCTTTTGTACCTCTCAATGTATAGTGAAAACCTCTTCAATGCAATTTCCGTTCGGCATTTTCCATTTCTATTATTGGGTTTTTTGGAACGGTTCATGATTTCCTTTCGTTTTGCGATTTGTTTGCTGGTTTGTTTGTCTAATTCTGAATTTTGCATTTTCTTGGGATTTTTTCATGTATTGATGTATTGAATCATTTTTAAACTTGTTTTTAATTAATTTTTGAATTCTCCATTTATGATTTGATGTTTTCGATCTACTTATATAAAGATTGGTTTATGTAAATTTGATTTGTTTTCTTGGCTTTAATGTTTGGTTTATCTATTCTGTCTTTACTGGCGGTTCATTTATTTTTCTATCTTGCAATTTTGATCTATCTATTTACTTCTTGTTTGTCGTTTTTTCTACTGACGTCGTTGTGAATGTGTTTCAATCTTACTCTATTTTTCGTTCACTGATTGGTTTACATGTCTGTGTTTTTTACTTACGCTAATGTAAACATTAGCCAAACCTTGCCAGAAACCCCGTCGCAAGGTAAGGTCCCCCCGTGGACATGTGGTGTTTCGTCGGTTGGTGTGAGCGGCGGTTGCAATATGTACGCAGCCCGCAAGTGCGACATAAGTAGTGCCCATACAAGATCTTGAGAATCTAAGATGCATAGTTTTCAAGATTGAGGATTCATAGGTAAGGGCAGGTTGCTGGGCAAGGTGGCCTGATCAAGGCCCAAGGCCTCATGGAATGATGGTGGACGGTGGCGAATACACATGTATGTATGTATGTATGTATGTTTGTTTGTTTGTATGCATGTATGTATGTACAGAAATATTTGGGTATGTTTATTTTGGTTTGTATTGTGTGTGTGTCTGTTTACCTATCTACAAACCCATCCCTAGGTAGCCCCATCAAGGCCCTGGTTGAAACCCAAGCAAAAATCCACCCTCTGCAGGCTGCTCAGCAAGGTCACTGGATCAAGATTCTGGTTCAAATCATGCCAAAAAATCAAAGTTTGCAAAAAACGCAGGTACATACACACACACACACACTTGTTACAAGTCCTGCGCTATATGCGCAAGTGCTGCAAATGCTCACCAGGCAGGTAAGCAGAACAGCACCTAAGAATCCAAGGCCATTGCTGCCCACCCACCAGCAAGCTGCAAGCACAAGGCCCTTTTTTGTTTTTCCTGCACAATCATGTGAAACTTGTTTTATAGGCACCTAGTAGCCTAGCATCACTTTGTCTTCTTCAGGCAGTATGCTTCCCTCAAGGCACCACCCGGAACTGCGCATGCCTCCATCCTCTGGTTCAGGTATAGGTTGCCCTGGGCCCAAGCACCATTGCTTGTCCCTTTCTGACAAGCCCAAGTACTTGCCAATTTGAGTGGCAAGTAGCTCAGGGAGCGCCCTGTCACTCCTCCTCTGAACTCCCCTCTGATTCTTGGGCCTCTTCACCACCTTCATCCTCTTCACCCTCTTATTCCTTTTCATCCTCTTGGGGCTCTTCAATCTCTTGGGCCTCTTCCTCTTCACTGGACATCGCGCCAGGCACCCAGGATGCTACAGGGAAACTTTGAACCCAAATGCTGCAGAACATACCATCCAAGACTCACAACAACCAGGCAGCAAACATGCAATATGACAGCTCTACCAATAGACATTGGCAATATATTTTCTGATCTTGGGGTAAGCTCTGAGGGCAAGACTGCTGGCACAAGTAGTCTCCAGTGGCAGTGCCAGGTAATACCTTGGGCAGCGTGGCCCATGCACACTTCAAGTCTTGGCAGACAGACAGACAAACAGACAAACAAACAGACAAACAGACAGACAGGCAGCCAAACAGACAGACAGGCAAACAAAGACAGACAGAGACAGGCAGAGACAGACAGAGAGAAACAAAGACAGGCAGCCAGACAGACAGGCACAAGGCCAGACAGACAGACAGACAGACAGACAGACAGACAGACAGACAGACAGACAGACAGACAGACAGACAACAACCAACAGCGACCAACAACAACAACAACAACAACAACAACAACAACAACAACAACAACAACAACGCTCGGCCGTGGGGTCCCGTCGCGCCCCGTCATGGTCAAAAAGGTGGGTTTGGACGATGATGATGATGATGATGATGATGATGATCATGATGATCATGATGAGGATGAGGATGATCATGATGATGAGGATGTTGATGATAATGAGGATGATGATGGTATGTGTTCACATTCTTCTGTAAACCAAAAATTATTTTTATATGTGTCAAAAAAATTGATTGATAAGACAATGTGTGCGTAAGGAAAAATTCCTGACCCACATACATAAACAGAAAAAATGTATATGTAGAAGCACGTGTAAAGATAAAAATGAAACTCTAAAATTGTTCATACCAAAGCATGTCTAAGAATGACCCGTACACATTGTTTAAACCAAATTAGAAAAATCTACATTTGTATTTATATACATATATGTGGATGAAAACAAAATTTCAAATACATATATATATGTGTGAATATATACAAATACAATCTCTTTACATGTGTTTGAAAATCCTAAGAGAGAAAATGTGTATACAAATATTTTACAGAAGACACATATTCATAAATCAATGCGACACACACACACATATATATATATATCTAAATACATCTATATATTTATGAAAAAATGACATAATCATATTTTTGCATCAAAGTCAACATGGCAGCAACCAAGCATCAAAGTGGCGAGCACTTGCAAGGCAACGGGGCCATGCACGCAACATGCACACGTGCAAGACATTCTGGCGATGCTGCACCACCCCACCCCATCCTAATTACCACGGTGACCATCGCGCCATCAACACAGACGCAACATGCACACGTGCAAGACATTCTGGCGATGCTGCACCCCCCCACCCCCCCCCAATCACCACGGTGACCATCGTGCCA